>WACJ01000152.1:0-600000 GCA_008973525.1 Stenopsyche tienmushanensis
ATCTATAAGCCACTATTATCCTCTTGCAATATTTAATTGGTTATATGTTTTTGTTGTGTTTAAATGATATATTTTGGCTGTTTTGTGCGTAGAATTCTTGAATGTAGTCTGAATTTTGGCATAACATGATTTCAACGGCTGTTGTATTATAATTAAATGGTATAACGTTTCAAAGAACGCGATGTTGTCTGAGAATGCAATTTAAAAGCTCGGAAACAAATCTCGTCAAGAGGAAACTGTCTGGAAAAATTGATTAAGACAAATGTTGAGACGGTTCCTAATTATGGGTCGGAATGGTTTCCTTGTAAACTTTCTGCGCCAAAGAATCTCATTAATCTACACTGGGTCAGCGTAACAAGCCTAAGGCTCATTTCTCAACATGGAATTCTTCTACGGCGAGCCGAATGTTCTCCACTTGTTTTTAACTCATCTACTTGCCCAACTATTTTGCCTGCTTCATTCGCCTTTTACGATCAGTTTTTGAGATGGGAAACTCGGCTGGGACGTAGTGCAATTATCGTCCAAATATTGCTTCTCGGCGAAACCGCCCTGCATTAGTACGTAATCCACGTCGGAGACAGATGTGTCCAACAATGCAAACATAATAATTTAGTAAGCATCTGTTGGCCCTCCAGCCGCAGGTGACTTGTGATGGGTCATGGTGTCCTCGAGAGACCCTCACCCTCAGCCCTACTTTAGCTTTCACCCCTAATACTTTCATATTCACGCGATGTTCGCCCTTCTGTAAACATTCTTGCTTGTTAGCAGTCAGGCAGCAGCTGTCTCTCTATTGACTCTTCATCTATTTTCTTGGGTAGACACTTACTCTATCCCACGTCGAGTCTTCTGCCAACTCAAAGAGAAAAAGGAACCGGTCATCCCTTCTATGGCACGCGTTGCTGCAACTGGCCGGAAGATTCAATCTTTCAACTGAAAAAATACAATCGTCCCTTAAAATGAACAATACAAGATAAGGGATATATGAACATAATATATTCTTAGACAATCCAACATTGCGTTCAACATATATTTATTATGGATCTTAATCTAAGTCATCGTATACCTTAGAATAAATAAAGAAATTGAGTCGATATTGTTTCTGTATACGTTAAAAAAATAAAACAATCCACTTTAAATTCTTGCTGGAAGAAACTGTGGACAGAAGTAGTCTCTGGAGAAAATGTTTTAATATCAATAGAAGATGAATACCAAAGGACAATAAACATTAGTCGTGATATTGGTGGAGAAGATTTTAATGACATGGATATTCATGACATCCAAGAAATATTGCAGGATCGCACTTTGAACGAAGACGAATTAGTTGAATTATTAATTGAATTTACCACAATTAATGACTCAGAAAGCAGTTGCAGCAAAGTAGCTACATGTTTCGCAATAAAAACAATCAATGAAGACATAGAATTGGCTATTAAATTGAATTTTTTAAAATAGAAAATGATCCTATGACTGAAACAATGCACCAAGGAGCCCAGGCTAAAGTAGTTTACATCGACTTCAGCAAGGCTTTTGATCGGATACGGCATGACATCCTTCTCAGTAAACTTTATAGCATTTGAATCAATGGTGATTTGTTGAGATGGTTTTCATCCCATATTGATAATCGAACTCAAGCTGTGATCGTCAACAATTACATCTTTGGGTAGGTTCCTGTACGTAGTGGTGTTCGCCAGGGTTTCTTTACTGGTCCTCTGTTGTTTGCAATATTCTTTTACGATATAGATACTTATTTACAGTCTTCTAAATTATTGTGTTTTGCAGACGATATCAAAGTTTATACTACTGTTTCGTCAATAAGTGGTACAATGGCGTTACAAGGGGACCTATACCTACTGCAAAAATATTGCTTAGATATTAATCCATTGAAATGTCTAATAACCTTCTTGCGAAAGCGAAATTCTATATATTTTGAGTACCAGTTGAAAAGTGAATTATTACAACGGAGCGATACATTACGAGATCTTGGAGTGTTACATGATTCGATGCTATTATTCGATCTACATATTAACTCTATTATTTCGAAAGCTATGGAGGCCCTTGGGTTTATAATGAGAAGCTTTGGTGATTTTCGTTATGTGAAAACGCTGAAAATATTATACTGTACCCTTATTCGAAATCACTTGAAATACGCCTCTCAAAGCTGAAATCCCTTCTACGTTACATATACATCTCGAATCGAAAACATCCAGAAAAAGTTCCTACGATTTATATGCTACCGTACGCATGACAAATACGATTCTAGATCCTACGAACAGCATTGTAGAAATCATCACTTTTAACCATTGGATAAACGATGAATAACCGCTGACGTTGCTTTCTTTTTAAAAATAGGCCAAAACGAGGTTGATTGTCCAGATCTTCTTTCGAAATTTTATTTAAGGGCTTCATATATTGCTCTTAGTCATAGCTCGTTGATATATGTGCCTCATTCAGTTACCAACTATAGAAGTAATAGCTATATTTTGCAAACTAGTTGCAACTATAATAAACTCAGTAAAGAAAATAATTTGGGCCTTTTCAAAGCACAAATTAATGCAGCAAAACAAGCCATCACCAAATATTTTTTTAGAATGCAAACCCTAATTTTGTATGAACTTTAAACCTTGTATAATACGGATTTGTATTATACAATTTAGATGTCTACGTTCAAATTCAGACGGCACCCAAAAGGAGAAGATAATGAAGACATGTCCTGTCTTTTAATAAATAATTCCTTAAATTATTCTCCTTGAATTGAATTGAAATTGAATCACTTATATTTTAATATTTTCATTAACTTTTCTGCTAAAAGGTATCATTTGCACTTACTTTATAGTAAATTTCTTCGGAACTCGCATACGTAGGCAGTGTAGGGTCATCTTCAATCGATTCTCTTTCCCATTTAAGCTACTCTCTACGAATTATAACTTTGTAGTGCTATAGTATGAACAGTATGAAGAAACAGAAATCATGGAAATTGCCACCATATTTTTAAGTATCAGTTTTAGCCTTTTACTATTTTATTAAAAATATATAGCCAACCTATACTCTTAATCGAAATGCATTTTGTAATTCTCACACATGCTTTTGTTTGAAATACTCGTACTATCATTTTAATACTTCTATAAGTGAAATCTTGTAATTGGCTTTATAATATATCTAAAAGATGCCTAATTATGCATGTAAAGCTGTTGGATTTCCATACATAAATAAATAGTTACGATAAACCATGTGTGTAATAATCTGCTATTTCTAAACACGCATTGACGTTTTTTTTTAATATTTGAGATTTATATTTTAGTACTTTTTAGAAACTGCCAAAAATATATGCGTACGTTTAAATTTACGTGATCACAACTTTAAATGTTTAAAAACTTTCTCACTTGAATATGCGCAAACGTATTATTAAAAAAAATGTTATAAGTGGCTTAAAAAACTACTTTCAAAATTGCTAAAGAAATATAAAACGTTGAGCAACAAAAATATATCCAAACTGCGTGAGAAACGCACACCTCGTAGTATCTAGGGATTTAAGATTAGCGAGTGTTTTAGAAAGAAAAAAAAACCCAAAGAAAAGGGGGTGTTAGTAAACGTCGAACCAGGCAAGACGCCGCCATGAATAATAGATAGGATTTTCATACTTCTTATACAGGGGAACCTCAAAAGTAATGTAAATAAAATTATATTTAAAAGACGCCAACCTAGAAGAACCATTATCAGGGAGCAGTTTGCGTCATCATAAATTGTTTTGTCTCCTCACTAAAAATACTCCACTAAAGGATATCAAATGACGGCATCCACCCCTATCCGTCTGAATAATGTATAGCAGTTTTTAAGTCGTATACTGTTTTCGCCGAATAGCATAATTTTACGTTTGAAAATATACTATAACACATTCCTTTCTAGGGCTACGATTTTAGGGATATGAAATTTAATGTATTTTGCGCCCCTCTTCAATGCAGCTTCCGACAAAATACCGTTTAATACTACTCATGCAAATTAATTTAATAGCACAAAATTACATTCTGTGAAAATTTACATTATGAAAAACAACTATTCGCCAACAATTAACCTTAAAATTGCTTTTAGCATTAATGCAATAGAAAAAAATTAGCACATTTTCATAAAAATTGAAGTAAAATCTCGGATACATGCAGATATATTCAAGGCAAAAGAACTCAAATTAGGGAAGGCATTATGAAAACTATGTTTATTTATACAAGAAAGCTTTTTTCTTATTTTTAATAAAATAAAATTAAAATAATGTGTATTTTGAAGGTCGAATATTATTTAAAAATCATATTAGTCAAATCGACTAACATTCATTTTCTAAGGTTAAATTATTTCTATAATGATAGTATAAACAATTTAAAATAATTGGTTGTATAACATACATATTTATATAATATTTCTTGACATTTGAAGCCGTCTTTAAATTCTATCTAGCATCCATTGGGAAATGTATATAATATGTTCGTTGTCATCTGGCAGCGTAGAGATATTTTAATATGTGTGCATGTGTGAAATAATCGATAAATCAAGTTATAGGGGATATCCGGTTGATGTGGTGCGTTATTCCAGATGGCTGGATATATCGCCAAAAGGTCCCTGGGGAGGTGACGAGGAGAGACCAGGGCCACTCGCCCCAAAAATCTTGAATATAAATTACCCCGGCGGGGATCGGAGATCAAAAGGCTTCGCCGCAGGGTTATAAAAATACATAATCTGCCCTGAAACAGACATGCAAATCAGCTATTTGCGGTTCAGATTCTCCAATGAAGCCTCCACAGAAAATTGTCTCTGGCCTTGCTCGAGTACACCTCGTACGATACATACAATATGCTGATCTAAAAAGGCTCACACAAATACGCCGTGATCAGGAGTATATCCTCATTTTTATGGAATTGAGCTAGAGTGATGCCAAAATATGAAAAATCCACGTAGCACCAATTGTTTGTTTTTTCTTTTAATATTCAATTTTTCAATCAAGAAATAAAAATAATCAAATACCCCATTGACAATTTTAGCTATGAATGCATAATTATAACTGAAGATTCTTAATTAAAATTGCAATAATGAACACATTTGAAAGATGTTATGATGTTTTCATTTTTATCTCTAGAATTATATTTTGAAAAATAGAATTTTGAAAACTAAGTTTAGTGCCAACATGTGAAATTTAAAAAAAATATGATTTAGTTGTTAGTTGTTAAGTAGTAAATTTTAGAAACGTAGTATAGACTTTTTTTTATTTTTATTTTTATTTTATTCACACCTATGTTAATACAAGTACATGGTCAACCCGTAGTGACATAGAGGAAAAGTATAAAAATAGTATAAATGACATGTTATAGGATGGATACTAAAAATAGTATTCGTCCAAGGCGCATTTGGCTCCGAAACTATGCCAAAAGGCCTTAAACGCCGAAAAGGCACCGGGACTGGCCACCAAGTTCCTGTGGCCAAGAGGTCCAGAAAATGGACCTCTGGTACGGCACAGGAAAGCCTCTCTCTCTCGGCCGACATGCCCAAATACGACCACAGAACGTGATCCGCGTCCATGAAAGGATCCCCGCACACACAGTACGAACTATCTTTTATTTTTATTCTTGCCGGGTATGCCGCAAAACGGCCGTGCTTCTTCAGGAACTATGAAGTCCGGTGACCGGGGTCAACCCATTTTAGCTTGAGGCGAGATGAGACTGAGCCAAAGAAATTCCGCATGTAGCCACCGTGAGGCGACTCAGAGCAACTGCGTTCCCAATCGGCAATTACCGCGCTTCTAGCCCACCTTTTGGTGACAATAGGATCCATAAGAATTCCATCTGCTTCCTCAGCTAATAGAGTGGAGTTACCAACTTTAATTATTCTAAGTGCTTTGCTGCCTTTATTTGCACTTTTAGATCTAGTGGCATGATTCCCGCAAAAACAGGGAGGCTGTCTTAGCAGTTGTTCTGTACGCTCCAGTGATTCTCAGTAGTGGCTGCCGTTGTGCAATGTTTAGGCTTCGTCTCGCAGCTTGTCACATCCACGGTGTCCAAGCCTGTCCGCCCATGATCCAGCTCCGTATGTGACAATACTCTCGCAGATGGCTTCGTAGGCAATCCTGTGGAGTCTGCCCCCAAGACCCTAATCAGCACCCGCCAGTCTGAATATTTTGCCAAAAGCCTTGGCCGCTTTGCCGGTTGCAATTTTAATGTTTTATCTAAATCTGAATCCCTCAGAGATTCTTACGCCCAGGTAAATGACGTTTTTTACCCAGCCAAATGCGTGGATAACGCATGAGTTTGCCCTTGAGCATAACCGATTTTGATTTTGACGCTGCAAAAGTAAGTTTATTCGTCTCACTCCATGTCCAAAGTATCCTTAAGGCTGTGTTTGTTCTTTCCCCCAGTTCTGATCTTGAATCTCCGCATGTTGTGAGAGTAAGGTCATCAGCATATGCTGTTAGTAAGCAATCATGCGGGAGTATCAGGTCATCAAGGGCATCATCAAGCAGGATGTTCCAGAGCATGGGCCCCAGTAGAGATCCCTGTGGACATCCCATTGTTAGAGAGCGAGTGATAAGGTCACCTCCAGCCGGTGCAAAAACAATCATATTGTCAAAATAGCTACGTATTAATTTAATTATTTTATTAGAGATCTTGTAATTACCCAGTTTGACGATAATCATTGCCCACCGGGCATTGTCAAAGGCTCCCGAGAAATCCCGAGAAAAGTTTCATGATCATTATAAGAATTCTAAAATTACAACCTTATATTCTACTACATTGAATATTAGAATAGCTTTCTTTCCTTCTCCATTCTACTTATTAGAATACTTGTTTTGGCTGCTTATTTAAATTTTGATTTAGTTTTGTATTTCAAATAGCTGATTTATGTACGATTTTTATCAAAAAAGTATAAAGGCGTCACTGATGGAACCATTCATAATAGGCAAATTTAATAATCCATTTAAGTTTAATTTTTTTGTATAGATTTGAGTATTGGAATGACTTTAATATTTTAAAGCAGCATCGAAGGATATTGCCTATGAGGCACCAAATGAATTGGAAGACGAAGGAAAAAAGAAACGCATCAAATTCAGACGAAGGAATATAAAACGAGATTTATGGTTTAAGTTTAACGACGGAGTGAGAGGTCGAAGTAGAAATTATATAGGTCGAAATGGAACAAAGTGGTGGGTTATCTTCCGAGGGTAGATTGTAATTTGAAATATTTCATTTTTATATATTTATGTCCCAGGCCCTATTTAAGTATCAATTATGCGGTAATTTTGGCAAAGAAAAATAAAATAAAATTTGCGTTTACAACACATTAGCTGGCATTGCTTTTTACTTGAAACTCGATTTTTTTTCTTCGCAAATATTGCCCAAGAAACATGCAATATGATATCAACTTTCTGACGTTGTGGTATTTTTAACTTATTCAATTTACATTTTAAAAAATGGTCTAACGAAATACTTCGTTGTTTTTTTTTTGTCTTCCCAAATTTGGTTGAATAAATTTTCGTATAATCTAAAATTCTTTCATACATTGAGATGACTAAATTTTATCCCGGGGATGATATTATACTTTGCTAAATAACGAATCAGACGCTGGAGAGAAATTCACATGGTAAAGTATATATTTAGTATGCTATAAGCCTGAGCTTCGTCGATGTCAATGAAAAAAATACATACCAAAAAATTGCAAGAATATTCTTTTATAAAATCTATAAGAAAAAATATTCCAGTATCAATAAATATTAATATATATATAGTAAAATATGCATTAAGATATTTAAATTAATTCAGTATTGGATTGAAGTCTTTTAATATAAATAATACTAAATTCTTATTATTTTCACAGGAATAAAGCAAATATTGACTACTCAATTAGTAATATCTATCCTACAACCCCAATTTAACTTAAAAATACGTTTTTTTCTACTAAGTTTTCTCATATATAGGCTCGGAAATCCGAGAAGCTCACAATAATAAATTTTCTTAATCAGTTCTCAGAAACATGACGAAGTCCTTTTGTAGCAGAAATTGTCCCTGAGAGGGAAGCTTATATTTCTCAACAACTGCGTGTTTACAGAATAATTGATGGTAAATGAACTCAAAAGCACTTTTATATAATCATTTAAAAACGTCTTATATAGCAGCGATTCAGGACTGTGATCGTTTCTTAAATCTTCTATCTAAAGGTGTGAATATTTAAATTATTATGAAGAAGATTCGATAGATTAGTTGGTTGGGATAAAAATTCAAAATCGTGCTCTATTGATGTTTTCTTCTGTTAATTTTGAGGAATAAGGCGTTAAACGTTATGATATTGATTTTTAATATAAAAACGAAAGATAGTGACAGGAACAAATATGTCTAGTTATGAACCGGTACTCCAGGTAAAAATGCATAATTTTTTGTCGTAAGACACAATTTAAACTTTTGTCTAGAATTTGTTCAAATTGTTTAGTGATATTCTGGTGCAACTGGAAACAATTCAGGGGGAAAAAATCCTTATTTATTTTATCTTTAATTTCCGCCGAGATAAAGATATCCCAGCTGCGAGACCGCTGGGAATGCCGACGGGAAAAATACGTATTCCCGCGGCGAAGGATATCAGCTGATTTTTTTGTTCTTCTCTGCGTGCCCGCATTTCAATTTTGGGCACGCACAAATAGGCGGAAAGAGGACTGCAAAGATTAATAACTGTTTGGCTGTGGATTATTTTTACCCCATATAAAGGTTAAAAATTTGCAACTTCAACCAATGAATATTCATATAGTTAAATATCTCAATACGAATGCTTCATTGATGCATTTTTATTAGATTTGATAATATTTAGTTTTTAACGCGTTCCGACGGATGCACAGATAACAAACTTTTGTTTGTATTGAATTGAAATGAAATAGGATCATATTTGGACTTAAATAATTGTAGCATTCGGACTGCTCTTTCCACAACCCTCAGATAAATAACTCCGTATTTATGCATTTATCGATTTGTAGGGATGTCTCGTCGCTTATGAAATTAGAAGCAAGGCCTCAGGGTGGCCACTAATTGAAGCGGAAACACGCCGGAATCGTTCGTAAGACCCGTCTTACTTGCGTATTACACCCGCGGAGTCTTCGTGCCGTCTGATTAAGGGATAGATAGGTGGATTAGGGTGCCTCTAGAAATTCTACTCCTCCACCTAAAAGCGGTAAACCCCCATAACCACGCCAAAGCACCTGGGAGAGTAACCAGCCCCTGACCGTAAAATGTAATACCTGGAATATTCAGCGGCCGAATCTGCGGCTCTGTAGTCTGCAGAGTGCTTGACATGCTCCAGTCCAGGACAATGAATTCTTTCGTGAGATAACAAAAATCATGTATGAAAAAACAGCTTTCAAGCTTGTGTATGCAAAGGTTCTTATTTCGCACACAATGACGTTTAAATAAAATTAAAAAATGTTTGATAGGATAATATAAAATATAAGCAAAGTCAATTAATAAAGCGTGATATTCAAATATTCAAAAGTTATATTTTTCTTGAATAGACAAGATTATATCTGAAATTGATTGAACATTAACACAATCGGAATGGACAACGAAGGAAATTCTCCGTCACGATGCAAATTGCACTCAGAAAATGCAACTCTATCTAGTTAAAATGCCACAGGAACAAGGATGAGCTGCTCGTAAAATTTCAGGATATTTCTCAACTTCCCGACTATTTCATTCCATTGGGGAAAAGTGGCATGATGAACTCGTAGCTATAAATACAATCTCTTGCTGGTTGAACAAGACAACCACTTTGTTTCTATTGTCGTTGCGCTGCAGGGACCACCGCGTTCGCCTCGGCTACAAACATTTTGCAGGAATTTCCTCCTGGAAGAGCTTTTTAAATTTTAATTAGAGACTTGGAAACGCCAATTAGTCCACATTTTCCGATTTAATCAGCCATTTCGGGTTAATTAATGAAAATGTTATGCGGCATGTGTTAGTGCTAACGCACAGTAATATTCACAATGGTGGTTAACATGCGACGATAACGCAAGAAATTCTCCCTAAAATATTTTTGGCCAAACGATGGCTTCGGCCATAAAATTATAATTATTCCGTTTTTCGTTAATTATAACATATACATTTTAATATCGCCATAAAAAGATAATGCACAACATTCGACTTGATAATCATGACATTGATGAAATTAAAAATTGTATTTAAAATATACGATCCTGTTTGTAGTACAGGTGTACATCAAGGACGAACCCTTTCTGAAGAATTTTGATTACTTGACCCTTTTCCACGAGTCCCTCAATGGTCCCTCTGACAACGCCTCTACTTTGGGGTTTGATTTCGACTCTCGTACGTGCCCGGTAAGACCTTATCAAATCCTGGTTACCCCTAAGCTCTCCATATATATTCAATTTATTAATTAATGGTTCAACATTTTAATGGAATACAAATATGTTCAAATGCAAAGATTATCAGATTTATGCAATGGAACTTAATTAAATATTGCAGTAATTGAATTAGAACCCAAAAAATACAAAATTATAAATTAATTGCGTTATTTTTTGCTATTTTTACCTCACTCTACTTTTAATCATTCACATTTAATGGTCCAAAAGATAAATTGAAGCAAAATTACTATTGAAAATATTACAAATTTGCAAATCATTTAATGGTGTTCTTAAGATCCGATCTTTGGTTTGGCATTTAAGAAGGTCAAATGGATTTAATACAAAAGCAAAAAGTGAGGAAAAACGTATTTTTCCACAAATAAAACATCTCAACCCCAGACTTAATAATATTAATGACATTACGTGTTGAAATAAATGCCAGTCAACTTTTTTGCATTCTGACAATTTTGTATCTATATTTTTCGGCCGCTGGTACTGTCACATGATTGGCCATTTATCATCCCTTATGACAGTCACTCAGACAAATTATGCTTCAACGTTCTGCCACTGAATAACACGAGGTTTTTTGTGATGCCAGAAATGGAAATCGTCATTCACCATAAACGGAAAACTAGAAATCAATTTCTGGAATGGGAGAGGAATATAATAAGCGTCGAACGCTTTGTCAAATTGTGACACGGCATAAACTATGCGTTTAAATATGTATCCATATTCGCTTGAAGGATCGACGATCAAATTACTAGATGCGCCCTTCTTCTTTGAATGTCCGCTTAAATATTTATTGTTGTCGAGAGTACAAACCTAGTCACCTAATGTATATCCAATATATAAAGACAAACGTGTTGTCAATTGGACAGGATTTTTCCATTAACCCCACTAAAGAGAGGTGAGTGTAGAAATAATTAATTCGAATAGAAGTCAAAGCCATTTTCGACGTACTTTTCGCCAACTTCTCCAGCACTAATTAAATAACTTTCACTTTCTACGTAACCGTAAGCCACCACCATCGATCTAAACATCTTACATTACTAGCATATGTGTTTAAAAAAACATGTGTTTTATTTAAATGCATTTATTTTTCTAAAGAAATAATCTAAATGAATATCACATATTACGCAAAACTAATTAATAAAATTTTAAAAAATCACAACATTTGAGCTTTGAAAATTAGGGCTATTTATTGGGTAGATACTCACTAAATACCCACTTTTGCCGGTAAAACAGTTGATTTTCTCTGAAATAAAAATTAACACCTGTTGTTTGTTACAAATTACAATTTACCTTACTTTGAGCTCACATATTATTAAGTATCATACTAAAAATTTGGTATTTTAAAACTGTTGTAAAAATTGTCCATATACGAGTATGTATTATATAATATGATGCCAAAAGCCAATGCAATATATTCTGATTGGGCTTCAAAATGTACTCTTGTCTAGATTCCGTATTTGGTTATATTATTGGAATCATACTTTCATTAAGTAAAAGATTCTGCATGGGAGAATTGTTGTTTTTAAATTCTGCAGAAAATAATCAGCTATAAAGTGAACTTTTGAGAGATGTCCAAAATTTGGAATGTTTTCTTCGTTGCTTGAAAAGTTTAAGATCGTTAGCAATTGCACATTTCTTGGCATAGTTTTTGAATAAAATGGAGTTTCTCTCATGGCGTTGGTTAACCAAAATTCGGTTATTCTACCAATTCGACCAATATTACCAGATACATTATAATTATCGCACACTATACAGAAATTCATCTCCTTTTCATATTTTAAAATTTTTATGACTGGAAAACCATTTTAAACATAATATAGTGAGCTATTGCAAAAAAATAACACCCGCAGAGTTATAAATAAAACTATATTTATAATGAAATTCTTTGGTTATTAACTTCACTTTGGGTATCAGCGCTATTTCTTATCGATAATGTCAATTTTGAAAAGTTTAATTAAAATTAAATTTACAAATAGAAAGGTCGATCATATACAATTTATATAGCGCTAAATCACGCTTAAATTCTAAAATATGCATCGATAGGTAGAATACTTTATTGCTTGGCATATGGGCGTAAATTTCAAGCTTTTAGCTGATGAATCTCTGTATAAATTCGGCATTGACGATCTACGGATTAACTTTTACAAATGTAGAAGACCATTTCGATGGTCGGATTTTTCTTTGTCGTTCACTTTATCAGCGTTCAAAACTCCTGTCGTTTTAAAGCCCCGGCGTTCCTGAATTTCGCTGACATATTACAGGACGAAACGTTTCAATCCCTGATGATAAAAATGTGCGTCATTTTCTCCGGAATTTTTCCAATATCGTCTCCGTTCCATCACATCGCCACATTTCCGAGTAACACCGAGTCTTTTGCACCGAAGAAATTAATCAGAGCTAACAGCCTCAGCCTCAATCTCAAGGTATGGGCGTAATCGATTTAGCATAAATTTACGTCATGCGCTAGTAAAAGTGATTCGCGCGTTGCTATTAAACGACATTAACTTATGCTTAAGTGATGCTCGTAAATATCTCAAAAGACTTCTCACCCGACGTGTTAATCTAATATCTTGGAGGGACCTCGAAAATCGTTTTCCCTGTGCGAAAAATAAATCGATTTCGGGAAAGAAATCCGCTTGACATGCTTTGACCGAGTGTCAGACCCACATATTCATAATGTGCCCCCGGTTCGAGCTGGACTGCTCCGTGGGACAGGTGACGAAATTGTACGCTCTCAAAGAACATATTTTCCCAAAGTTGAATATGCTTCTGACAACTCTATTTTTGGGTCTTCTGTTACCATTTTGCCATTGCATAAATCATAAAGCCTGAGTCGTTTTAGAGTTGCACGATCGCGACTTGAAGCCTTCGCGCGAGTTCAAGTCCCTCATTATTGCCTTAGCTGGCAAAACCGTTTATTAATGTATGGAAATATTAAATTTTAATTTTAATCTTCAGTATGCACGGATAAACTTGAGGAATTCTCATCTCGGATGGAATTTAAATAAGCATAAAGCTTTTAAATTATTTCAACTTTGTGTCATAACGGAATGAAATTTCTTGAAATTGTGTATCATCAAAGCGACGTGTGAAAAATGGACGATTATCCAACATCAACGTAATCCGATAACACATTTATTTTGACACTTCCATCTCAAGAGATCATCTTATGACAAGCAAGTATATTAAATATGTTTAAACATAATAATTAAAAATAAAATTATTATAACATAATATAATATATAAAATAATGAGAAAAATATTAATAAACATCTATTGTGAGTAATTGTTTATAGGAAGTCTATTTCAAATTCATACAAAAATGATAAAAATCATTTATCATCAAGTTTTATAAATAAATACATATATTAATTAATTATGAGTGGATATTATTTAAATACTTGGCCAATGTCACCATATCGCAATATAAAGCATTAAAATTTCAACCCCAATTATGGCTCGGTTTTTAAACAGGTCATATTAGTTTGCTTGATGCAATAAAATTTCCCAGCAATCTTTCATTCTTTTGGCCTTTTGCCGAGGGTTCAAAAAGCGTTGAATCTATTGTGAAGACACTTTACTAATGTCCAACTGGCTGTGGAAAGTGCCCGAGACCGTTCCAACACTGGCCATTTCCTTCATACAGCCTTCATTTAATTTATTTTTCACTATGATATTTTATGAGATTCACCCTCATATTTTGTAAATGAATTAAATTGATTGAAATTGTGTCAAAATCTCTTACAGCGGGTTCATATTTAAAAAAAAATCGAATAAAAATGTGTTTTATTTGGGAATTATAGAAGCATATGTTGCATAGAATATAAATTAGATCTCTTCGGAGCGTTAGTAAAGAAAATGATGATAAATAAAATCCATTTGTATTTTTTGCACTGCTAAGAGGGGCGGAGCGGAAATAGCGAAAATATAGTATTAAATAGAGAATAGTCAAAAAAATTCAAGAAAATGCCCGAAGCAAAATTTGTATTTATGTTGAAAAAAAGAGAGTGAATAAATATATTCTTCGAGGACACAGAGCAGTTAGAAAATCGCAGAAAACTGGATTGGAACCGACGACATGTCGAGCGGTTTTACTCGGATGGAATAAATTTTCTCCGGTTTCGTATATCACGCGCGTTGCTTATTTATAAGGCACACCAAAAGCTCCGAGAAAAACTTTTCTCAGATTTTTTATCGGAACGGGTATTTCAATTTTTTTGATAGACAAAAGGGCAATAAGCAATTTTCTTATTTGGGCTCGACTTTCCGTTATCTAACAGCCGTGACCTTTTTTAGTTCGTCTCTTATGTTTTATGCTTTTCAGGAGCAAATATATTCTTTATCAACGGGCGACCATTTTCATTTTTTATGCTTTCATAATTTTGAATGACATTTTTTTCACGCACCATTCAACTCTGCCGAACGATACAAAATGAAATTCCAACAAGAACAAATTCATTGAAAATTTCAAATTCTCCCCTCAAATACACTTTAAGAGATGAATTCTTTTTATTTTTGAAAATTTACACTATATGTTTATAAACATCATTATTGTTGGATGTTTTATAACATTTACGGGATGTTTCTACCTTGTTGGGCATAAAAGAGAACATTTTTTAAACAATTTTTATGTAAAACTTACCTAGGCAAGTTTGGTTGACTAAGAGGTCTTTATTGAACATAAAAATATGTTTTAAAGTTTGGCAAAGTATAGTAGGGAGAGTGAGGGGAGTCACGTATGTCGATGAACGAGCGATGACATTCTTCACCATGGAAGTCCTAAGTCCTGGATGAAGGATTTCCAGTAAAAAATTTAAACATATTTTTACTTTGTATAATATTATGTATAGTTTAAATTACAATTAATAAGAAATATTGAAAAATAAAAAAATAGTGTGCGATCAAAAAAAAGTTTGTATTTCAACCAACATTTTTTGTAGTTTTTTGTTTATTAAACAGTTTTTTGTTAATATTTTTAAATAATTATAGGTCAAACGGTGAAAACGTTTATTATAGTTGTATCTGCCAAATTTTATAAAGATTGCTCACCTAGAGCATGTTGGAATACTTCCATGAACTTGGAAAAAGTAGTTTCGAAAAAAACGCGTTTAAATTGTTCTTTCTCCTCAGCTTCGCAAAGCGCAGCTTCTTCTCGTTGGCCTATAACTTTGCAAATTTCATTTATATCGACTTAAAATTTACTGAGAGTATTTTTAAATATTGGTTCTTTCTGATACACGAAGAAAAAAATATTTTTTTTAACTAATAAGATAGAAACGTCCCTTAATGTCTATCTGTTCGTTACATATTTTTAAGTTACTTAGAAATTATACAAATTATGTATAACTTCTCTTTGAGTTCCTAAGCAAGTATACATCCTCATTTTAAGCACTTCAGCTCCACCCACTAAAAGAAATGTATATTATATTGAATGCCATCCGTGCCAAATATTTGCTCTGCGCTGCACTTAAAAAGATTACAGACAATATTATTACTCAACTGTTCTTAAACCATCATTCACCCCCTTTTTAATCAAATTGTTCATAAATTGCAGGATATTTGCTTAAAAAGTTCTTATCATCGGTTGATTTAACTGTAAAAATGTATTTATTTATAAATAAATTAGGTTTATTGTACAAAACATAGTGAGATCTTGTGTCTTCCTTCACTATGTCAATTTGACAGTGATATTTTTTGTAATAACAACATCTCTTATTACGCGTACACTGCTTTTTATCCGCGCAGGAGGTCAGCCTTGGTTGCGGGAAGATGTCCTTCCAGCAGACTGATAGCTATAATCTCTCTCCCCATAAATAAAAAAAAATTCAAGACGACAGTATATCTATCAGCACTTCCAACCGATCGCTCAGCATTACCACGAATCGAAAGCAAAACGAACTCGCGTGGGAGCCCAACCATCTTAGAAAACACGTGAGTATTTTAAATACGGAACTTCATAACTGCATAGTTCTTTTAAAAGTGTACATTTGATTTAATATAAAAAATATATAAAACAAGTTTTTTTTACTTTCTTTGTGCAATTATTTATGTTTGTCACAATCGAATAAAGTATAGATATCTTTTTTATCAAATAAGCTTAATATTTGGTTGAATTGAAGTGATGTTATGTTGCTTAGTTATAATATTAATCCTAATGCAAGCAAGATGAGCTCCGTGGAATAATTTGGGCCATATTAAGGCCATGGCCAAAAAACGTTATATATTAAAAAAATAAATTTTAATTAAATACGCCATGATGTGTAGGACTGCGCCTGTATTTTTTCGCAGCTCAGGTGCGGTTGTACTAACCAGGATAAAAGGAAGTAATCCCTAGGATATCGCCATTGTACTTTTCCGGAAATGAATAACGTGCTATGTCTGTACGTATTTATACAAAAATGTAGGTATGTAAATTTATTTTTTGGCATGTACTATATTTCATGAGAATAATCTATAATAAAAACAATACCAAAATGACAGCCTTAAGATATTTCCTCGTCCAAATGACGGAATAAAAAAATATTCGGTCTCGCAAGAAGAGTATGCGTACTTCCGAATGGAAGTGTTTCCGTATCCGTTGCTACAAATCAGCTTTCAATGGCTCACGTATAAAAACCTTAAGGTCTTGCTCTCTTACAGGCTCGTAATAAAATGAATGACAAAGATATGTATTCCGTATATTTGACAATGCGGATGACAATAAATTACGCTGAGAAAAGAAATGTGCGAATCGGCGAAAACCTGGTTGCTGTTCTGGAATAAAAGGAGATGCGGTGAGATATCTGAAACATATTGATCCCCTTATTAGCTCCATGGAATTTTGTCAACAAGAAAATAAACCATCAAGCAGTGATACATATATGAAATTTTCTATACAATATAAGCATCGGGCAATCAAGATGACAGATTAACGCCAATGATAAATGGGACATCGATGATCAAAAATGATACAAATCATAGTATTTAATACTTAAAAAGTACTCCAAATCCAAGTGATTAAAAAACAATGATAATTTCATTATATACATTTACTACTAGTATGACTCCTTGATTCTTAGGTCCTCTTTTAAACATCCTTTGGAAAATCTCCTAAAAGGACCGCTTATGTCCAATAACAAACATGACAATAATTCAATCATATCATCTTAAACTGGTTCAAAATATCCGATTTTCTTAAAACGTATATCACTCATTGGTTCACTTGTATCAAATCCGAATCAAGAATTGAGTATACAGACTACGACGATGCAAAAAAGTATGTTGCTTAATAGTCAAGCACAGATGATCAATGAAAAGATATTATATGAATACAATCGCAATGCTTTGAAAATAGTAATGATTGTAGTCGTCCCTGTGTATGTTAAATGGATATAAAAATGTGACATTTTGGCAATAAAATCAATTCAAATGTTGAAAGATTTCTAGAATTTTAAGAAAATTAAAACTTATTGTATGCAATATATACTTTATTTTAACAATATATTAATATAAAGTGAACCATTTTATTATTAAAATTTATTAATCAAAGTATATTGCATATACGAAATGGGTCATATTTCCCATATTGAGACATGAACTTTTCCGATGTTGTTCCCATGGGTTTTATGTTAAGTATGAATTGATATGTTTATATTTAGCATAGCTATTAGAAAGATTGAGTTTTGCGCCAATATTATAACAGAAAAAATCATAAGGCTCACAATAAAAATCATGAAGTAAAACATAAAATATATTTAAATGCAACCACAACTCAAATTAATCTAACTGTGGTTCAACGTCTTTATATCGCCATGCCGCAGTTTTGGCGGAAATGGCATGGAAAATTTCAAACTTGAGAATAGACGGTCCAGTTTTCCAATATTTCCAAGTTTTCTAAACTCTTCATCAAAACAGCGGCTGAGAATCCCTAATTTACGGTCTATTACGAAGTTCCTTCTGTTATCTTTGAACAGCTTTTCAACGTGTTATTCCCATATTTTAATAATTTATTTTTCATCCAATATTAGTTTACTGGAATCGTCCATCAGGAATACTAGTGTAGTCTTCTTTGTAGTCCCAGATATTGCCTTCACTTTTTTGTGAAGCTCAAATGCATTGTGGGTTTGATTAAGACTTTCAAGTTCATCACACTGCTGCCTCATCCATTTCTCCTTGGCCTTTTTGATTTCTCGTTTTATTGAAGATTTCTATATTGCATCTTGTTATTCTTAAGCTTCCTTCGTTCTTCTATGAGAAAGAGAATATGATACGTCATCCAATCTTTCTTTTTAACAGCTCTCTCGATCTTTAAATTATTAGTACAGACATCTGTGAATACCGACTTCAGCTTATCCCATTGCACAAGAACTGATTCGTCTGCATCTACTAGCCGTAATATAGAGTTTAGCCCCTGTGTTACTTTATCTTTTATGGTTATAGATTCCAGTTTTATTACCTCAGTTATCTTAATGAATTTCCTCTTTGGTATATTTTTTAGCCTAAGAACAAGATTCGCAACAAGCGGATTGGGATCAGATCTGACATCAGCTCCCGGTTAGGTAGCAACTCTCAAAATAGAATTTCTTAATCTGTAATGAATTAGAATATAATCAATTTGATTTCTAATAATATTCTGTGATATTCCGTCTTGAGGTGACTTCCACGTGTAAAGTCTGCGCTTTGGTAATTTGAAATTACGTGTAAATTGCTGAACCTTTTACTGAAGAATTGATCAAATATATTTTTCCTTATAAATCTTGCAAACATTTAAGGATCTGTATGATTTTTTAAGCCACAAAGTATTAATGGATCGATATACAATGCATGTACAATAGGGTGGTTCTTATTTTTTGACTTAAATTATGATATTATAGAAAACGATGCTGCAGATTCAAGTATATCAATCTCAAGATGACTATAAAGAGCTGCTGAATCTTTCCGTCATTTACTTGAGAGTGATTTCTGAAAAAAATAATTTAGGAGACCTATTGGTCTTTATCGTGCTTAAAAGATAGCTAAAGCTATGAATTACTTGAAGATTTTCCTATTTAAATAACAGTTTAAGCTGACGAAAATGGAAGAGAAAGCAGTGAAAAGTATTTTCAATCATAATGGATATAAAATACTAGTTTTAAAGGTCTGTCGGATATTCAGCACTGAGAAATGATTTTTGGCCATTTTTTATACTTGTCGGAAGAGTTTGTGTCTTTTGCGTTTTTTAAAGACGAACTTTCAGTTCAAGTTGAGTAAAATATGGTAGATGCATTAAGAATCGAAGATGTAGAGGATTGTCCAAAGAGGAAAAGCATTGATGTCCAACACATTACCGAAAAACTCTTTACGATTTTATCAGATACTAGATATCTCATCGCAGTTTTTGAATATAGATGTTACTGAAATAGTTTTTAGAGCGGAAAATTAAATGAGATGTTGACCAGATATTCGTATTTTTTTTACCAGAGTAAGGACCACCCTTATGTACAACCTATTGATTTAAATATGTCCCCATGAAATCTATCCCAAAATAAATAAAAATACAACTGCCACATGTGATCCATTAGCTTGTTTGTATGTGGATCCAATTACGAGCCTTCATTTATTGGTAATTTGCAATTTTGTATTTATCGACGGAATTACCAACATACGATGGCAATTAGAATATTATAGCAATGGCTGTACGTATTCTACATTTCAATAGTAAATCTAACAGAAGCATCTGACACATTGCTATATATTTTTTGTCGATTTCCACAAATACAATACAGCTAAATACAATGTAAATGTATCCAAAACCATAGAAGGTGCGTATGTGTTAATTAAGCGAGGAGGAAAGTCATAAATAGATCGATCCAGCCAGGAATCGTAGATTACGAATGATATTATTAATTCAAATCAAAGCTTAAGGATTGTTTACTTAGCGATCAATGAATCCTTGGGGGGAATAAATTTTGTAATTTATTCGTCCTTATCTGCTGTGTTCCAAGGAATCGGTCACAGAAGGCATTCGAAGCTGAGCTCGCATTATATAGATTCCGATTACAGCTCTTATGCTGCGTAAGTCTTTGTTTCCTCGCCTCGTCGGCTTTATCCGCTGAAGAAAGCATCGCCAACGTTCTGCTGTTGTTTATGGAAATTTATTCCGAGCGTGTTTTCCAACCATTCTTTTCGTTGCTTTTGTTTTAAAGGGCGTTTTTTAAAATGGCCCATCAAACGGAAACATAACTTACCCCGATATAAAACTCAAATAAACAATCCCTTGCGGAATGGATCCCGATCTCTTCGCAACCCGTAAACTTTCGAGAGTGTATTAAAAACTTGGTGAGGTCTTGGTGGTAAAAGTGCGAAGAAGATTTACATCACACTTTTCTGCCGCGTTTTATATGCACCGCATATGAAATGGAATTATCTTGAATTTTGCGAGAAGAAATGTTTTTAAGAACATCCGAACGTATCGAATTGTCAATGGTACAAAATTAAAACAGAATCAAAATTAAAATATTTTAGCGGGTGACATTTTTTTATTTACACGACAAAATCTTAGATACACATAAATCTCGTATAAGACGGTTTTTTTCAACGCGGTTTTGATATAACACTATTTAATATATATATATATATTTTTTTTTTAACATGTTTTATCTTTAAACCAAGAAGATAAATACCAAAAGACAATTAATATTTGTCGTAGTATTGATAGAGAAGGATTTGATGATTTTGATATTTATGATATCGAAGAAATATTAGAGGATCGTATATTTAACAAAGAAGTAGAAGTCGAAATATTGGATGAATCCACCATAATTAATAACTCAGAAAGCAGTTGCAGAGCAATAGCTACATTTTTCATGTTAAAATAATTGATATCAGTTTGAGTTTGAGACTTAAAATTTCAGTTTGAGTTTTTTTTTATAGAAAATGATCCCTTAATGGAGGAAAAAAAATTAAGGAAGAATTACAAAATATATACATACTTAAAGAAAGCTAACTCATATTTTTTTTAAACTTAATATCTAATCGTTTTTGGGTTAAATTGAGACTTATAATAAGAAATGGGTATTATGTAATAATCCTAAGTAAAATCCATTGATTTCTTTTACATCAGCCACCTATTTCTACTCCTAAACTATCATCAATATTGATGATCTCTGAGTATGGTGGGATATCATTTGAATTGCTTGAGCTTTGAATTGCTTGAACTTAATCAGACAATAAAATCAGTCTTAATATAATAGCTGAACTCATTATAATCTCTAAATATCATACTTCAAACTGCAATCTTAATGTGTAGTAATTAATCATTTCAGTGAGATAAAAAATCAAAGACAAATTACGGATTAAAAAAAATTATCGAACAGGGTTTGAAAATCATTTTTGTAAAAATGTATAGGAAATAAAATTTTTCAAAATTTTAGCATGCAATAAATTTCTTATTTTATTTTTACTTGCAAAAGAAAACGTTTTATAAAATTATGACACTAAAATTTTTTTAAATTTTATCTCATGTAAAAGATTCATTAGCATCTACACTTAAATTTATGTTATAAGGTGTTATAAATATTTTTGACACGTTCTCATAAATCCAGGTGCGCACATTTCATGATTTAATATTATGTTCCTAATTATTTATATAAATCTAAGTAGCGGAAATGGGTCTTTTCAAATTTTAATAACATTGCAGGCCATAAAAAATCCCTACGAACATTTGTCATTTAAGTAAACCTCATAAGAATAACGAATTGCCCAACTCATGCGAAATGGTATCCAGAAGTAGGTCATGTACAAAACTTGAGCGTAAATGGTTGGCAAGGATCTTTTATCCTTTAGAGGCTGCTTAAAATTGCTTTCAGGGATATCTGCCAAGTTTTGACAACAATCAGCCCTTCCCAAATGTTCCCGGGCGTAAATATTATTTTTCAGTAATTATATTAGTGGCTTTGTAAGCGCAGACGACTGCCTTAAGCCAAGTCTTGGCGTAATTGCTTTTATGCAAATAGCTTTTTTGTCTTATCGGCTCTGGTATCGGTTCCTTTAATTGGCTGGGCTCGCTCCGAAAAATCAATACCGTCTTTTTCCCACTAAGTCTTCAACAAAAAGTTTCACGGTCGTACTTCAGAAATGCTCCCTGACAATTGCTAGGGTCAACTTTCTCCGAAAAGGTCTTCCGCTGTGAGGCTTGGGATTAAAATAAAACAAGAAAGGCATAGGTTCGCTTCATCACCCCACTTGTTACAAACGATTTATCTAAATTCCATTATCCGATACGATTTTGATTGATCAGAATTAATTGTTGGAACGAAATTATGTCTCTGTATTCAGCAAAAATATCAACTTGAAATAATTTATAAATTTTTTATCTACATTCAAAATGAAAACTATTAGTACAAATAGCATAAATACATAATTTGAGTTGATAGTAATGATGTATTTAATTAAAACTTAAATATGCCCATTGACCTATATATAGGATACATTGAACTCTGATAATATAATATTACATATAATTTTTCTTTAATGATCTCAATATGAGTAATTTGTTTTGTATTTCAAATATAATACCGTTTTATTACACTTTTATATTACATATTTTGACTTAAATACCTAATTTATGGTAGTATTTAGAATAGAACATATTGTTGTTGAATGTTTTTTTATTCATTTTTGTTGGTTTTCTTTCTATTCAACATTTATGAACATAGTCATGAAAAGCTTTCTACTCCATAGTGCCGTATCTACTCACTTTGTCCCATCGACTATGCCCACTCTATACACAAATATGAAAAACCCGGCTCTACCTTAAAAGGATTTTAATCCTTTTTTCCGGTAGAATTATGCTTAATATAAATACATAACATCTTTTTAAATCGGCTAACTACGATTTGGTTGCCCATTTGATAATTCTCCCTCTTTATACATTGAAACTTCCGATACATATAAATATACTGTATAACGCGGAATTTCTACAACACGGCTTTGTTCTACAATACAATTTAACTACATTAAAAATTCATTACATCAGTGGATACAAGGTTGAAGACGTGGAACGCTTTATGATTTTGAAATGTATTAACAATATAACTTCATTTATCACCGATATATAAAGAAATATGACCCTCAATATTGAACGCATGCTGTAACGTGTAAATTTAATTAAACCAGCAGGAAACAGAGTTTATACAATAGTTGAATTTACTAAGTCTATAATAGGGGAAGCCTATAAATTATATGAATATCGAGGATATTCCAGAATAATTGGTGGAAGAAAAGACTGATGAGACTAATTTGTTGAGAATGACATCATGGATAGCACTGAATTCAAAATGCAAAATAAAAGCAAATAATAAATAAAATAAAGCAAAATATTCTGCTGAAGATATCCCCGAAAATGAAAAATTAAATTAAAAACACCCTCATTTAACACTTTACAGCCCGGGTATCAATATTGATTCCTTTGGGGGATCTTGGCTTTTAAAAGTGATAAATCATTAATGGTTTCAATTTATATTCATCAATATTGTCATCCAATAAGAGTGTGAAAAAAACGATGTATTTTTTTTAGGTCGAAAGTGCGAATAGTCGTTAGTTGAACCGTCGTAAGTCGAGGACTACCTGTATTTGTTTTGGATCAGATTTGTTAAATTTTCAATTATATATATATATATATATTGATTTTCAGTTGATATATATTAATGAAAGCAACGCCACATATAGACCGTGTGGAAATAATTAAAAACTTATTGCTTTATTTATAAGGTCGCAAATCAACTTGCAGCCCCAAAGTCGGGTTTCACAAAGGTTCGCCAGGGTCTGTAAAATGGCACTCCGATTTACAGCATCTGTGATGGTGGCAGGTTTTTGATCAGACCACGTAAATAATTTATCGAACCCTCCCCACACCCTCTGAGCAGATTCCTTGAGCCTTCGTCGGGACTCCTTCCGATATTCCGCCCACCTTGCGAGGAGCGACCGGACGACTCTGCGAATCTAACGCTCCGAGAAACTCTAATTAGTTTCACTTAAAAGTTGGTGAGTCGTTCTAATTGAGAGTCGAAACCAATTTCTCTTTTTGCAAAGTCCCCGAATGAATATAAAAACGATCCGAAACAGATTACAAGTTATCTTTACCTAGATCCCGGTCATTACGCCAAATGGATGGGATTTGATGGCGACTCCATTTATTTGATCAATTACATAAGGACGTGTTACTGGAGATAAAATCGACCCATGCTTTACAAGAAATACATGGATATTCATCCATACACGTTTGAAGCTAAAGCTGTGAATGTCAACCTTGTGATATATTCCATTTAAATCATCCATGTTTTGCCTCGAGGAACTCTTTATGTGTAAAATACTGACCCAGTTTTTCCGACCTTCAGATTTAATGTGGTAGTACTTCATGGCAAGCTTAATCTTAATTTATTATGAAGAATTTTTATTTTTTGCTTAAAAGCTACTAACCATATGACGCTAAATTCCACGATTAAATAAAA
Source organism: Stenopsyche tienmushanensis (assembly GCA_008973525.1). Taxonomy (NCBI): domain Eukaryota; kingdom Metazoa; phylum Arthropoda; class Insecta; order Trichoptera; family Stenopsychidae; genus Stenopsyche; species Stenopsyche tienmushanensis. The sequence goes on from WACJ01000152.1 coordinate 24,853, forward strand.
TATTTATAAATTCAAATGGGATTTCTCAAGCTTCAAATATTATTGCAAAAATACATGAACAAGGATTCGTTCAATCAAATAGATTTTTTTGCAAATAAATCTATATGTAATTGTAGATGTACTCGTTCCCGCGAAGAGTTCCCACAGAAACGCAAACAGTGAATTGACTTACACTTTTTTGATAATATAAAAAAATATATTTACATATATCATCTGGCCTGTTTCATCATTCATGGATGTTAAGTAAGCGTCCATTTCTATCCGTTCTTATTTTCTTCGTGTATACCAATCGTCTAAGAAGGTGATCCGGTTTGGATCCTCGAAGACTACTTCGTCGTGAATGCCTCTTTTCCAGATGGCTCGATCTTGAGGCAACATTGAATCGATGCAAAGACTTAATGGACATAGATTTGCCTTTTGTGAACCCTCAGGCTTAACCGGTATCTCTCGACTTCAAGTATTCAGGAGAACAGTGAGGTCTGATATATCATCAGTATACCTACACATTAGCTATATGTCATTTATTCATTTCTTATTTATATTAATATTAAAATAGATACTATTATATTCTTCCTAAAATACTCATGAATGAGTTGCAAATTTAACAACTGAATCCAAGACCCAGCCCATCATACTCATATCAATCATCTTTGGAAAATTCCATTGTCCGCTCTTAAGAACATATTAGCGTATTTGAATATTTTATTCGAATATTGCATAATGGACGATCAATATCATTTGCACTGTCAATAATTTTTGATATTAAATCCACATGGTGAACATGAATTGATCAATAAAAGCTTAATTCTTACGAAATGCAATGGAAAAATTCTTTCTTCCGAACGCTGCTTATTGCTGTTCAATGGAAAGCATTAAATAAGTATAGCTTTGTTACTTTAAAGCGAGCAAATGAAGAATTATTTTTCTCTTTGTGCTGCAGCTCATAGTTTCTCTTTGCCGGAACAGTTTTCTTGATCGAAAAACAATTGGAAGCGTTCAACGGAAACATAACTCGCCGGCGAAACAGTCCTTGAAACAAGCTTGAGAGCCCCATTCTGAGATTGTGTTACAATTTGTATGCTCTGGAAACTCTTTCTAATATAACCCTGTCTCGAATTGAATATTCTCTAAAATGTGCAATGCTGGCGGTTCTCAAGCCGTGCCTTGAGACGGCTCAATAAGTATATCAGGGGGTGATTTAGGCGGTCGGGGTTAATTAAGCGTATGCGTCGTAAAACAATGGCACGCCACGTGTCCCATATAAACTGAAGTAATCGTAAAGGAACCAAACAATTACAGTGCAAACATGTTAAGCAGGTTAATCGCGTTAGGGAAACGCGTGTGGAAGTAAGTAGCACGTGGATTAATGTAAATCACGTGCTGGGCTAAGAGACTCCAGCTATGTGCTATGTAATAACTGCCAACTGACAGATTTGAGCGTTTGTGCTCTAAGAGATGAAATTTCTGCTCGAAGGGAAGAGACTGAGATTAAACCTTGTATTAATTATTATTAATGTGTTCCCGACCCTTAAGAATAATGCAAGATTTTATTGTTAACTTCTTAAATGAACTTAAATAATAAATTGTGTCATCTGGATATAAAGCTTAGTATATGGCTTAGATGCTGCAGCACCGCATGTTTTAATGCAACGACTTCAAAGGCTAAATTAGTCAAGATGTTGTGAACACTTTGCAAGAAGATGAACTTCAGAAATAAGAAAATTAGTAGGTAGCTAATCAAACTTCCTCGTTTCTACACATTCGTTAATAACATAACACAATTTAACACAACAAAAAATATTTTGAATTCATATAAATTCTTATAATTATATTAACGCAGATACACCCATCGATCATATACAAGGTGTTTTTCACATAGACCGACATTTTTTTTTTTTTTGGGAGTTAGGGAGGTCTTTTGCTACTTTTCACACACAGGACTATGTTCTAAGTTCTAAGTGTCAGGGTTGTCGAAATAGAATTTTTACAAGGACTCAAAATTTCACCTTTAAGTCGTCATAACTTTTAAATTTGTAATTTTCTTTAATTCTAAATTCTTTAAAAATAAAAACTGTTTTAAACTTAATTTGGTTTTAAAATGTTTTCTAACCATTTCCAACGATATGCTATTTTTATGTTCAAGATGTTTTTATTAAATTTATTTACAAAATTTGTTCAAATTGGTTACCTCTGCTTCGTATGCGCGCACTATACGTTTTTATTATTTCAACTGTAGTTGTCTGAAGTAGCATTTCCTCTTTCATTCATTACATTTCATTCTTTTGCACATCCCTAGACAAAGAAATCCATTGGTGTCAGGTCTGGAGACCGTGAAAAAGAAAGAGGAAATGCTACTTCAGACAACTACAGTTGAAATAAGAATAAGGTATAGTGCGTGCATACGAAGCAGAGGTGGTCAATTTGAACAAATCTCTTAACCCCTAAAGAAGTACTATCCCAGGGTCTGGGACCCCCCTCCACTATTCACACTAGAGAGAGCACTCTTGTACATTGAGCTCGGAGACAGATGGAGACGTAGTGCAGTTTGGGAAACACTCCTCAAAAGTTTAAACATAAAAAGTATTTTCATAACCCCGACTCTGGCAAACCGGTAACTCTTCAAGTTTAACGACTTATTGAATGATTTGTATGACACAAAAATATGATGATTTAATGGTTAAATTTTGGTTTTCAAAATTGAAAAAAAAAACATCTATTTCGACAACCCTGACACATAGGGCATAGAACCTATGTGCAATCATCGTCTAAAATATTATTTATATATCATCTTATGAGGGTTTATCAAAACTGATTTTATAAAATTGAGCACATTCTATGAGTGTATACAATTCATTTCCATATCAAACTTTTAGAGTGAATGTGAATCATTAACGTATATTAATAAACTACAAAATATCCCGAGAGCGCTGTCCTGGAAACAACCCTCGATCATAACCCAAATAAACATTTGTGGGGCTACAAATTATGAAGCAAAACAGTGCGAAAACAAAAAGCTCCTTAAAATTTAATCCACATATGGACATATTTAAATCCCTTCAAGATGTTAAGAAGTTTTATAAAATTAATTTAAGTAAGCAAATATTTTTGGCTTTAATTAATGCCTTGATTAAATTTTAATTTGTTTCATGCCTGCCTTAAGCAAAGTAAATTGCATTTACGTTTTTAAATGAGAAGAGAATGAATTATGCAGTAGTTTGTTGTCAAGTGATTCGTATTCAAATTCAGTAGCAAAGATAGTAATCAATAGGAGAAGAGTAGGATAAAATTTGTGTTTTATACTTTACATTAAATTTTTCATAAAGTTGTGGAATAAATATGAGTGTGTGGCAGAGCAAATTTTGTTTCGGGCCAAAATTTATCGTCAAAGCGGGTCATTCTTTTATAAAATGAAATCCTGGAACAAATTTTTCCTGTGTTGTTTTCCCACAGGGTCACTATAAAACTCTTTCCAACCAATAGATAACAAACAAAGCCTTTTTGCTATTCTAATATACATATCTTCCTTGTATATTATATATTTTCTTTAATTAGTATATATATTTTTTTTAGAATTTTGGCCAATATTTATGTGATTTTACTTGAATATGTATGCACATGTTTTCTCTAGACAAAGCCTTCATTAACCAAATTAAGCCAAAGTTTTTGGTGAAATAATTGTAATTGTGGACAAAGAGGATAATTAAAGCAATGTTTCGCTTGGTGGTTTTATTTGAAGGACACCAAAATGCGAATCAAGATTGCGTGGCGTGTTTTTATACTACCGTGCTTAATATTATAATCCTTTATAAATCCTAGGAAGACAAGGTTGAAAATATCTTTAATAACTCAAATGAATAGGGATCTTTTCGCAAAGAATTCAAATAATTTGCTTGATATTGATTTGAAATCCCATTTAAAAACATCTTGTCACTGGGATGATTCGTTATAGAGTGCAGATATTTCGTCGGAAAGCTTATACATTCCCAGGCTATTGGATTTCATTCCATTCATGATTGCATATGCCAAAAATGTCAAACACATCGATGAAATGGCGTACTCAACATTATAATCGGGATTTAAATTATTGTCATCTTTTTTGTTTCTTCCCCGTTAAAATTGCATTATTCAAATCATGTTTTTAATCCATGACTATTTTGTATTTTGCTAATAAAACCAGATTCAAAGTAAAATAGTTTTGATCCAAGTTTCATTTTGAAATTAATGACTAACGATTGGCTCATATTTGATTCTTAAATTCTAAGCCTTTGAACTATAACAAAATATTAATGCATAATATTATTAATCGTTTAAATGTAAATATTCTCAATCTATCGGTTTATTATTGAGCAAAGCAACGGTGCTTGGTTAAAGGCGTAGATTATTAAAAATTTGGAGCGGCAAGTGGTCATAAAAATGCGAGTATTTACTCAGATCTTGATCTGGATGATAAAACTTTTCGCTCATATTTTTAAATGAAGACGTGCAATTTGAAATCGTAAATATTACGTTAAACATACCATAAAATTTAATTAACCGAATATTGATTGAGTGAATTAGCACTTGGGGTTTTATTATAAAAGTTAGAATTATAATATATTATAATGACGTGCCAATATATTTTAATGATCTAAAATACTTCTAACTCCTATCTAAATTGGATACCTAAATCTTATTTGATTTTCTACTACTGAAATATTTAATAAAGTTGGGCAGGGTCAAGCATAAATGAATATTTATATGCAGTAGATTAAGAAAAATAAATTTTATTTAATATTTATTGATTATATTAATTTAAACATGCTAAATAGGGATGATTATGGATTTCGATAAATATATTTTTTTCAAATTTCTTTTTGCTTGTTAACCTATGTTATCATCGTGAGTTACTCTTGCTCTTATAAAAGTCGATTCCCAGATGTATTTTTCTATTCTGTTTATTAAGCAGAAATCTCTGTCGGGGGTTGCAAGTCTCCACAATCACCCTATGCCTGCACATGAGGCCCTCGTTTTGCTTGGCATGTAGTGTTATGCCATATTTGGTACTGTTTGCTCTCGTATCGAAACTCAGAAGTCAGATTCGCTTCAGTGAACGGGAAAGGTTGGTTCAGCGGACTGTGGAAGTACGATGATCGATTCCGCCAAGAATTTTCCACATAAACTCAAATAATATCTCCATTCCGCAACCACATTTTCCTCATAACCATCATCCTAGCCGGGCTAATCCCATATTTGATCATCTGGACATGCGTCACCACAGCATACTTTTTCACGCACGATAAACTGCGAAGGCTCATGCTTCACAGGGCCCAAAATATATTAGAGGAAAAATAATCTTTCGCAACAATAAGAATAATAAACATAGACAATCGTTATTAATCCATGAGCGATGAACGACGCTGGAGGAAAAAAGTGAGGGAATGACTAATGTCTGATCGTTTTTCTTGGAGAATTTTTCTCGAGTTTCAGAGCAAAGCTTCGTATACACGAAGTATAGAGCAACGTAGAAATGGGCCATTAATCATTCCCCGTAGAAAAAGGTAACAATGCAAACTATTCGTGGACTATTTTGCTGCTATTACGAATGTCTGGCCGAGTCAGGACGCCTGCCATATGTTATGTGCACATGGATTTAAAATGGGTTTCAAAAGGGCGGAGGTCATATATTTTCAGTTGCTTCGCTTTTAATGTGAATTTTAAACTGAAGCTCTTAGTCATTTTGCAAGCTCTACGGCAGCGACCAGAAGGCATTAATCGAAAATGTACTGCAATCCAATAAATCTTTTAGGAAAACAATTAGCGACATGCAAACCACTTAGAATACAGCACACCTTTGTTCTAGTTTCAAACGATCTCATTTTGCTACCCGATTTTCACCTCCGATGGTCATAATTACTACCAAGACACTATTTGCAACGTGTCTGTAAACCGATGAATATATACAAACAAACATTGTTCATAATATTTGAAAGCTTTAAACGCTCAAATGAATCACTAAAAACAAACATATTTTATATACATTTATATGAAGGCAAAATACATGGCTAACACGAATTTATCGATTGCTATTCCTATAAAAATATAATCGATAAACTGATTATATATCAAAAAGACAAGAGTTTTCCAAGGATATAAGATTAATTGGCAAAATTAAAAAATTAGCTACGTATTGATAATAAATTTAAATTCATCATTTTTTAGATCTTAAAAAGATTTAGATATTTTAAACCTGGAAGAAATATTTGAGTATTATTGAAATGTTTTTATTGTACCTATTAAACAGCTCGCTGGAATTATGAACAGACAGACATACATAAATTCATTTTCAGGTACATTCAATAATATTTCAATAATAGATCGATTTGTGCACGTTATTTATTGCTGAAATATGTGCGAGATGTATAAAATATTTAAAAAAATCTTTTAAAATAGTGTTCCAATCTTCATGGAAACTAAAAGATTTGGTCTAAATAATTGAAAAACTCAGAAGAACATCGTTCTGATATTGATCATCAATCCATAATGTCAAAGATCTTTCCATGTCATTCATCATTTTGCTTTGCCTTTTGGAAATAATTAATTTGGAAGTATTCCTCAATTTTATTATTGTTTTCCAAAATTAAATATATCGTATCAGAATTTAAATTTAATATTTTAAATGGGTATTTAATAATTTCATATTGAATAGGTAATAAATATTTAAATGATGCTTTAAAGTTTCATATTTCACCTTTATATGAATACACTATGCTTCAGCAGCATCTCGCATCTCATAAAACACTTCATTATAACTGAGACTGCAAGCTACTACTCCCTATCCCTCCACTTCTATGTGTTGTAGGCATTAGGGGGTAATGATGTCCTGTGGTGGGAAGGATGGAAGGTATCTAACTATAGTAGGTGACCAAGCAAGGAGGTTATACAATGGTGAGGAATGGTGCATTAATGTAATAAATTGAGTTGTAGGCACTTGAACGATGATGACATCTTCTGCAAATCTAAATCTTTATACTAGACTAGAATTTTATGATGAAATTTAATAATGGCATCCATTTTATATCTCTTATCATAATTTTATTTATCTTATTGAGTGATCATCATGATCCAAGCATTATTTGATTTGATTTAAAAAATAATCAATGCCATCTATTGGTGTGATGTATTAATTTAAAAAAAATACTTAAATTATTTCAACTTGATTTTACTTTTTTGATATGAAAATACATGTTTTTATTTCCTACTCATTCTGCAAAAAATAGTGTACTAGATCGAAATGAAACATCAATCACGTGAATTGCTATAACTTCGTTGCTCAACTTTTATACACAAAGTTAATAGGAAAACCTCAAAGTTTCTCGCAAATTTAATTAATATCTTGTTATTCTGGGTGAATTTCCCGATTTGTTAATAAATTATTGAATATTCAAAAGCTTCACAGGTCAAATGTTACAAGGGCCTTCCCCTCCAACAATTCACGTCAATATTTATTAACGTCGTCCCTAAATATGACTCCAAGGTTAAATCCCACATTTTTACATAAAATAAAATATTTCCTTAGAAAGTCTCTGTACGGCGTCTTATATCCGGGGCAATATTGCTCCGGTCTTAATCTATCGCTGCTAATAATTTGGAATATGTTATGAATAATGCCCATAGGATTATAGGTATTTAGCAGGCTTATTGACGTGTGTCTAACTACAGCTGGTGGTAAGCCCAGAGCCGGTGCAGATGTATTCAAGTACCCGGGCGGTACTGCCGAATCGCTTTATTTCTGTGGGCGGTTATCGTGTGATAAATCGATCGGCATATCCACTACAGCGAGATCGAAATTTTCAAGCTTATGATACCTGCTCAACGTGTGTAAATTTATTATGCTATCTGGGAGCGCATAATCATATTTTTTTAAACACTTTTATATTAAAAATAAAATTAATTCCATTGCTGTAGAAAGACACTGATTTTGAGTCAAAAAAACTTGAAAGTTCAATTTGTACATCCTGTTTAGAATTTATCTTTTCCCTAGTAAAAATTGCATGGCATGAAATTGGTTCTAATAGTTCATAATAAATATCACCATACATATTCCACCAAACACTTAAAAGTATCTTTTTAGGATGTAAAGACATCTTTGCTGTTGGAATTGACTGCTTATTTTTATCTGTTCACTGTCTTTTTCTTGTGATGTTATGATAAATAATCCATTTTTCTTCACCTGTTACCAAACGGTCTAAATAGGATAAAAGGGAAGTGCAGATGTTTATTTGTTGCTGGCAATTGGATTTGGATAGCTCATGTGGTACCCACTTTCCAAGCTTGGATACTTTCCCAATTTCCTTTAAATGACGAAAAACTTTTCCATGAGATGAATACATCCTGTCTGAAATCTGATCCATTGCTAATTATGGATCTGACTTCACGAGATTTTTAAGAACATCGTCATCAAAACTAACAGCGGGGGTTCATCATAAATACTGCTTTCTTCAACTTTAAATATTTTAAGCCGCACTAACTTTAATGCTGACTTTATTGATAAAAAATGGCTCGTCTGTGAAGTCTCGCAGCTGGGTCTTTCTTAAAAAGGCACGAAATAAACATTACAAACTTAAGCAGCAGGTTTAATGTAATTCTTTTTACATCTTTCAGCATATCTACCCCAGATCCGAAAGTCATATACTTGGAATTAGGGAATCCAATCCCGGGATCCCGGACAGTTTTATGTGCTCATGAATCCCGGGATTGGTAAACGTAATCCCGAAAAATTCGGGATTGAATTTTTTATCTAAAAGAAATCGTACACCTCACCAGCACGGTGAAGGCAACTAAATCGAGACATTCCCACCGAAATCTGGACGCTTGAAAACAGTGGCATAGCTACTAATTGGCGAGCTTAGGCGACGCCTAGAGGCAGTAATTATCTAATCTATATATACATATATAGAGTATATATCAAATTGTTATATTAACCTTTCCCTACCGGTGATGTATTTACTACACCTCGACTCTAATAATGAGAATATCGATATGAAATATAATAGATACGGGGCTCAGAATTTTTGTATTCCTCCGTAATATAATGACGAATCACATCAAAGCTCATTTAATAATTAATTCGAAAACTTGATATATCTCCTCCAAGATAAACATATCAAAAACTTACTTATATAAGCTCATAAAGCATTTTTGGCGATATTTTTGCATCATGGAATATTTCATATCATTTATTTGACTTTCATTCCTCGCTTTCCTGTTTTTCGTTGATATTTACGCCTTGAATTCCCTCGTGATATGGAGTAAATTTTTATCATTTCAAAACTGACTTTAAACAACCTCATTATAGAAGCATGACCACCAATTTTTGGTCTTCGTGGCACATGTGCTTTAAAATGTCGCTGCACGAAGTTTATACCGGTGTGAAATTGTCTACGATGCAATTTAGTTGGCTTTGGCTGTTTATATGTATAAAGCAAAGTCCCGAGCTAAAGTTCAATTCATGAAGAGTGTTCTTCTGCGGGAATAACTCTCATCCCTAATGCCTTTAAGGGGATGGTATAAATCAAGACGGCAAAGCTTTTGATTCCCATATTAACAGCACTAAAACGTGTGTTATTCTAAATTAGATTGCCAACTTTAAGTCTTTGAAAAATTAAACGATGAAATATTTTTTTTTGAAAAGAAACAAAGATGAATATTCATATTTATATTCCTATGGGATATCTATTCAAAATATAATTCATGTAACATGACAATTTTTCGACGGGTCTATATTTTCAATTGCGACCATATTATTCGTATTAATAAGGCGCGAAACATTATGATAAAAAGAATTTTTAAATAGCAAGTGCATTTGAGAGCATTCAGTTGTGCGAATATAACTGTTAGAGGAAACATTTGAATATTTTATGAATGTTAATGGACTTGAATATAAGAGTAAAGTAGTAAAAGATCTTTGAAAAAATTGCATTTTAATTGTTTAATGAGTAATAAATGCACAGAGAATTTATGAATACAATAAATATATTGAAATCTACTAAAAAACAGCGTAATAATTTCGTCAATAGATACATTCTTGTATTGAAAGTATCTATATACATAACAATATAATATAATCATACACCTATAATATAATAGATATTTTTTGACCATATGTCAAAATATATTAAAATTTAGTTTGTTTTATCATCGCATATACGCTTTGTAAATACGTCAGATTAAGCAATATTATCGTAAGCAAAGATTCGATCCAACCAAGATGATGGCTATGGATACATCCAGTTTTTTCGAAAGGCATAGTATAGTATTTGATGAATTTCGTTCATTTTCCGTTCTTAACGCATCGCCATCAATGCCACCAGTCAATCATCTACGTGACTCATTTTACTGTTTAAGTAAAATTTATAAGACAGTATTAAACCATCAGTTCGTTGCGAATACTTAATACTGCATTCCATCAATTTTGAATGAAACCGACATAAAATCAGTCATTTCATATGAAAACAAATTTATTTCACTTTTTATGCAATTCGTTGTTGCTCAAATCCAAACAAGTCTTAGTTTATAAGTTTTTCTTTATCGTTTTAAAATATCTATCTTTTAGCCTACTGTTTTCATCATATGTAAACTTTATAATTTCTTGAAAAATTAAATGCTAGTTAAGTATCTTTAGCAAACTTTAGCAATCTTCCGCAACATTTTTAGCAAAAAATGCTCACAAGATGTTTAAAAATGTTCTATTAAAGCCCATTTTTTAATAGTACGATTTTTCGTTCTCAAATTGTTTGTGTAATTCGACATTGTGTTCTGGCATGGTAAGCCCTTTGTTCGGAAACCAAAAACGCCTTAACGCTGTCATACTTTCAACAAGCCGAGCGGTACCATTCTGACTTTGTGCTGTGTAAACGTCTTATGAATCCTATGTAAAAAGAATATTACGAGAGAGTTTTTACGAAAATTCCACGTTCCATCAAATTCCTTAAATATCCCGAGCGCCGCGCTTTGAGGAAATATATTTTTTAAGGAATAAAGGATTACGACGCACATTAAATTGAAGCCGGCGGAGATATAACGTTCAATATGTAATGCCCTAGCCATCTTATAGGGACTCGGATTGATATTTAATTTGCACATGAATCCGGCACCAACATTGCCCTCCTCAAAGAAAGGGAAACAATGAAAAGTCGTAAAATAGCTTCGGGGCGAGCACAAACAACCCTGGATCTGAGCACCGTGAAGAAAAAGAAAAAGCACTAACAAAGGTGCCATGTTTCGCCGAACGGAGGTGCTAAACTTACAAATATGCGAGACACCGCGTCACAACGCAAAAAATGTCTGCAAATAATTCGATTTACGAATGATCCTAAATTCGTCCAAAGTTTCGATAAGCATTGAAAATTTCTACTTTCACTCGAGCGAACAGCTCCTCGAGTAAAATCGAACTGAATAAATTTCTAAAAGAGTACATTCTGTTTGCCATACCTATGAGTTTAAATTCGTTGTTTATTTTGTACGAACAAATATATTTGTGCATAATGATGCAAACAAATATCTCCAACGTAAAGACGAAATCGACTCAAATATATGAGAGATATTGATTTTTGGATCTCTTAAAAATAAATGTATTAATAATATACTCACTAACTAGATATAAGACTTATTATAAAAGTTCGGGTTCAAATCTGGATTTTGAAAAAAAAAGATCAACAAAAAAATAAATTTGAATCGATCGTCTCAATTCAGATTTGCCATTGATTCCTGGACCATAAAAATTAAATACCGAGGTTATCAATAAAGTGATTTAGGCTCCCTATTTATTAAGTGTATTTGTAATAGTTACCAAATACCAGTTAAAAATAATAATAATTTCAACATTTACAAGTAAAATGGTATGCACAAATAAGCTGCATAATATTACCACTAAGTTATTATTATAGTACTATTATATTACCAGTAAGTTATACAAAATGTTTTGCACATGGAACGACTAAATTTTTTGGAGGTTAGAGGTTTTTTTTGCTACATTTCGCACATAGGCCCTATGTCCTAAGTATCAGGGTTGTCGAAACTTTGAACGAAAATTTTGAAAAAAAATCACCATTTAATCACACCGCACGGTCACCAGACCATAGACAATACTAAATTTCTTTGTTTGAGGACATACCCTTTCTGTAGCTTGCATGATCTACAGATTTAACACCGCTGGATTTCTTTGTCTGGAGGCGTGCTCTATTCTCTGGCTCGTACGGTCTCCAAACCTGACACCACTGGATTTTTTGCCTTGGGACGTACCCTATTCCATGGCTTGTTTGGTATTTAAACCTGACACCACTGAATTTATTTCTCTAGAGACGTGCAAAAAATAATAATTTACACGACAGTGGTACTCACAAAAAACAATCATCGCCCTTACAAAAATGAAAGAGGAAATGCTACATCAGTCAACTACAGTTGAAATAAGAATAAGGTATAGTGCGTGCATACGAAGCAGAGGTGGTCAATTTGAACTAACCTCTTAACCCCTAAATGAGTACTATCCCAAGGCCTGGGACCCTCTTCCACTATTCACACTAGAAAGAGCACTCTTGTACATTGAGCTCGGAGACAGACGGAGACGTAGTGCAGTTTGGGAAACACTCCTCAAAAGGTTAAACATAAAAAGTATTTTCATAACCTCGACTCTGGCAAACTGGTAACTCTTCAAGTTTAACGACTTATTGAATGATTTGTATGACATGTAGCATATCGTTAGAATGTGTTTAATCTAAAGAACTTTTTAAAATTAAATTAAGGCGTCTTCTCACTTTACAAATTTAAAAAAATCGATTCTTATTTTTTTTTAAATTTTGAAAGTACATATCTTCAAAAATGTTATATCGAAATTTCATAAAGATCGGACGAGTCTAACTATATTTTTGGGCAACCGTTAGGTGACTACCTGAGAGCACCCAGCTGCATACGTATTGTTCAGACTCATGGTGCAAGTACAAGAAAGTGGTGAAAATCAGATAGAAACTTTTAAACATCCTCCTGCTCTAGCTGAGGATGTTCACGAGGTTTTGAAACCGATTTATGAAGATCTTCGGAGGAAATACCCAAAATAACAACGAGTGTTTCAACAGCTGTGTCTGGGCAATTTTTCTGCAACCAAAACTTTAAACGCGTTTATCTCAAAACAAGGTTTTTCGGTGGCTTGTTGATGAAATTTCGGAAACTATCCGGCCGATTGTCATGAAATTTGCGAATATCAAAAATCTGATGATATGCGCTATAGCCACTGATATACTGAATCTAAAACAGTTTTATTTTTTTGTTTCAAATTACCCATCTCGGAGATACCATCAACAAGCCACAAGCATAACATTTCTATACGGGTTTTTCGATGCTACTGTTTTATTATAATAATTATTCAAAAATATAAAAAAAAAATTTTTTCATGTACTTAAAAGATGTATTTATTACATAAGATCCATTTTATCCCATAATTTTTAGCGAAAATCCTCGAAAAAAAATCTCGAAAATAGCCTATTTTTGAGGCGCCTAAAGTGAGAAGACGCCTTAAGCTCAAAAGTATTGTTAGTTTTTTGCTTAAAGTACTTAAAATTTGACATTCCTCGTGCATCTACACGTAATTTGTGTGTGTGCATCTATGTGAATTTGGAAGCTCAGAACAAATTATCTTTAAACCAATTGCATAAAATATTTAGATCAAAAATACATTTCAAAATACAAAAACAGTTATTTCTAGCTATTACAGCCACAGATAAGAAAGTTATGACGATTTAAAGGTGAAATTTTGGGTATTTTTTCAGAATGTTGAAAAAAAATCTATTTTGACAACCCTGACACTCAGGACATCATTATGTGAAACATAGGAAAATTTCCCCCAACCCACAAAATAATTTTGTAAGTCTATGTGCCAAACACCCTATATATTGCAGTAATTTAATCATGGCCACAGTTTACGTATTGAGTTTTTTAGATATCAACTATTAAAACTATTAATTTTTTATCTTTAATAACATTATTAAAGCCAATTTTAGTCTATACTAACATTATTAAAAGCAACCGATTGCGGTATTTTAATATACTTTGATATCAGAGCTTAAAAATAATTCTGCAAGTATGAAAGAGGGTTGACTATATTTTAATTAGCGTCAACCATGTCAAGTATGTCAACTATATTTTTTGTTATTTCAATGAAAATACTTGCCTGTTGAGTGAGTGACACCGTTCACATCTGTACGTATCACAAAGGATGTCAAGAGGATGTGGAGACGAAGAAAGGGAAGAAGAATCGTCACTTTAACGTAGAACAACACCTGCGAAATAAAGTGATATCCTAAATAGGTCTTCTAGTGTTTTTTCTCTTTTAGCTACACCGAAATACAAAGAAAAGGGGGTGACATATTCGTATCCTTATCTCGAATTCGTTGCTTTCGAACAAACTTACAATAAAAAAAATGTTCAACGAAAAGTTGTTTTTTGAGATTCCAAGATCAATTTTAAATACTGCCACGCTGTCAGAGAAAATTTGATTTGCGCAAAAATATCGTAGTCTGGAAGTGTTCCATCATGTATTCATTTCGGCGGCACGATAGAAAAAATTTAATAACGTCAACATATTACACCGCAAATATATCTGTGAATACTGAAAAACTTTTCACGTTCCCATAATAAAAACGATAGTGTTTGCCATGATATGACTCTGTCGGCAGTGAGATGAAAATAAAAATGAGCATTGAGAGAAAAATGTTCACAGCCTTGCCATCCTGGAAGTGTTGACAATTGGTGTTTTTCTCTAAACAGAGCTTCCCCAGCCACTATAATGTCCGCAATATCAGACCTACATACAAACCCAGAATCGCAATATATATTTTATATAAACGGAAAACGTATACATACGAGAGGTGACTCAGGAAATAAAGATAAAAGCCTAAAAAATATGAACCCAATATTTTTGTCTCGAAATATCCTCCTATCTTCCCGATGAGCTGTGTATTCATTTCAAGCAAATATTTTTCTACGGTCTTGATATACTTTCAAGATGTCTTCCAACATATCATTAATTATAAATTATTATATTTAACAAATATCTTTATGTGATCATCAGTATGATAAAAGATATATTCTAACAATTCCATCGATTCGTTAATGTTCCAAGTTTCTTAACTTTACGACCGCCCATTGACTTTTAAAAGGACAAGGTGTATTTATTATCTCATATATTGTAATTTTTACTATAACAATAAATCAAATAAAATCACATTAAAAATATAAATATTGAAGAAATAACAAACACACCTTTTCTTCACATTTTTTTTAATTCTTGGAAGTATTTTGTCAACCCAATTCGAACGAATTTATCAGGATGTTCATCTGAAAGTCTAAAAGTTTTTTTAAGCACTTTCATCTTAATGGATGTCAAAGACTTTCTATAAGCACTATATAATAACACTCTTTTAAACAATTAGATTACTTTAATATAATATGTATCAAATGCGCTGCTGATTTTACTATTTGTCTAAGATTACAAATCTTCAAAATCGTATTTACGATTTTCCACTAAAGATGAACGATTGTTCGGACTCTGGTACATATGATGTATCATCAGTGTTAAATAAAATTTACATGCAAATATACAATTAAAAATTAGATTGTGTAAACCAAGTTTGTTTAGCATACAAAAAAATTAGATGAACCACTTTAAATAATTGTTGGATACAGATATTACCAGAAGTGGTTACAAATGATATTGTTGTTACATCCAGAAATGATAAAATTTCTCAAATTATTAATTTATTAAAATCATTGGGAGAAGGGTTTGAAAATTTAAGTGGCAAGGATATCGAAGAATTATTTATCGATGACGTTATAATCGAAGAGGAATTAGTTGACCTTATTTTAATATCCGCAACGGATCTTGTAAGTGAAGATGAATCTTCCGAACCGTCATTATTTGCTGTAAAAAATTTAAATGACGCTCAACTTAACAAGAAAATTGGAAAACATTGTGTTCAAAATTGATCCAAACAGGGAACATGCTCTCAATTTCAAAAGAAAGCTTCGAAATACTTGTGCAAAATATGAAGGAATATATTAAAACATTATGAAGAATTAATCATACTCAAAAATCACGGCTTTTTTAATAAATAAAAAAAAAACTACTCATGAAAACTCGGATATTTCCGCTAATTCTAAAATTGAATTTATTATTTCATCTGATGAGGAAGGCGGTTTCGAACCATTCAAGAAGAAATTGTAAAAATGATGGAAAACAGCGGCGAAAATGAAGATTAATAAATCTTCATTTTATATAAAAATTTGAATCAATATTTTTAATATAAAAACGATATAAGAATCTTTAAATTTAATATGAAATCAAAGACTTCATTTACGCGTTTTTTTATAAATTAATTAATTAATTATGTGATGGAACTCATCTTATAGTTTTGTATGAATTCCTTGCCTTTTTTACGCAGTTTCTGTTTACGTTAAAAATTATTATTAAAGAATTATTTTCATGGCTTACTATTGCTTTCTAAATATGATTAAATTGGGATAAGATAAATATAAATTTTTAGATAATTGAATCATTGAACAATGAATTAGTGAGAAAAATCATTAATTTTAAATGACATTTTAAAGACTTTTATAAATCAGTAATTAATAGATACGCTGCCTGACTTCATTAATTGTTTCAAAATTTCATTTTTTAAATCAATAATGTCAATCTCCTAAATTTGTTATTAATTTGACATTAATTTATAGCCTGAAAGTAAATGGCGCGTATTTTGGATACAAACCTGAGTGCTTGTGTGATGAATGTACCTATTTTTGGTATCCAGGATAGTTCGCCCAGTTTGCCGTTACTTGGAGGTATGACGATAAATTTCTGGAATATATTTGAAATGTTGAAAACTTATTTTTCTTTGCAACCCTTTCATCGGAAATGTATCTCGTTTCCGTCAAAGATAAATCAAACTTATATACGTGAGATTCATTTTGAAGCAGGAGCTCTGTTTGAAGCGTCGGCTCCTTAGTTTTATATGTTCGGCATCGATGTACGTACGCATATTTTACTGTTCGAATTTAATATTGTAATTTGGCCCAAATTTCTTTTCCTTTTTTTCATTTGCGAGCAGCGGGGACAAATTTAATGCTATTTTGGTTTTATATTTGTTTTTGTGATTTTCGTGAAAGCCTTCCAAATAAAAGGAAAACAATGAAGACACGAATGAGCGTATAATAACAAACCCGCGATAAACACAAATTCACAATGAACCAAAATATATTTTCACTTTGAATCCGACCTATTTTATTTTGTCATGGAATAACATGAGATTACAAATTACCATATATCGATCTATGTTAATTTGACACCAGAAAAAAAAATTCAATTGAATTTAAAACCAAAACAGGGGTAAAAATCGCATCTCAATCGCAGCGGAGCTGAAAATTACCCTTTGATATATATATTTGTTTAGATAGGAAGGACGGTAGTGATATTTAAGTATATTTTTAAAAGACATTTGCATAGTAAAAACAATTTGCATGAAAGTAAAATTAATGCATATTTTTACATTTTTCATTAAAATCAACAAAACATTTTTAATGAAAATGCAAATTTTAATAACTTTCTATGCTGCTAAAAAATAAATATTTTTAAAAACCATTACCATAAGATTATACCAAGTATATCCTTATATATATATGATATTTATTTGGATGTAATTCCTATTTAAGAATGAAAATATGTAACAAACCATTTGCGTGCACTTAAAATAACTAAATATGTTCAAGTGTTGAAATAGTTGATTAGTCTTTGAATTTTTTACAAAAAAGTTTCGGTTGCAAATCCAGAATGCAGAAAAAAAATTCAAAGTACCTTTTTCTTAAAAAAGGCAATCAATAAAATCTTGCAGTGTGAAGATGATGCATAATATTGATTCGAAAATATAATGTATGTCTGCTTGTTCCTCATACAATTAAATGGCCCCTAGCGAAACTTAATTAAATTTTGAATAATAGCTCTTTAGTGTTTTGAACAAAGCACAAACATGCTCCAGCTAGTCTTACCATTTAAACTCTTGATTTAGGACATTATATTTTAAGTGTTTAACCACTTACAGATACTACGGAATGAAGTCATGTTTAACCCTTTCAGTGCCGACCGAAAAACTGTACCTACTGTACTGTACCTGTTACAACATAGAGGTAATTATATTCCAATATTTGTTGAAAATTTAAAATCATTACAAAAAATAGAGAAATCTTCTTTTTAAAGCCATACTTGCAATTAATGATTTGGTTATAATTTTGTTAAAGAATATTCAGTAGCATTTTGAAGAATTTACATGTCATTGAATTATTGAGAGATTCATTGTCTTTGAACTTCTTTTGCAATCTCCTCTCATCTTAGCCTGGAGGGTCTCGACGAAAAGGACGGGGGCATCGATAGGACTCTGCTGCCTCGATACGAACTCGCAGTATACGACAGAAATCCTTATTTTACTTCCGTATAGGAGCTCTTTATTTCAACTGCTTATCAGATAATACCAAAAAGGAGTATCTTCAAAAAAATAGGGAAACATTAAAGCATTGAGAACATTTAATAATTAGGTTTATTTGCCATGATGATACGGCGATGGTTATGAGTAGAGAATCCAATCCCGGGATCCCGGATCCCGCACGATTTTAGGTGCTTATGAATCTCAGGATTAGTAAACGTAATCCCGAAAGATCGGGATTGAAATTTTTACGGACAGTAACTGTCTAATCTATGTATACATATATGTTTTTAAAATTGTTATATTAGCCTTTACATTCCGGTGATGTATTTACTACACATCGACTCTAATAATGGGAATATCAATATGAAATATAATAGGTAAGGGGTTCAGAATTTTTGTATTCCTCTGTAATATAATTACGAATCACGTCAAAGTACTATAGTATATAAGTATTCATCTGCAGCGACGGAAATAAATAATTTGTCGAGAAATCGGGTAATTTTGCGAGATTTAGTCCGTGTCTCAGCAGATAGGAATTTTATCAGTTACATTGATTTTTACATTGATTGAATTTTTTAAACTATTTTTAAACTATAACGAAAATCCCAGTACCGGGATTCCAGAACTGATCCCGGAATTGTCTGATGCAATCCCGAAATCCCGGAATCGAAATTTTGGCTCGGGATTGGATTCCTTAGTCATGAAGCAAAGGCTTCGATGTGAAATGTAATGCTAAACTAAAATGGCGGTAAATGAAGTTTGCACGACAACAATTAAAACACAACCAGTCCGAAAGGCTCCCCAGGGAGAAGCACACGGTGTGTTCGTCCTGCAACCCTCAGGATCTACCCCCACCGCTTGCGGGCAACCTCGGTGGGTCTAAAACCCAAATAGCATTAAAAACGGCACGCTTTAACGACGAAAATCAATATTCAATGTTAAAAATTAAGATTATTATTGCAAAAATAAATGCGCAATGTTCCTACGCCGCAATATTTAAAAAAAAATCCATATTTAATGTTTGTGAAAGGTATTATTTTTTCACCCCCCTTAGCAGCCCCCATCTTCGGAATCGGCATTATGAAGCGCTAACCAGGCAATCGATATAAGTTTCGGTTTAGCTGGAGCATGGAATTTTATCGCATATTGGCACGGAAGATGGAAGGCCGCTATCTATATCCAGTGGTGAAGTAAGTCATAGTGTGGTGTTCATTGAACACCCCCTCGGTAATGCTGCGCCACTACTCCACTGGATAATCTCTCAGTTATTACGCCCCCCTCCCTCAATACGCGCTATTGAATTGTCGCGGTGGCGCTCTCTGCACAATGCTCAGGGGGTGTAGCGTAGGGGTGCCGATCGCAGTCTCATTTTATTACCTTTATTCAAAGAAATACCCCTTAAGTCTGCTAATGTAATAAATCCGGCGAGCTTTTAGCTTACGATGTGCGGATATTTTTCGAAATAGTATGAGCTCGCTTGGCTTGACGTCAGTAATTAAAACTCGTAAAAATTGGTCGGTCTGAACGTACCATTTATGCGGCCATTTTACAACTCTTCATAACGATTGCGTCCATGTTTCGGAACAATTCGAATGTTTTCATTACAAATTGAATTTTTTATGAGCAATAGATGTTATATGTAGAGGCAATAAAAAGTAACCTCGCACTGGTATGGTGCCATCAAGGATATGCATAATAAAGGAGATCAGTAAAGTCCTGGGGATATCAGTATGCATGGAAAGGAAAATATATCATAACTACTTAATAATGCCGTGACCCTAAAGGGAAATACGGGATAGGCGTTAATTCGTAATTTTATACCTTAATGACGAATCTAAATTCATAACTTTACATATTCCGAAGGGTCTTTTGTATACTATTGTGCGATATCGTGCTGTTTGGTTTTGACCTTTAATTACCCTAGTTATTCATCCCATAACCTTTCGTTATTGCAAATTTATAAAATTGAACTTGTGTTGTAATTCTATTTTAATGGAATATTTGTTTGTTTGGACAAACATACAAATACTGAATAACATGTTACATTTTAACGTATTACTTTTTTTTAAATATGAAACAAGCTCAAGTCAATTACAATACACATCAAATGCATGAAAATTTAGATACGGTTTATGTTTGATGCTGCAAATCCTATTTGTAAATTTAATACATCTGCCACCGCCCGCATCAAGCAATAATTCCTCATGCATATAATAACCGCTTGTGTATTTCTTTATTTTACATTAAATCCCGAGTGTTCATAACATAATATATGAAAAAGTCAAAATTACATCGTTTTAATAGAATTTTATTATTTTTGCAAAAAGTAAATCAAAATAATTTCTAATCGCCTTTATCAACATTTCAAAATTTACATTTTTAAATATAATAATTAAAGCTTAAATTATTAAAAATAAATTAAATTTATAGTTTTAACTATTCCATACTCAAACTTTCCGTCTTATGGCATAAATATGTATTAAATTGAATACCATCCAATTCAATTTTGCTCGGTTGCAATTCAAGATTCTAGGGAAAATATAGCCTTTCCACCTTATAAGCCATCCCCCATATTTTGCATGTAAATGTGCATTATATACAATTTTGGTTCTAATTTTTTTTCTGGTAGGCGTAAATATAAAAAAGCAAACTCAAAATTAGACAAATTTGACTTTTTTTCATATGCAGACTTGAATCGCGATGTAATTTGCTTTGTATCCAGCTTAGATATAATTTGTTTTAAGAACATTTCCTTCAGATGTACAGAAAATATGGACAGATGATGTTATTAATGCATAATAACTCCCATCAATAGCGCTCATATTGGTATAGGCATATTATATAATTATTATACGAAAACAAAGAGATTACTGTGGAAGATCTTTCAACGCCTTTTGCTGAATCAAAATTTATAAGCTTAATTTAATTTTAAAAATTAGCTCATATTTAAATAGTTTAGATTCGTAACATTATTTTAAGGATTAATTTAAGACAAAATAAAATAAACGACACGAGAACAACTTTATGGATTGAATTTAAGCGACGTGATGCAATTTTGGGTAAGTGAATTGAAATTTCTGTGCCAACTAGTTGAGGTGCAAATCCAGTTTAAAACGCAAAGGGAATTAGTTAATGGAAAAAATCGAGGAAACTCTGAGTTTTATTTCATTTATATTTTCATAGAAAATGAATATGTGTTGGTTGCTTGGAACTCTAATCATTGAAAATTGAATCATATGTGCTTGACGAAACATAAGGTTACCAATGTTTGTCCTCCGTCTAATCTAATTAATCTTCTTCCATCTCTATTTGCTAGTTCAATGAGAAAAATCAGAAATATTGTTTTATTACAGTTTGTTTTATCTTTATTATTGAATTACTCATGAGAAGCTCTATTTATCCATCAGAAGTTTCATCCAAACCTCTCAAAATATTAGATATTTTAAAAAATTCAAAATAAGAATAAATTTCCTACTTGATATTCATTCCTTGCGATATTAATAAATTATTGTTTGTGTAATAGATTTATTATAGATGTTCCTAAAAATATTTTAAGTAAAATTATCGTTATATTGCACTCATATATATCTAACTGTAGGTATGTGGAATTAAAGTTGCTCGAAATCAGCTCGAAGTTGCTCGAAGTCGCGGTTTAGCTCGATAGTGTGTCGTATGTGGTTGAATTTTCGAAGCAAAAATGTCAAAATATCTTAATAAAGGACCGAAAGGTAGAGAAGTTTGAGGAATTTAAAAAAAAGACATAATCATGGGAACCCGGCTGGAGTTAAAAGCTGATGCAAATTGCAAAAACCTTTGCTTTAAAAAATATCCAAAGCTTGAAGACCTGACTCAATTTCTTGGTCAAGAGATAAAACAGCATCTTTTACTAATTTATAAAGATTTTCCCAGCGACGAATTACTTCAAAGATGCTTGGGTGGTCATAGCCAAAATGCTAATGGATGTTTTAACTCGACGATTTGGCGACTGACTCCAAAGCACCTGTATTCTGGTGTAAAAATCATTGAAATATTAACATACATTATTGCTGAGATATTTAATAAGGGCTACAGCTTCATTTTGAAGATGATGATTACATCAAATATAATTATTGGCATCTACTGAAAAGTCTGCTGAAAATACCGACGAAGTGCGGGTAGAACCTTTCTGAGACAAAAACAGCTTGTATAGCCCGAAAACAACAGTTAGTCGAAGATAATTAACTTTTTGAGAAAGCTGAAGATCTATTATATGCACCTGAAATCATTGGCTGATCGGTAAGTCACTAAAATTGATATTTTTATTGCATTGAAATTTTATCTCGAAACTGCATTTTCAAATGTTCGCCAGTTGTAGCTTTAAAAGTTGGTGATCGATCTGACTGAAATTTTGGTATATTTTTTACTATAATATTATCTATTTAACTAAGCTAAATTTTTAAGGTTTTCGCATAAATAAATAATATTTTTGAGGTAAAAATTATCAAAAATATGAAAGTTTAACTAAAAAGCCTACTAAATTTTTCAATGTTATACTTTTTTAAAATTTTAAAGCTTAGTTGACTGCCTACACATATTAAAAATCATAAAATATTTCCATTTTTGATTTCAGTTCAACAGGAGACCTTCGACAAGTGGCAAGCCGTTTGATATCACGAGAAAAGGCGCCTAATGGAATATCTTATAACTCCATCATTTCGTTTTTTAAAAAATAAAATAAATTAGCACTTTAAGATTGTAGCGAAATAATGTCGAAAATTTTAAATGATACGATTATTTTATCACCATTAAAAAAATCATGACAAACGACTCATTTCTAAGCGTTTAAAGGGATTAAAGTAAATTTAAAATATGTATTTTTTTTACATATAATAGCAAGATTTAATTCACTATACTTAAATATAAATAAATGTATGTCTGTCTGTTCTCAACATCGTTTTATAGCCTTTGATCGTTTTAAAATAATAAATAATATTTTTAAAGTTTCTCTTTATAAACTTGATCAAAAATAAAATTTAAAAAAATATTTTAATTGAGTAGATTTCAGTATTTGTCTATACTATACAAAAATTAGATGAAATATCTGTAGGATTTATAAATTTGTATTAAATGACATCATTAGTTGTAATGTTTTAATGATCAATGACTTACTTTGAACTTTTATGATCGCACTTGAAAATCTAAACAGTAAGATATATAATACTTATTGATATTTTTGAATGTTGAGTGGAAAATAATAATGCTCAAATTATTTATATTGTATTTTGATATAAAAATGAAATAGTGGTATTTTACATAATTTTCAAAGAAATATTAAATTTTACCTTCAATTCTAACAATTTTCGCAAGAAAATTTGTCAAATAAGTCAAAATAGGAATAAGACCCATTCCAAAAAAATCGAGACATCAGTCACAGGTCATGTAATAATATGACGTAATGTGATGACATTTATTCGAATATCTGAATGAGATCTGCGAAGCCAGATATAAAGTGACAACCTTTCCCTAAACACGGGATTATCCGCTCCTTATCACAGTACCCACAGGCTTATCTACAAACGCTCGTATTTCCATATTTACGCCCACTTCTTATTTACATCCCTATCTCTCGTATGTAATATAAAATTTCCTTACATGTCGAAGGTAAAGAAATATTCCACCATAAAATACATCTATGCGAAAAAACAACAATGTTATGAGAGACTAGGGAGTGTTTGCGCACATTTTGATTAGAAATTTCAACAATGTCACACAAAATCGAATAGTAGGGGGATTGAAATTAAGTTGCTTTATAACTTCTGGCTACTCAAATGTAGACCACCCCTAATCAGAAACAGACACAGAAACCACAAGTTCCTATTATGCTCAGAGCTATGCACATCAGGCAATTACATACACATATCGGTTGCTTCGAGCGTTTCATTGTGAATTAATGCATTTGATGCATTTGAATTTCGATTATCTATTTCATTTGTATGGTTTCAAGTATACAATATTAAATAATGGTATATATTTCTCAATGAATGTTGAAATATTAATTTAAAAAATGCGAAATAATAATATAACAGATACAATTCCTAAATAGAATAGTCTATAATAAAGGACAAATTGCTTTTTTTTAAAGATGTTACTTGTTGGGTCTATAAAATGTAATACAATGATTAGCACTGGATAGATAGAGATTGTCACATCACGTGAGATTGTACCACCCACCAGTTGTAAGAAACGTTTGGGATGAAAGGGATTTTAGAACCAAATTTCTTGATCTAAAATGCTATTTCTTTTCTTCAGTACTTTCATGCAAACTCGACGGAAAACAGGTTCAAAAAATTTTTTTATCTGATTCTGAATCCATTTTTCCAAAAAGAAATAATCAACGACGAATCTCCAATTTTGGATAAAAGGATAAAAATCGGTTGACATTAATTATAATTTTGTCTTCTACTGTTGAAAGTTTTAACCCAAATTTATTCACGAGATTCTTCAACCGCACACACAAAGGATGCAAAAAGAATGTTATTTTTCTTGAATATACAACAATGGAGAGCTCACATTGAGATCATTTATCTTTCAGTGCATGTAAAGTTACCACAGTTCATTTATCTACAAAAATGCAAACAAATCTCTCTTTATATAGGTCAATGTGTATATCTGAGTTAATAAGCTAGATGTAAATTGAAAAATATATATAATCAAACTAATTTTTCGCGAATCGATCAAAAGTGTGGCTCTAAATTGGAAAAACAATTTAAAAATTAATTCAAATTGAAGACAATTTCAGATGGTTTTTTGCGTTATTCGACTTAACAATAACATTTATCTTAAACAACAAATATCAAAATACTTTAGACCAAATATTTTGCGTTTATGCTTGAGATGACACGTGGAGAAATTAAATAATATCTCAAATGTCTCATGTTAAAATTACACTCCTTTCCCGAGATCTCTCACTGCGTGACATTTAAGATCCAGATCATATTTAGAATTTGGATCAACAGCAGCTACTTTGAATATTTTCCACACAATATTCATCTGAATTCAGCATTTTTTGTATTGACATACCTAAAATGAAATTTTTGACATAATTTAGTTCAATTATTTAGTGGATGATCCATTTAAGCATGATATTGAGTAATATGAGATATTTATTCATTTCAATATATTCCATCTGCTAAAATACTCATGTGGGCAACGCTTAACCATCATCAACATATCCAATTATGTTATATATTGCAAAAATTTGCTTAATGGATTTCCAATATCGATCTTCACATAAATATACATGCATTGGATAAAGGCAATTCTAATTCAGTGAAAATTCCATGATTAAATAGTTTTAACTAGCGACACTTGTGTGAACGTTGAAGCTGCATGGTTATCTGAATATCTGACAACACTTTAGAGTAAGGAAATTTAGCATATTATCACACTTTGAGGGTAGACTATCATATTCAACAACCTGAATATCATATTTTGCATATGCACATGGTTAATCATGCATTTCATATTGTGAAAATAATAATATCGACATAAAAACATGTATTAACATCCTTATGTTCTACACCTCAAAATATAAATCAAGACAATCTAGAATCTTGCCATTTTAATGCTACCACATAATGATAATAAATGTATTCGACCTGAAATGAAACTGCCTCAACATCTTCTGTTTCACGAGCGAAAATTCCATGTGTAAATAATTAAAAACTATTGGTTCTTTTCTCAGTGGTTCGATCCCGCTTCATCCAGGAATATGGCTCACCATATATACTCATTGTAGCCACACTTTTTTATTCAACCATTATGAGATCACAATTCGTACTATATGTGACGATAAAATTTCCTCCTCCTCCATGATGCCTCTAATCCATGCATCGATCTGCGTTTTTTACGTCTCAATGTTACTGTTCAATATTAAAAATGTCAATGATAAGCCTGACATAATTAAAATCTATGAACACTTGCCTGAACATTATCGCTGCATGACAATCAGGATTCATTCTGGTATACGGGCTATATTCTGGAGCTACACTGCACTTTGTACTTAGTGAAAATAATATTAAATAAATTCGACCAGTCAAACTAAAAATATTACAAAAACCTATTTAAAAATATTAGATTAATTGAGATCTAAATTTTTCATATAAAAAAATCATTTGATGTTTCGTTGCAAAAATGCGTAAATCATTTTTAATGAATTTCACATGTGATCGCGAAATATTTTTAACAATATTTCATAGCAACTTATTAAATCCCATGTTTTTTTATTCGCTTTATACAGTGTGAAAGACGTTTTCTTAATGGTTAAATTAAGTATTACGTATTACATATTTTGAATATGAAAGTGACTGAAATACAAACCGTAGATTCATTATAAAAACGAATCATAAAACTGTAACCCTTCGGGGGTCCTTGTTGACTATTCGAGCTCCCACTTCGTTACATTCGCCACAACAACAATTTTCGACGGCGATCTGTCTTTTTAAGGGAAACGTCGAAGATGAGGAATCAGAAGATGAAAAAAGTAGACAATTAAAATAATTAAATCCTCTAGTACATAATTTTTTTATTTGATACTGGCAACGATTACGAGGCACACAGACTCCATTCAAGGCAGAGATCGGTTCGTGGACCAAATGCATGCACAACTTTCAACCGCTACTCTCCCAGATACTACAGACTCTCTGGCAACAACAAAACATATGGCTAACTTTAAAACGACCACATATTTTGGTCCACACAACAAAACATTTAAGAAAATTTATATTAACTATGTGCATATGGTTTTACTAATATTACTGCTTCTACTATTATAAACTGGTCCTATTATTATCTAATATTATAAAATGTTCATTACTGTTACATGTTTTTAATTTTACTTATGTTCCAAACAAAACAAAATTTGTTTTTCTGAATGATCTAAAGCAGTGGCTCTCAACCTATTTGAAGTTACGATGCACTTACGATCATGGGAAAAAAGTGGCGGTGCACCAGAATTAAGAAGTCGAAAAAAATATGTCGACATAATTTTTATTACATATTTTCTTTTTAAGTTAAATTATATAAAAAATGTGTATTGTAATATTGAATACACATTTAGTTTGTTATTTTTCCCTAGAAACAATTTTATATTTATACGCGTTTTATTAAAAATATTTGTATTTTCTTTCTTTTTTCATAACAATTCATTTTTAAAGTTCTATGAGTTGATATAAAACTGTACCCTTAGATAATTACTTGACTTCAGTGTGAAAAGTAAACACTCATACTTTGCTTTCATAGAAACGCAAAGATTTTTAACCTGTTAAGTGGGCATGACGTATATATACGTCCTCGATATATAAGTTGAGTCCTAAAGTAGGCGAAGCTTTTTTTTGTTTAACGAATACATGAGTTGTCGATACATGCTTTGACATAAATTTAAGCTAAGTAGCAAATTGGTTGCACTTCACTATTGTGTTGAAGTAGACGAGTCGCATAAGATAAGATTTAAAGGCAAAATTATAGTTTTAAAATGAAAGGACAAAAAAAGACGTATTGATGCTCAGTTCAGACAACATAGAAAAAAGCCAACCTATGCTATAATTAAATAGAATTACAGCTAAACCCTCACGCTTAGTTAAAAGACATTTTCAAAGAACAAACGAAAGGGAACTAAAGCTAGGAAATGTCGAGTTTATTACAAAAAAGGGAAAAAATCTACATACTGGTATCCGGATTGTGAAGTAGTACCACATGTCAACAACTGTTTTAAAATATATCACACAGAAGTTGAGTTTTGAATTTATGTATGTATATATTTTATTTTGTTAAACTATATGTTTCATTTTCTTTATTGTTTTGTATTTGTTAACTTCTCTATTTGTTTTTTTATTGAAATAATTAAAAAAATATGTTTCATTGTTTTTTTTATAAATTCTAAGTATCTAAATTAATAATATGAACTCACGCCAGGAGGGTGGGACGTATATATACGCCCTAACTAAAATGTGAAACTTCACCGCTTAACAGTGGTTATGACGTATATGTACGTTCAATGTAAACAGCATTGAAATTAGTTAAGACGTATATATACGTCCTCGAAATATATCCTTTGATTGAGCCTACCGTTGAAGAAAGATTATCTGTACAAATTCCTACATATAACTCCCATGATATTTTAAATTGTTCTAAATATGAAGAAATATAATCAAAAACATCTTGTCGGTAAGTTCTTTGAAGCATAGATATTGATAAACTCTTCTGTTGACTTTTACAATTTTGTCAACGACTTTTTCGGTTTTCACTACTTTGCAGAACTTTTCGTTTTTGCCATTTTTTCGCGATGCACTTGCAATAAGCTCGCGGTGCACCGGTTGAGAACCACTAATCTTAAATTATCACAGATCTTATTGTTGTTAGAATGGATTGGTTCTATTACACTTATTATAATATTTACAGTTCAAATCCTGTTTGTGGAAAAAATCACCGAACCAGCAAATTTGAGGGAACGGAATAATTCATATTTCAACTGATAAAAATGCCTATTGAAATAAATGTATCCTGACTTCCGTAAAATTACTAGACATGTGTAGTTTAAGCCTTGATAATAACGAAAAATTGCTAGACAAAGTGCTTATTTATTTAATTATCAAACATTTATACTAAACGATCAACTTATGTCAATATTGTTTAATTATAAGTTCGATAAAATCTTCGTACTTATTTTAATGTTTGATTTCCTCGAGCGTAATTTAATATTACTACTATATCGCCCATATAGTAACGATAGGCTTTTATCAAAATCTGAGAGTATGTATCATTGATTTCAAAGACATTGGATGCCCCAAGGGTATTCGAAAGGTTATCGCTTCTATAGCATTTTATCGGTGAAAATATACTGATCTCTATTTGGTCCAGTCTTACTCTTTTGTGTAAAAGGATAATTGCTTCTAGTAATACAAAACGCCAGAGGAGCTTAACTCTTGATTGATGACTTTATTCCTTGTCCTCTTCGCCGGCGGATAAATAGTGACTTACGCCATAAGCCTTGGCCCTGGGCATTGTGTGTGGAGCGGCTCTGTCTCCGTGGAAAATAAAAACTTGTTACGGTTAACAACGGGACCAGAAAGAGGCACAATATGTTACGAATGAAAGGAGCTACAAAGCGGGTCCGATCCACAGCCTTTCTATTTTTCTGAATGGCATCCTCGTTGAATGGGGCGCTGGGGACTCTACCCTTTGGCTTGAATCTTTTCCAATTTGAAAGGGTCTCGCAGGGATAGAAGGATTCTCAGAGATAAAAAGAACTCGGACGTTAATATTAATGAATTTCAATTGCAAAGTATACAACATCAAACAGTTACGCGATTCCACTTAAATATTTCACCGAAGATAATTCGAGGGCCGTCTCGCTAACGACCCTGCCGTGTCTTAGCGAATTGATTCGATTTTAATAGAATCTTTAAGCAGGCTTGATGAAACTCTAATTGTGTCGCCTTATTTTAGAACGGAGCACTTCACGCTGAAATCTGCGAAGGTTCGCTGGAAAAAATCCACTCAGTTGAACTTTCAGCGCGGCCTATTTTAAAGACAATAACTCCTCCGTCGACCGCAATTTTCGCATTATTGTTTTATGTGCCGAAGACAAAAGAACAAAAGCTTCAGTGAGAAGTGTTTTAAGTCGCACCGCGGTCTCATTATTTTCAACAAAACCCGCCAGCAATCAAAAAGTTGGGCTAAATCCAAACAGACGAAAAATGCGACCGAGACACAAGAAAATAATGGGAATACTAGCGGCTCAATTATATTTTCGGTCATCCGCTCTGAAGACAATCCTCGTAGTCCTTTGTGTAATCCTTGTTCGCGGAAGTAAACAAAAATACCTGCCCTTTATGTATTCAAGAATATAAATGCAAGCTACAAATAAAAGATGGCAGCTTTAAATTTAAACAACAAAATCCGCCAAATCAAGTATTACCAAATCCACTCCCTTAAAGCTTTCAATCCATCGATAAAAACTAAATATACTCATTTTCGATGAATCATCAGTTTGTTCTTCATGCTTGTGTAGCGTGGGCGATTTACCTTCCCCAGGTAGTAGCGCTGTTAATCTGAGCAGATTTAATTTATTTAATTTAATCTTCCGTCTCTCTTCATATGCAATGTGGTATTTTAACAGCGACATCTCTTGTGGCCCTACGGAGACATTGCACCTGCATACCGATTAATCTCTTCTTGCGCGTGCACCGTTGCCAGTTGGGTAGTGACGCGCAGGAAGCAAGAGTCGGGGGAGTCGTCGGTTAGCCTTGGCTGCGGGAGTTCGTCCCTCCTGCAGCCAGATCTCTCTGTCTCGTGTGGAATAAAAAGTTATTTAGATAAAAGAGTATTTCTATTCGACGCCCGTCTATTCCCATCCAGGTCTTCATTCCTTAATGAGGACCTTCTATTCATTCATTTAAATATTTTTGTGAGGCATAATCGCGATAGAAATCGCATCCCATCATATATTGCTTCAGCTTACGTGTCCTGGAGGTTTAGTCAGTTCTTCAACTAGGTGATTGGGGTGTATGAAAATAGTATTTTTTTTTGTAATTCTGGCTATAGTTTTCAATATCTTGTCTCAATATCTTGGCAATGTTTAATTGTTTGCGCACATTGTCATTTATCACATACCATGAAACGTTGTTTATTGTATACAACACCTTTGACTAAAATCGTTGCAAGTAGGATGTCAATATTAGAAGTCGATGCGGTACCCCAGGACTGTATCCATTCCGTACGTTAAAATAAGTTTTAATGTGATTTTATATAGCAATCTGAAGTAAAAACTTTTTTGATACAAATATTTTAAGCATATTTAAAAATATCAAAACGAAACAAACACCTTCTTCGGACAGCTTAGTCAGGATTAACCCAAAAAAGTAATGCTATATGTATGATAGGATTATGAAGGATTTATATACTCTATTCCATTATCCAAATAAATCCCATAGAATTTTATTCGTCGTAGAAAATGCAAAATAGATTTATTTTTTGATAGCCATAATGAAATACGAAACGAAAATATGCCAATTAAATTCATAAATGACAAAGTGTCTTTGAAATTTTTATTTTAAGTTCTAAGTAATTGATATATGAGATCAAAAAATTATCATGAATGTGTATTTGTGTGAAAAAATCACAATCTTGCAGCAAAGTTTTGTTAGTGGTTTTGGATTTAAAAATACAGGAAAGGTGGTTTTCAAATATCATACTACGACCACACTTCATATAAAATTATGAATACAACATCAAAATAGTAAGTCTATATCATACAAGACTAAATCCTCGTAAAAAATTGAAGTAAAAAACAAAGGTAATTTAATTTAGTCCAAGCAGTAACAATATAAGTAAAATTTAGTTCAAGCGAGAGGAAGTGTTTAAAAAGTAAGTTTATTCCTCTCAGGGTTCTAAATTGCAACTGTTTGTTTTTGTTCGTATGATATTCAGCTTAATAAATATTTATTCCAGGGGGAGATATACAGGTAACGAGTGTGACATTATTTTATTTTTCTTTATTACGGATAGACCAGGAAATCAATACGTTTATTAATATATATAACTGGCAGTCTGTGCCCGATGTTACTCGAGACTCAGATTTATTGTTCCAGGCAATGGTAGGATGAGACATCCAAGGAAATGGGGTAACTATTTTTCAATATAATTCCATCAAAATTGAAAAAGATAACAAGTGCTAAGCAATAAAACTAAATTTGGCATAAATATTTTAGAGCAAATGGCAAAGAATAATAGCGTCAAATCAGGATCAAAAAGACGATCACTTTGATTATTTATCAATGTTTTAGATTTAGCTGACATAAACGCTTGGATCTATAAGAATTACCTTATATAAGAAAATAACAACTGAAAAGATATTCAGAATATATTTTATATTTCGACGCCTAAAATGTATAGCTAGAAATGGAATTACGAACATTAACCCCTTAAAGAGGTAAGACACAAAGCTGTGTCCGAATTCCAGTGATTCTGAAAGAAAATTCTTACACATTTAGCTCGGAGACAGACAGCGACGAAGAGTGTCTTGCACGTTAAATTTAGAGAGAAACAGAGAAAAATAGTATCTTGCAGATCGAAAATTGTAAATGAGAGACAGAGACGGAGAGAGTATCTTACGTATATCGTACGATTGTATAGATCGATAACACAAATTTATCAACTAATAATGATATGTGAATGATATAAATAATCAATTTCAAGTGTATTGTTAATATTTACTCGAAGAAATTATCGAATATTGTGTTTATTTATTTATGTACAAGCTTCATACACGCTGCAACGGTTCTGACAGATAAGTGAATTTGTACGGATAAGTGGCGGACATACAAATATAGTATCTAAGGTTATTTAAGCATTATTATAAAAAAACAATTATTTGTTTAACGTCGAATACTGGATCGAACGTAGCAACTAAAATATACAAATTTGCTGGGACAGCGTTTTTTAAATAAAATTTACATAGACATGCTATGCGCATGCGCCGCACAGCTTCTACTCTATACTTAGCATTAAGTAAGCAGTAGACCTATTTTATTATATATTACACAAACCCAATATAATATTTTAGTTAAAATTCCGTTAACATCATAAAATTAAAAAAAAAATTAATATAGAAGTTTCACTTTCACTGCGTAAAAGTTACACGATTTTTTGTTGTTTTTATAATCATATAATAGATCAAATTTGCTTGGGACACTATTGTTCATTGTTTTATGATATATGCTTAGATTGTTTGTTTCGAAAATAATATTTTTTTGAAATATGCCAACTTTTATCTTTGTTTTCATATTTTTGAATAGCTAAAATACAAACTAAATCTGCGATAAAAATCGCTTGAATCACATTTGTAAGCAAAACAGACCACAACTCATACGAAATCTTGTTGTGTCGCTTAAAAAAAAGTTTGATAAATTAAAACGCGTGGGGAAAATGTGAAAAAGCATATTTCTGTGATGTGTATTTTCCAACACGTGCCACAATAAACACGTGCCCGTGCGGACTCTTGCCACTGAAGGCCCAACTGGCCACGTCATTCGGAGGTTTCGCAGAGAAGACGGAGGATTAATGATATAGTGCCCCGGGGGCCCCAGGGCTCCACCGCAGTCAGAGGGCCCTCGGTCCTCGACGGGTAAACAGCCCGCGCAAAATATTTGCTCGCCGAGAATTTATTGCATCAATTCTGGCGACTGTCTAGCACGACCGAATTTTATGGATTCATATCGATAGTAATTAACTATTTTTGAATTTGGAGCGAGACACTAAAAGGCTTAAATTCGATAATAAATTCCGTTAATTGCTGCGATAAGTTTTTCTTAATGTTTGCTCTACCACGTTTGATTATAAATCAACGCGTTCGCGCGCATATTTAAACCTTATGAAAATACAATAAATTTCCTAAAATGTACTGAGCACACATTGTGAATTTTGGATCGAAATTCAATTTCGAAGCAATATATTGTTTTGAAATTGAGATATACAGCAGCATTATGGAATACGATCTATATGGATCTCTGGATGTTTTATTTTTGATTTATTCATTTTATTTTTTGTTATGATAGGTTCATGCTGATGTCATACTCTAAAAAAATATGGAGAATCTATTTCACTTTTATAGTCGTTATCATTCATAGTCATGTATTATGTTCTCCATCAAAGGACATTTTCATTAAATGAAATATTTTATATATTAACACATTTTTGCGAGAAACTTGGATATCATTCACTGAAAGAAGATTAAGGTCCTCATGAAATGAAAAGCTTTTATTAAAGAAAAGCATTAAAATTATGCAGAAATCACACAGTCTACACATTTAGATAGCGCAGTCTTCTTCATCGAGCGGTCGCTAATTGACGTTATAAGTGATCGGAGAGTCACCGCGAGATTTTGAAAACAACAAACAAACGCAACGCGTTATTTCAATTGGCCATTGTATGAGTTTACACAGTGTGGAATTCGTGTTAATGTTCAAAAAAACATAATAATAAACTAATATTAAAACATTAAAACATAAACTTAAAACATACCCACCATCATGTAGTGAATTATGTAACAATTCTGTACAAACATAGTGAAGTAAACATTCTTTAAAATTCACCGCTAGATACATTTAAAATATCAGTAGTGCCAAACATTTTATATAATAAATTCTTAATCAAAAATCAATCATGGTCAACTCATCGGACGAGTCGTCAATCGACATCCAATACATGGACCAACCAGAACTGACAAAAAACCAATCCGAAACAACGAAAAACCAATTTGAGGACGGTGCCATAGAGGACGATAACAACGACCCATCATGGAAAACTCAAAACAAAAAGAGACAACGAGCTAGCCCCAGCCCAGACAAAGTCTTCCAGAGAAACAAGCAAACACGAACAGAAAAATACTGGCTGGCGGCACAAACAACAACATCCAACAGGTTCTCGTCCTTAGAAAATTTAGAAAACAATGACGATAGACCAACCGAAAAATCAATAAAACCACCCCCTATAATTGTAACTGGAGTTAAAAATGTAGAACCTCTTACCAAACTGCTTGATTCCATCGCTAAAGATAAATACATACTCAAGGTCTTAAGCCTAGACCAAATTAAAATACAACTAACCGATGGAACCAAGTACGACAGCATTATCAATGCACTAAAAGAAAAAAATACAGACTTCCACTCATACAAAAAAAAGGAAGAAAGAAACTTTCGAGTGGTACTAAGAAACCTCCATCCCTCTACTGATAAGGAAACTATCAAAACGCAAATAGAGAATCATGGACATGAAGTGGAAATCGTCCACAATATTCTCGACAGAGTCACTAAAACCCCGCTACCGCTTTTCTTCATTGAACTAAAACAGAACTCAAACAACAAACAGATATACGACATAGAATTTATAGCGAGCACGAAAATCAAGTTTGAGCCACCTCGCCCAAAAAAAGAAATTCCGCAATGCACCAGATGCCAAAACTATGGGCATACAAAGAATTTTTGCTGCAGAAAGCCTCGTTGCGTAAAATGCGCAGGAAACCACGAGACCGGACAATGTCCGAGAAAAAACCGATCAGACGACGTCAAATGCGTTCTCTGCGAAGGCAACCACCCTGCAAACTATAAAGGGTGCGCAACGTACAAAAATCTACAGAAAACACAGTTTCCTGCGCTAAGAAACAAAGAGATGCCACCAAGCCAGCCCACATACCAACAATACAGCCGACCAGCGGGAACAACAAACAATGCCACGAGCCAAAGAGCACAACCGGACATCACCTACGCCCAGATCATGTCTAGAAACCAAACGCAGGACCAAAACCAACAGATTCCTCAAAATCAATCAAATGACATGGCAGAGTTAAAAGTCATGATGAAAGGGCTCATCGAACAGGTGAGTACCATGCTCAACATACTATCTACCCTCATCGCCAAACTTTCAATTTCTCAACGCTAAAAATAGCAATATGGAATGCCAATGGCTTGTCCAAACATGCGCTTGAAATTCAAAATTTCCTGAAAATGGAAAACATTGACGTTATGTTGATATCAGAAACCCACTTTACGGAAAAAAGCTATATAAAAATCCCACAATACAATATATACACAACAGAGCATCCAGATGGGACAGCTCACGGCGGAACTGCAGTTATACTAAGAAAGTCCATTAAACATCACGAAGCTGCAAAATTTACAGAGGAACACCTCCAGGCGACCAATATCGTCGTAGAAGACTGGAGAGGGCCCATCACCATTTCAGCCGTATACTGTCCACCGAAACACTGTATTAAAAAAGAAAACTTCCAACGATTTTACAACACTCTTGGAAATAAATTCATCGCTGGTGGAGATTATAATGCCAAACATACGCAATGGGGCTCGAGGCTGATAACCACCAAAGGACGAGAATTACACAAGGCAATCACTGCGTTGAATCTTGCTACAATATCATCAAATCAACCCACGTACTGGCCAACTGACAGGAAAAAAATCCCAGACACCATTGACTTTTGCGTTATAAGGGGAATATCAGCAGCCTACTTCAAGGCAGAGTCCAGTCTTGATCTGTCCTCCGACCATTCTCCCGTCATAGTCACGATGAGCAGTCATGTGAGGAAAATACTAAAGCCCTTAACACTAACCAATAACCGCACAAACTGGAACGATTATCGCGAACTAATTGACAACCACTTGACGGCAAATATACCCCTTAAAACAAAAAAGAACATCACGGACGCAGTTGAACTTTTTAACTCTACTCTGCGGGAAGCCGCAAAGAATTCAACTCCGGAATGGACGCAAAAAAATAAAAAAGAACAGTTAAGCACAACAATCAAACAGAAAATTGCAGAAAAACGCAAAATAAGAAAACTTTGGCAAATAACGAGATCGCCAGAAAACAAAAACAAACTAAACCGAGCTATAAAAAACCTTAAAAATGCCATCACCAAAAGCAAAAATGAAGCAATCAGTGACTACCTCAACGGGCTAACCGCCACTGAAGCCACAGATTATTCACTATGGAAAGCTACAAAATATTTAAAACAACCCCAAGTAACATCACCACCTATCAAAAAGAAAAATGGAGAATGGGCTAGAAATAGCAAAGAAAAGGCGGAAATATTCGCTAGTCACTTGACAGAAGTATTCACTCCACACATAAACATGAATACTTCAGAAAGCGAAGATGAGATTCACCGGCCGCCAATTACAAAAAAAAACAACCATTTGCATCAAAAAATTCACAAAGCGAGAAGTCAGATCAGTCATAGCAAAGGTCGACATTAAAAAATCGTCTGGCTACGATCTCATTACGGGAAGAATGGTAAAGGAACTCCCTACTAAAGGATTTAAGTTCTTGGTACAAACATTCAATGCGGTACTAAAAATGGGCTATTTCCCCCCGCAATGGAAAGTGGCTAAGATTATTCTAATCCCCAAGCCCGGCAAGGATATACATGACGTCAAATCATACAGACCCATCAGTTTACTCCCAATAATTTCCAAACTTTTTGAAAAACTACTACTGAAGAGACTCAAGCCATTAATCGAGGAAAACAATCTAATACCCAATCATCAATTTGGATTTCGTCAACAACATGCGACTGTGGAACAAATACACAGGATCTTCAACAGAATACACAAGGACTTAGAAGACAGAAAATATTGTTCGGCAGCATTCCTGGACGTAACTCAGGCTTTTGACAAAGTGTGGCATCCGGGATTGCTATATAAAATCGGAAAACAACTGCCCACAAACTACTTTTCCATATTCAAATCATACCTGACCAGCAGAACATTCTACGTCAAATACGAAGATGAAGCCACCACGCTCCACGACATAAAATCCGGCGTCCCACAAGGCAGCGTACTTGGCCCAGTTTTATATCTTATATACACAGCCGACATTCCGACAACGGACACCACGACAACGGCCACCTTCGCGGACGACACAGCTCTTCTAACCTCGCACAACGACCCGGCAATAGCGTCTCAACTGCTCCAACATGACCTCAACAATATACAGAAATGGCTCAAGAAATGGCGTATAAAGGCCAATGAAAGTAAATCTACGCATGTCACTTTCACTAATAGACGAGAAACGTGTCCACCTGTCTCACTGAATGATTGCGCACTGCCACAGGCAGATGCAGTTAAATATCTCGGTATGCACCTAGACAGACGTCTAACATGGAAGACGCACATAAAAAAGAAGAAAAAGCAACTGGAAATCAAAATGAGAATGCTGTATTGGCTAATGGGCCGAAAATCGGAACTGTCCCTAATAAATAAAACACTAATATACAAAAGTATACTAAAACCAATCTGGACATATGGGATACAGCTCTGGGGAACCGCATCGAACTCCAATATAGAAATTCTCCAACGCTTTCAATCTAAAGTGCTACGTACCATAGGCAACATTCCATGGTACGTTACAAACGAAACAATACACAGCATATTGAGCATACCAACAGTGAGGCAGGAGATCGAAAGCCATAGCCAGAAGTACAAAAGAAGGTTAAACACACACCCCAACCGCCTTGTTGAAGAGCTGATTAGCCAAAACTCCGGAACGCGCAGGCTGAAAAGA
Organism: Stenopsyche tienmushanensis; assembly: GCA_008973525.1. Taxonomy (NCBI): domain Eukaryota; kingdom Metazoa; phylum Arthropoda; class Insecta; order Trichoptera; family Stenopsychidae; genus Stenopsyche; species Stenopsyche tienmushanensis. The sequence continues at coordinate 63,465 of WACJ01000152.1, forward strand.
TATTTGGTTCATGACCTGGACAAAAGATTCAAATGAATGAACATTAGGTCCTCATTAACGAATGGGGACCTACACGAGACAGAAACGTCATAATAAGAACTGAATGTCCCCCAAAGGATAGATTGTTCAAAAAAAAAAAAAAAAAAAAAAAAATTTAGATAGCGCCTTAATTACTTATTTCTGATGTCTTCCATTACTATTATAATACTACATACTACTATGATGCTTTATGTTCTAGTCTAGTCAGTTCCTTATATAACTCCTCCGGAGATCTAGTAGTTTAGGTAGCTTACCTATGAATGATGAATATTTTTGATGCTCAAGTAACGTAAGATGGGGGCGCTCTCAGGGCAGAGTCCCCGAGCCGTTTCTTTGCTCCCACGTATTCCCACATGCTCGTACATGGATTTATTTTTCTATAGAGTCATGATGAAGTTAAGCGACATGATGGAAGTATTCGAGTGCTGACAAAAACTTTCTCGCCTTAACTATTATAGTTTATTTATGGAAAAAGAGGTTACAACTATGAGCTTGTGGGAAGGACATCTTCCCGCAGCCAAGGCTATCTAGCGACTTCTCTTTCCAGCGTCTTATCACAGGACAAAAATCCGCGCACGTGCAATAAGAGATAAATGTAGTTATTCTAGACACAATTGCATCGGTAGGAAGACATGGAATTATTCCCCCTATTTTCCTCGCTATGATGATGCCAGCCTAGAGTGAAGTCCTACGTAATGTTTGAGGCATGCATAAGGGTGGTCTTTATTTAGGTAAAAAAAAATGTTTGTCGATATTTGACCGGTCAATATCTCATTTAATTTCCACCCTTAAAAACTATTTTAGTAACATCTTTATTCAAAAACTGCAGTAAGATACCCAATATCTGAAAAAATCGTAGAGTTGCTAGACACAAAGACTTCTATGCTTTTTTCGGTAATGTATTTGACATCAATGTTTTTTGTTTTTGGAAAATCCTCTACATCTTCGATTCATAGTGCATCTACCACATTTTTCTAATTTTTAACTGAAAGTTCGTCGTCAGAAAATGCAAAAGACATAAACAAGTACCACAAATGGCCTAGTATTTTTTTCATGGTAACTTTGAGCATTGTTTGGTTTATACTTTAAATGATGCAAGGTCTTTTAATTATTGTATGCTATTTTTCGGTACTGAATATCCTGTGAAAATACATATATCTTTCACTGCTTTCTCTTCCTTTTTCGTCAGTTTAAACTGATGTTTAAATAGCAAAATCTTCAAGCAATACATAGCTTTAGCCATCCATTTAGTCGGATTCATAGTTAAGTAGCCATACAAGGTTTTTTTCTGAAACTTTGACTTTCGCGGTAGCGACCTTTAAAACCTTTTTGAAAAAAATTAAAAACACATTAATTTTTTTATTTAGAATGAATAGATTCTTTAAAACGCAATAAATAAAATTGAGCTATGTGTTGTTTATTAACTCAATATTAACTTCGCTCGTAAATTAACCGTTTACTTTATTAGAATGCGCGCGCAGGTGAATTTCTAAGAAATTGAGCCATTTATAGCGTAGTGCCATATTTGAACCAGAAATTTATTAATATATTCCTTTGAAACAATTAACAAATTTATGATAAACGATGTCACGAATCTTGCTACATAAAACATGAGTTATGTTAAAATAATTTAAAAATATTTAGAGTAATAGTCGCAAAACGAAAAATCGCAATGCCACAAAAGAGACACATTATACGCTCGTGAATCTTTTGTGCTCGCAAGTGTTCGCGAATTTCGTCGCTTTCTATTTGACGTTTGAAAAACGCGGCGACATTTTCGCGCAAAATTTCCGTTCATATATCATTCTCATATATGAAATGATAAAATTTAGCTCGATGGTTTTGACCATTATATTTTAATATTTTCGGCGAGCTTGCTCCATGTTCGGAGATATTCGAAATTAATTATATGACACACTCGTAAACGTCCCATTATTTTTCTTATACATGACATAATTCCTGCTCCGACTACAAAATAATGCGCGTTTTAAATTACGTTCGCTTATTAACTTTGCAAATTACGTTTTTCCCGTGTTGAAATTTATTGCGGTTTATGTTGTAATTAAAAGAGTATGAATAAGCTAGTCAACCTACACAAAGTACAAATATTTTTTTGTTAAAAACCTTCGCTGTACAATAAACGCACCGTCTTGATAAATTCTTTAAAAGCATAATCGACCGATAAATTCAAATTTGATATTCATGCTCAATAAAAGCACAAATTAGGTCTTATGTGAGACATAAAGTTGGTTAAAATTTGTCATTTAATCTCAATAGTTAATACAGCAGAACCTCAATTATCCGGACTAATTGGGAATGAAAGTAGTCCGGATAATTGAGGTTCTAAATGACGAAATTGATAATACAATCATCAAAAACTACTTAGAAAAGTTTTCAATGCTTGCATGCAAATCGATTATTATCCCACTTTATGGAAATGTACAAAGGTAATTCCAATGCTAAAATCAGTAAAAAAAAGTATCCATCCCGAAAGCTATATACTGATCAGTCTACTGTTTGCACTTAATAAACTCTATGTTTATAACTTAAAACTAAGACTTCAATAAAAATAAATAACGTGGTCTTGTATGCTATCAACAGTGTTTATTTACAATTGACTCTGCTTCGAATTAAATATTGTCTTACGCTAATAGAAACTGACAGAAAGTAATCAGTGTAAAGCGATTATGGCATCAACGACTTCTTCTTCAAAGAAAAATAATTGGTAATTGGATAAATCCGAATAATCGCGTAAGTCTTTTAAGTGCGAGATTCGTATTTATCCCACACCCTAATATAAAATATATATTTTTTTTTAAATATATAAAAACAATAATTAATTTAAATCAGACAATTATTTACATATAAATAAAAATCAGTTTTACACCACGATGCGTTATAACATTAAATGGGCTTCAAATTTTTTTATGATAATAAATTCTTATAAATATCATTAGATTGTTAGAAAACAACATTAGGGTCGTTTTCTAGATATAAGGGCAAAATGACTTGTTACAAAACTGACACTTTCGTTTTCTATGACTCACCATATTCCAGGAAATTCGCTTTCGCTTTGGGTCTAATTAGCATATTTAACACATTAACGTTCTTCGGCGAGCTACGTTCGATCGCAGCTAAGCGAAGCAATTTTAACAAATTTCATTCGATTTGTTTCGAACATTTTTTGTTGAAATGGCGCCTTCTGGCAGAATTTCAAAGAGGAATAGGAGACAGCGACGTCGTCGTCTGAATCCCAATCCTCCTCCACCACCTCCTGTTATTGCAGAGAGGACATGGTTGTGGCGCCTGGCTATCAGTCAAGTCCATGCACAACGAATGGCCGCTCAAGCAGCTACAGCAGGGTCACCCAGTTCTTCTGCCTCGAGCGATATGAACCTGGAAGACAATAGACCTTCCACGTCTTCATCAGTCGCAACTCCAGAAGTAGAGGAAATGGAGTCTAGACCTGAGCCGCAGCCAGACTTTCAAGAAGAGTTTCTGGGACCCTTCCAGCTTCGCAGAAGGTGATTTATTCCGCTTGACAACAGAATACCACTGTAAATAGTATTTTAAGCTTAGAATAAGTGACAATTAGTAATGTATTATTACTAAGATATTTTTTAACTCCGCCGATGAATATTCATCGCCTGTCCCAAGCCAGGATAAAGGAGGAGGGTTTAAACTTAAAAAAATATTTTTTTCTCCAATATCTCCAATATATATACATAATTTTCTTGTACATTTGAAACGGACGGTTACATAAATGAATAATCGAATTCCAAACATTTGCTGAATATTTGTGGATGCTATTTGGTTTGGCTCGTGGATGGTCACATAGGATAGTGGATGGTCACATGCAAAGGCCTATATTACTGTGGAGCAAAAACCAATTCACAACTTCAAAAAATACAGAACATTCGCTTAATATCACATAGGGTTATAAAAATTACGCACGATATTCTTCGTTAATATATTTGTAGTGTTTAAATTAATTTTTTGCTACTAAGAGCTGTAAAATCCCCCCCAACCTTTTCTCTGGTCGAAAAATTGCAAGAAAAAAGATTCAATGGGTTTTCAATGATTTTTTATGACATCATATAGCGCCGGATACGTTGACCTCCGTTTTTATCGGTCTTTAATGTTTTGTGCAAAAATACGATCGCCATTAAGCCTCGTAATAAAAAGTCGGCATTCTTTGGCGTTTAACTTTAATACACCGCTTCAATGGGAATCAATTCTGATATGTTAAATAAATTGCTCGATTTTTAAAAGCTTTCTGTCCAGATCGGCCGTATATTCACATGGTCACAGGCTCAACCTTATCGGAATATTCGATTATGGTGGCGTGTCAACTATTTTATCTGAACTATTAATTTCTGTCACATAGCAGAAAGGTAATATACATTTTTTAGCATTATTTGCCACCGTCTGAGGTGAAAACTACGATTGTGGCGCATCTTTCACGCTGACAATTTTAAAGAAGAATTTCATTTCTAGGACTTCATATGTCTGCAAAGGAATTCTTACACGTCAAACGTTAACTCTTCTTGCGACAGAAACCTTATGAAGGCGTTCGTTTAATTACAATATAATATCATTTTTGCGCGTGTAAGGATTCCATAAAACTGCCAATTTAAAGCAATTACTAGTTATGACAGAATTTCTTTCTTTGTACTAAAAAAAATACTTTCTATATTATGCATTTTAATTAAGAAAAAGTGGAGTACAAAACGTAAACGTAAAGTAATTTTTAGATAAATTTTCATAAAAATGACATTTGGATACTGTTGAAATATTGTAAAGGGAATTTAAAATTGATCAATGATAAAAAACGATACTTAAATATATCAGAGAAATCATGAATCCAGAATCATTTCAACTCTTTTTTGGCACGATTAAGGAATTTTGTTGATAAAGTTTATGTCACGAAAGACACTCATAAGGCAAGAGATACTAACTCAAAGATTTACTTATTTACTAGTTGCCATCAAAAAGAGAAAGCATAGAAAACTTTTTAAAAGACATCTGCTCATCCATAATAATGCATCAGTATTCAATTACAGCCATACATTCAGGTGGTAAGTCATCAAGCTTTAATAAAATTTTAATGAGGAGATGATGATATAAACATGTTAATATAGTAAATCGCTAACTTTTGATTTGATTAGAAAACTATTGAATGTTTTTATTAAATAGATATATTTAATAAAAACATCTTAAACATAAAAAGTATTTTCTTAATTGTGACCCCTGGTAACTCATTAAATGATTTGTATAACATGCAGCATATCGTTAAAAAGGGTATGATCTAGAAAACTTCATAAAACTAAACTAAGCTCAAAATAGTTGTTGGTTTTTTTGTTTAGAGAATTTAGAAGTCGACATTTCTCATTCGTTTGCACATTTTTTGAGATTTTGGAATTTCAGAACTAGTTATCTTTAAACCAAAATATACGTTGGCCACTTTAAAATCGAGTGAAATATTCGGTTTGCAACAATACATTCATATTGAGTATAAAGTACAGACATTTTGGACTATTTGTAAGTCAGAATAATTCAGATCTCACCAAGAGATTTTAGTTTGAGCCCACGTTTATCGTTTACATTGCTACAAGCCTGTGGATCGGCAATAAATGGAGGTCGCAAAATGGAAACTCCTGAAATCTCCAATAAATCGGTGTGCCATTACAATTCAGTAGTTTTGGTAGTGGGTTATGGAAGGGCACGCACATCCCTATTTTCGTTATGTGAAACAGATTCCATGAATCATACATTGGTCGTAGGTGGGTGGGGTCTCGACAAAAATAAATGTTAACCCTCCAAGGGCGCTTTCGACACGTGTCAGTTTTATACTGTGATCGTATAAACGTGAGTAATATGATAAAAAAATATTTAATTAATCAGTTTCAAATGATGTCAATAAAACCATTGAGAAAATAAAAGTTGAACACTGTATGGACTATTTGTACAAAGCTGTTGATAAAATCCTCATACGACAAATTGCATGGAATCGTCTTGCACTATTGTTGGACAAAGTTACAATGGTCGTCGAAACGCTTTGTTTGTAGAACAGTACAAATAGCACAAGCGATCATCCGAACTTAATTGTTAAAATGCCAATATATATATTTTATAGCCGACTTTAATTGCTACTATTCCCTTGATCCAGATGCTTTTATCGTATATCCTAAAATAACTACATTTACGAGACTTGCATTGTGATTTTATGTTAGATCAAAGATGCTGTTATTCATATCTAAGCTTAGAATGCGATATCTCATTATTTTCAGTATGAAAAATAATGTGAAAAAACAAAGATCGTATAAGAAATAAGCTTTAATTTCTATATTTGAAATATGTTTTTTTACAAAATAAAAACACTCCCATGGCCATAAGAAGCGCTTAAACTACGATTTAATTTTAAAAAACCCGCTAAATGTGCTCCCACTGCATAAAAAAAGGACAACTTTATTCGGTTATTGGGATGCTGGGCATAAATTTATGCGCATTTTATTAAAAGCAAAATAGAAATCGGTTAAGCAATATCGTTTTTCTGAAAAATTCTGACTGAGAACTGGCTCATTAATTCACATAGAATATGCATTATTTATGTTTTTTTCTCAAAATAAAATTAAATAATCTTTCATGTCAAAAGAAAATGAAAATTTGCATAATAATACATTCACAAAGACGCTCTCAGGTTGTGATTATGTGAACGTCGACTCGCTTGAACGTTGCTTTATTAGTTTTTCTTTTACATCCACAGGTGGTTCTATTATTGCTTTTTTGGCATTTCGATCTAAGACCAATGAAATTTTTCTTATTTTTTAAAGACGTAGCTCGAGGAAATATGACGAAAATTTCAAGCATTTTCGACAATATCTTTTCAATCTATTTCAACAATATTTGCGCTACAGATTAAATGAAGCAATTTTCTTATGCATTATTTATATTGTATACATATGTACAAAATATCCACAACAAATTTGGTTGATTGACAAATAAAATAACATTGAAATTATTTATAATATAATAGTCTTGAAGTAAAGGGTTAAAGGGTGGTGGAAAAGGGAGTCATTAGTCATGGTTTAGAGAAAATGTCTTTTTCTCACTGTCTTCGACCTGACCTTGGCTATATTTCAAGAAGATGCTTATCGTTAGATTTTTTTAAAATAAAATCTAATGTATAAAAATCAATGTTTGTTTGTTCATATTTAATATGCTGCCACACCGTTCATTCGATTCCAATAAAACTTTGTCAACTTATTGCTTGCATTTGCGGAAATAATATAGGCATAGTAAAAATATTGTTTGTGTACGTAATTTGTTATGCTAGATTTTTAGCCTCCATTACGGAACTTCCTTTCATCAAGTACGATCTATGGAACGGGGAGAAAAAAGAAGTATTTCAAGTAATTCCGATACCAAAATCAGTAAAAAAAAAATCTATCCCGAACGCTATAGACTGATTAGTCTACTGTCCATAACTGTCCGTACTGTACTTAATATACTTTATATCTATAACTTAAAACTAAGACTTCAATATATGAATTAGTAGATTTAAGTATGTATTAATGTATTCATGTAAAATTATTTTAATAAAGCGTTATTATTATTGGTGTAAAACTCGTTATTGGAACAAATGCGCCATACAAAGAACAACAAAATGCATGTTTTGCAATCCATCACATATGTAAGCAAAAATCAACACAATTCTCCACGTGCAAATCAGCAAATTGTATTTTTTTGAACAATCCGGATAATTGAGGTTCTTCTGTAATTTCACTAAAACAGTTTGTAGTTCTAAAATAGTTTGTCAGCAAAAAAATATTCTAATTTTTAGTTAAATAACACAAATTAAAGAAAAATAATTGGTCAGTGGATGAATATGAATAATCGTGCAAGTCCATTGAGTGCGAGATTCGTATATATCCCACACCCTAATATAAAATATATATTTTTTTTAAATATATAAAAACCATAATTAATTTATATCAGACAATTATTTACATATAAATAAAAATCAGTTTTACACCACGATGCGTCATAACATTAAATGGGCTTCAAATTTTTTTGTGAATAATAAATTCTCATAAATATCATTAGATTGTTAGAAAACGACATTAGGGTCGTTTTTTAGATATAAGGGCAAAATGACTTGTTACAAAACTGACACTTTCGTTTTCTATGACTCACCATATTCCAGGAAATTCGCTTTCGCTTTGGGCCTAATTAGCATATTTAACACATTAACATTCTTCGGCGAGCTACGTTCGATCGCAGCTAAGCGAAGCAATTTTAACAAATTTCATTCGATTTGTTTCGAACATTTTTTGTTGAAATGGCGCCTTCTGGCAGAATTTCAAAGAGGAATAGGAGACAGCGACGTCGTCGTCTGAATCCCAATCCTCCTCCACCACCTCCTGTTATTGCAGAGAGGACATGGTTGTGGCGCCTGGCTATCAGTCAAGCCCATGCACAACGAATGGCCGCTCAAGCAGCAGCAGAGGAGTCATCCAGGTCTCCCGCCTCGAGCGGTATGAACCTGGAAGACAATAGACCTTCCACGTCTTCATCAGTCGCAACTCCAGAAGTAGAGGAAATGGAGTCTAGACCTGAGCCGCAGCCAGACTTTCAAGAAGAGTTTCTGGGACCCTTCCAGCTTCGCAGAAGGTGATTTATTCCGCTCGACAACAGAATGCCACTGTACAATAGTATTTTAAGCTTAGAATAAGTGACAATTAGTAATGTATTATTACTAAGATATTTTTTAACTCCGCCGATGAATATTCATCGCCTGTCCCAAGCCAGGATAAAGGAGGAGGGTTTAAACTTAAAAAAATATTTTTTGTCCAATATTTATATAGATCATTTTCTAGTACTTTTGAAACGGACGGTTATATAAATGAATAATCGAATTCCAAACATTTTATATACTTGCTGAATATTTGTGGATGCTATTTGGTTTGGCTCTGGATAGTGGATGGTCATATGCAAAGGTCTATATTACTGTTCCGTGGAATCAATTCACAACTTCAAAAAATACAGTACATTCGCTTAATTTTACATAGGGCTATAAAAATTACGAACAATATTCTTCGTTAGTATATTTTTTTAGCTTTCGAATTAAATTTTTGCTGCCAAGGGCTGCTAAACTCCCCCCCAACTTTGGTCGAAAAATTGCAAGAAAAAATATTCAATGGGGTTTACAGTGTAAGTACCTAGTAAGCTTGTCGGGTAATCATCAAATAAAAACTAGTACCAAATAAAAATATAATTGAAGCTCAATTACTTATTTATTATCAGTATCTCAAAATATTTTATTTTTAGGCATTTCAGCACCATCCATCACTCGCAACAAGCATCATTCAAAATGCACGTAAAACATTTAAAATAAGATTATTCATCTAAACACAATGAGACCCAATATTTATATCGCTAAACAACATATTATTTAAAGTTTAAGTCCTTGGCTGTTATCAGGGCATGGACTGGAAATATATATCTATCAGCGGAGCTAAAAAATATTCTAGTAATAATATCATATATTACTAGTCTTCGCTGATTCTATTCTTAAAATCAAAAGAAGTCAACAATTGCGACGCTGCAATGATCCCAGGAACTCTTCTTCAGAGTCGGGCTCGGATCTAGACTCCGTGTCTTCTGTTGAAAACATAGAAGGTCTATTGTCTTCCAGGTTCATATCATTCGAGACGGATGTCCTGTATAATTATGTCGGTGCTTGGGAAGAACAGAAAAGTCTTTTATGAAGATCACTACGTTCAATAACAGAATTTTAAATACTCATGTGATATTATAATATACTAGCTGGTACCCGGCGCGTTGCTGCCACAGAAGAAATAGTTCTAAAAATACCATTTGAAATTTGAAAGAGTTATCTTGTTTAATTAGCAATGATATAAATAATGATATTTTTTCCGACAATTAATACATTTATTGATATTGAATGATATATAAAGAAAAAAATATTAAAAGCATACATTTTGCTTACTTAATTGTTCTGCTAAGTGCTTTAGGGTAGAGAATAGTTTTGGCTTTTCCGTCTTTAACAAATACAAATAAATTTCTCTGCTGTCCAACGTGGATTTTATAGATTCTTCCGCACACTTGAAGTGCCTTGTTGATGGTCATTGAGAATGCAAGTCCAACGGGGAGCTGCAGTCGTCTCTTATCAAATTGCACGTCGGTGGGAATGAGCACATCTTCTCCTTTCGACTTTCCATTAAGAATATATAGTTGTTTCGATGATATTCGGCATCAATTTCTTCATAGTGAGTCTTGTTCCAATTTGTAAGGTGGCACATCAGGAAGATCTGACGAATTTAAAAACTCGATTGGATAGTTAGTAACTTGGTCTGCATTCATGGCGCTATCAATCGATTTGTAGGTAACAAAATCATTTGCAATTTGTTATTGTATTGTGTGGTTGATTGTATTGACGTCGGTGTTTTCTGCTGCCAAAATAGCATGTTCGCAAAGCCAATAATGATTTTTATAATTACTAAAAATCTGCGGAAAAACTTTCTGAATGAGTAAATCGATGGATGGCACAACAACGCAAAAGTTCGATGGAAATGAAATAAACTTGGTAGCATCAACATGCACTTTTCCTTCACCAATGTTCAATAGTCGTTTTAAAAATGTGGCTGCCGACGCATCACGCTACAAATGTACCCGCATATTTGTCTTTAATGTCAGTTTTCGCACGTCTCTCCAAAGATGCGATGCTTTGAGGCAAGAATCAGCTGGTGTCGATGAAAGCATCACTGGAAGAGGTTGTGGAAAGTCGCCACATAATAAAATTAGAGCGCCACCAAACGGTTTTGCATTTGATCGTAAGTCTTTAAGAGTTCGATCAAGCATTGCATTCGTCCCAGATAATCCCCTTGCAAATTTTCAAAACTTTAGCTATGTCAGAAACTTTAGGAATGTTACATGTCAGAGCTTCCAATAAATGCATATCTAATGGCAATTTGAATGCCGAATGCGCTGTTCGTCCACCATCTAATAATGTTGCCGCAATACCTAATGAAGCAAGAGCTAAAGCAATTCTATTTTGAGATCGAATGTGAGCCAATAGTAAAGTGATGAGATACGTTTTTCCAGTACCGCCAGGCGCATCAAGGAAGAACAGATCATTTGTAATTGTATCGTAGGTCAATTTTTGTTCCGCAAGCAAAATTTGTTCGTTTGCTTCGACAAATGCATCCAAATCATTAGCATTGTACTGCTGTTCAAGTGCAGAACGAATTCTTGTTGAATGAATTCTTTGATGTTGATGGTTAAGCAAATGTCTTCGATTTCGATCAGAGCTTGATTGAAAATCAAGCTCTGATCAAATCAAATCAATCGTCAACATATTGTTATTAAATAAAATAATTATTCATTTGATTCTTGTTTTTTATTTTTTAAATTAAATTTAAATTCAAATCTGGTTAGGTTAGGTTTGTTTGTTTTCATTGTGTCGAAATGAAGGCGTTTTCAATTTACCAATAAATTTGCCCCTCGTTAACAGGATTTAACCTTTATCCATTTTACACTGGGATGCAATCTGTAATCGTAATGAATATCATATTGAAATGCAGCAATATTCAAATCAACATGTACTTTCGATTCTCGTTGCACGTTGGTCGTCTGATTTTTTATCGGATAGCACTCAAACGTACTTTTTCGGTTGTTACGTACGTGAATAAGCGATGAATGAAATGAAGCATTTTAAAAGTGCTTGCGATAAATAATTTGGATATAATTGACTCACGCCGATGGATAACCTGCAAATGACATTGACGTTTGACGTATGTGTTGTATGTGACGACGACACGACGCCTCCTACTGCAACTTGTAGGTACTATATACCTATAGCCTTAGCAACGCGTAATCTCAAACACGTCCGAATCAACAACTTTCACACATTAAGTTTTGAATTAAAAATCTACTGTAAGTTAATTGTACTATGCCTATGTCACCCCCTGATCCCTTGGCAATAAGTGGACCAAGTTTTGTCTCAATCCGATGAACGCGCATATCAACCCATTTCGCCCGAGCATTAGACGGGAAACGCAACTTATTTTTATATATTAGACTAGCTGGTACCCGGCGCGTTGCTGCCACAGAAGAAATAGTTCTAAAAATACCATTTGAAATTTGAAAGAGTTATCTTGTTTAATTAGCAATGATATAAATAATGATATTTTTTCCGACAATTAATACATTTATTGATATTGAATGATATATAAAGAAAAAAATATTAAAAGCATACATTTTGCTTACTTAATTGTTCTGCTAAGTGCTTTAGGGTAGAGAATAGTTTTGGCTTTTCCGTCTTTAACAAATACAAATAAATTTCTCTGCTGTCCAACGTGGATTTTATAGATTCTTCCGCACACTTGAAGTGCCTTGTTGATGGTCATTGAGAATGCAAGTCCAACGGGGAGCTGCAGTCGTCTCTTATCAAATTGCACGTCGGTGGGAATGAGCACATCTTCTCCTTTCGACTTTCCATTAAGAATATATAGTTGTTTCGATGATATTCGGCATCAATTTCTTCATAGTGAGTCTTGTTCCAATTTGTAAGGTGGCACATCAGGAAGATCTGACGAATTTAAAAACTCGATTGGATAGTTAGTAACTTGGTCTGCATTCATGGCGCTATCAATCGATTTGTAGGTAACAAAATCATTTGCAATTTGTTATTGTATTGTGTGGTTGATTGTATTGACGTCGGTGTTTTCTGCTGCCAAAATAGCATGTTCGCAAAGCCAATAATGATTTTTATAATTACTAAAAATCTGCGGAAAAACTTTCTGAATGAGTAAATCGATGGATGGCACAACAACGCAAAAGTTCGATGGAAATGAAATAAACTTGGTAGCATCAACATGCACTTTTCCTTCACCAATGTTCAATAGTCGTTTTAAAAATCTGGCTGCCGACGCATCGCGCTACAAATGTACCCGCATATTTGTCTTTAATGTCAGTTTTCGCACGTCTCTCCAAAGATGCGATGCTTTGAGGCAAGAATCAGCTGGTGTCGATGAAAGCATCACTGGAAGAGGTTGTGGAAAGTCGCCACATAATAAAATTAGAGCGCCACCAAACGGTTTTGCATTTGATCGTAAGTCTTTAAGAGTTCGATCAAGCATTGCATTCGTCCCAGATAATCCCCTTGCAAATTTTCAAAACTTTAGCTATGTCAGAAACTTTAGGAATGTTACATGTCAGAGCTTCCAATAAATGCATATCTAATGGCAATTTGAATGCCGAATGCGCTGTTCGTCCACCATCTAATAATGTTGCCGCAATACCTAATGAAGCAAGAGCTAAAGCAATTCTATTTTGAGATCGAATGTGAGCCAATAGTAAAGTGATGAGATACGTTTTTCCAGTACCGCCAGGCGCATCAAAGAAGAACAGATCATTTGTAATTGTATCGTAGGTCAATTTTTGTTCCGCAAGCAAAAGTTGTTCGTTTGCTTCGACAAATGCATCCAAATCATTAGCATTGTACTGCTGTTCAAGTGCAGAACGAATTCTTGTTGAATGAATTCTTTGATGTTGATGGTTAAGCAAATGTCTTCGATTTCGATCAGAGCTTGATTGAAAATCAAGCTCTGATCAAATCAAATCAATCGTCAACATATTGTTATTAAATAAAATAATTATTCATTTGATTCTTGTTTTTTATTTTTTAAATTAAATTTAAATTCAAATCTGGTTAGGTTAGGTTTGTTTGTTTTCATTGTGTCGAAATGAAGGCGTTTTCAATTTACCAATAAATTTGCCCCTCGTTAACAGGATTTAACCTTTATCCATTTTACACTGGGATGCAATCTGTAATCGTAATGAATATCATATTGAAATGCAGCAATATTCAAATCAACATGTACTTTCGATTCTCGTTGCACGTTGGTCGTCTGATTTTTTATCGGATAGCACTCAAACGTACTTTTTCGGTTGTTACGTACGTGAATAAGCGATGAATGAAATGAAGCATTTTAAAAGTGCTTGCGATAAATAATTTGGATATAATTGACTCACGCCGATGGATAACCTGCAAATGACATTGACGTTTGACGTATGTGTTGTATGTGACGACGACACGACGCCTCCTACTGCAACTTGTAGGTACTATATACCTATAGCCTTAGCAACGCGTAATCTCAAACACGTCCGAATCAACAACTTTCACACATTAAGTTTTGAATTAAAAATCTACTGTAAGTTAATTGTACTATGCCTATGTCACCCCCTGATCCCTTGGCAATAAGTGGACCAAGTTTTGTCTCAATCCGATGAACGCGCATATCAACCCATTTCGCCCGAGCATTAGACGGGAAACGCAACTTATTTTTATATATTAGATAATTCATAATAAAGAGCATTAATTTTTTTAATATGCATTAAAAATTAATATGAAAGATTATATATTCTTTATTAAATTTTTTGAAAAAATGCGAATCCCCCTTTACTAGATTACAACTATTTTTAGCAGTAAAAGCCCTCCATGAATAATTAGAAAAGAATTGAGAGGAGCTTTCCTCTAATCGATTTTCCGGGTGAAATGGACAGCATAATCCCTAGATATAAGCCTCTGCAATTATTGCTACAGGAAGATATCAAAAAGAATCCGTAATCCCTCGCTAATGACGGTAGAAACTTTCTAGAAAGACCCCAGTTTTAGTGATAATAAAAAAGGATATATTTCATCTCCTTCGACGTACGTTATAAATACTCGCTTTATCCCCCGAGCAAAAAATATTATAATGTACTAGAATTATGCCTTTATGAAACACGCCATTTTATATTGCATTATAATAGGATTTTTGAGCTTTCGTCGGATCGTCACGCAGCTGAAGGATCGTGTTTATTTTGATACATAGAAATATATACAAATGACTGGCGAAACGTATGAAATGGCCCCCGAGTCGACCTCTCGTAATGTAAACCCACATTTTATTTGTTTAAATAAGAAGGCTTCGAAAGGTTTCCTTGGGTTGTTGCGAAAGTATTTGTTTGGCCATTCATATAATGGGGATGTAAACGGGCCCGAATTTTGACCAACTTATGGCGCCAGCTGACACGTGGCAGTCTAATATCTCATCCTGTTTTGTTAACAAAAATACTTATCCTAATATCCTCTTCGATCGAGGAGGAAAAAGGACGAAACATAGCTTTAACGTGTTTGCTTGCGTTTTATGCGAGAGTAGAAATTATTTAAAAAATATTAACATCAAGTAGATTTAATTAATTTTTAACCGAGGTTTCAATCTTAGATCATTTGATTTTCATATCTTAATTTAATTAGTGTAAATACGTGAATTTATGCAGACGATGACAGACATAGGTACATAAATATCACAAACTTACTAAAAAGTTCATTATTTCAGACATCTTATATAACTGAAGATTTTTCAAATAATGTGTTATAATATTTACAGAATAGCAATATTGATGAGAACAACCACGTATCGATTATTAATTTATAACGAAGAGTCGATTATCTTTTAAATTTATTTTTAAATGTATACAAAAGCTATCATTTATATTTTTGGTCACGTAACATCTCTATGGACCAATCCATCCAGACGCCCGTTCAAAAATAATACGGTTTTTAGAACGTCAATATGAAAGATACATCATTCTTAATTTGCTTTAAGCTCACCTTAATTTAATTAAATTTACACCTTAATATTTTAAATAAATGCATTATGTGTGCCTGAGGAGTGTCACTGAGATGACATTTGGTAATCCTCTCTGCGAAAATATATTCAGGGAGTGCGCCGTACCAAATTGGCTTCATAAGTTATAAGCTGTCTGGCCGCTGTTGGCAGAGGTTCAGCCAGGAAAGAGGTCAGTAATCATTGGAGTTGGACGGATCCTCGGACGAGCCTGAAGATCACCTCTTCTTGACAGTGATTTATGTGAGGAGGCAGACGACGATCGATTTCCATGTGATTAATGCCACCCCGGAGTTTCTCGCCTTCAACATCCAAACCTGCCTAAATAAATATTCCTAATGATATTATAAAAAATGCATTTAAATTTATCGTACAACAAAAAAGCTCCATTAAATATTCAATGGTTAATATATGAGGTAATAATCTAAATTTACGCTTCCTTCAAAGATGCTTTTAATATTCCTGTAGGTATGCAGATTTATACAATGTATATTTTATAAAATTATGTTTTGTGACATTTTTTCCTTAAAGTCCCATATCCTCAAATAAAAAATATATAACATAATTTGAAATAACATTACCGACTTGAAAGTGATACACACTGCCAATTTAAGACCTTACTGGGGTTTCATCAAAAAAATTATGTGTTTGTATGAACACGCTTAAGTTTTTTGAGGACGTTTACCATGAGTAGTATAAATGTAAATTTGAATATAAATTATTTTGATACAATACCATGCCAAAATTAATCATAATTATTCAATATGACTAATAGCATCTACAAGGATACCAGTATCATACATATAGTTAGCCACTAAAAGCATTATTCCCTATTATTATATTAATACTTTTCATTATATCCATCATCTCATATCTAACACAATATTTAATAAATATCAGGTCAGTCCAAAAGTCCGTGCGTGCATTATTGAGAATTTTTTAAATTGTGTAAATAAAACTTTTTAACTATTTTCATGTGGCGAATCTGCAGTAATAAAAATGAATAGTGTATACTTGGTGAATATACTATCAGTGTAAAGACTATCCAAAAATGGTTTTAAAAAATTAAAGTTGGAGAAAGCAGCATTTATAATGAACCTCGTTCAGGACGTCCTGTTAGTTTTGATAACAACGTTCTTAAAAACCTCTTGAAATCAGATCCACAATTAACAATGGATCAGATTTCAGAAAGGATGGATTCATCTCATGGAGAAGTTTTTCGTCATTTAAAGGAGATTGGGAAAGTATCCAAGCTTGTAAAGTGGGTACCGCATGAGAAGCGAAATCAATTTTCTTTTTACAATCGATTATTGTAAGTAAGAAATAATCGCCTTACCTGTTACAAAACATCTGATCCATGTTATTTTATTATAATCATAATTTTAGTATTATCTTATTTATTTTAAACTATTATTTTAGCATATTATTATTCAAAACATATTACAGCCACATATCCATTAATCTGGGCTAACCAAATCCTTATTTATCTCCATCATCGTAAATGAATATCAAATCGAGATATTATTTCAGTGAATGTGAAAACTATTATCAACAGGCTTATTATCTTTATACCACTTTTTTGCATATATAAATATATAAATATAAAATATTCGGAACATTTTCACCAATTTTTTCTATAAACTACCTACTGGAAGAGAGGACTGGTTGCCGTTCTTCCGAAATCAAAAACGAACAAACAACCAGAAGACCCAAAGGCGTATCGGAGCGTAGTATTGCTTCCCACACTAGGAAAACTCCTGGAGGAAACTATAGCGTATGGGATGAATACTACTCTTAAGGGAGACTATCCACTATTCCGAAAACAATTTGACTTCAGATCCGGGAAGTCCACCGTTTATGCCATCTCCAATGTGCTATCTATCACGGAATCAACCATCAAACGCTACGTGATTGCGGTTCTGTAGGATTTCTCGGGAGCTTTTGACAATGCCTGATGGGCAATGATTATCACCAAACTGGGTAAATACAAGATCCCTAATAAAAAAATTAAATTAATACGTAGCCATTTTGACAATAGGATTGTTTTTGCACCGGCTGGAGGTGAGCTTATCACTCGCTCTCTGACAATGGGATGTCCACAGGGATCTGTTCTGGGGCCCATACTCTGGAACATCCTGCTTGATGATGACCTGATACTCCCGCAGGATTGCTTACTAACAGCATATGCTGATGACCTTACTCTCACGACATGCGGGGATTTAAGATCAGAACTGGAGGAAATAACAAATACAGCCTTAGGGATACTTTGGACATGGAATGAGACGAATAAACTTACTTTTGCAGCGCCAAAATCAAAATCGGTTATGCTCAAGGGCAAACTCATGCATTATCCACGCATTTGACTGAGTGAAGACCGTATAGTTTTCGATAAAGACGTCGTCTATCTGGGCGTAACCATCTCTGGGGGATGCAAATTCAGAGAAAACATTAAAATTGTAGCCGGCAAAGCGGCCAAGGCTTTTGGCAAAATGTCCAGACTGGCGGATGCTGATTGGGGTCTTGGGAGCAGACTCCACAGGATTGCCTATGAAACCATCTGCGACAGTATTGTCACATACGGAGCAGAAGCATGGGCGGACAGGCCTGGACACCGTGGAAGTGACAAGACGGCGAGACGAAGCCTAAACATTGCACAACGGCAGCCACTACTAAGAATCACTGGAGAGTACAGAACAACTGCTAGAGACAGCCTCCCTGTCCTTGCAGGGATCTTGCAACTAGATCTAAAAGTGAAAATAAATGCAGTGAGGCACCTTAGAAAAGCACGTGGAATAATTAAAGTAGGCAACTCCACTCCATCAGCTGAGAAATCAGATGGAATTCTTACGGATCCTATTGCCACCAAAAAGTGGACTAGAAACGCGGCAATATCCGATTGGGAACGCAGTTAGTTGGTATGAGTCGCCTCACAGTGGCTATGTATGGAATTTCTTTGGCTCAGTCTCATCTCGCCTCAAGCTAAAATGGGCTGACACGGATCACTTGATTTCCCAGTTTCTGACGGGGTACGGCCGTTTTGTGGCATATCTGGCAAGAATGAAAATAAAACATAATTCGAACTGTGTGTGGGGGGATCCTTTCATGGACGCGGATTACGTTATGTGGTCGTGTTTGGGCATATCGGCCGAGAGAGAGGCTCTCCTGTGCCGTATCAGAGGTCCTTTTTCTGGACCTCTTGGCCACAGGGACTTGGTGGCTGGTCCCGGTGCCTTTTCAGCGTTCAAGGCCTTCTGCCATAATATCGGAGCCAAATGCGCCTTGGACGGATACTATTTTTAGTATCCGTCCTCTACCATAACATGTCACTTATACTATTTTTATATTTGCCCTTCATGTCACTACGGGTTGACCATATATTAACCTAAGTGTGAATAAAATAAAAATTAAAATATAAACTACCTACTAGCTAAAAATTTTAAGTGTTTTTCCTAACATTTCAAATTTTCGCATTTACGCCCCGCATCAGGCAAAATACTTTGCTATGCGTAGCCCGACGGCAATGTGTTAATATATAATAAATCGCAATAATCGCAGGCAAAAGAAGGTCTACATTAACCTTAGTTTTAATACGTTATTATACTTATCTTATACGTTTATAAGCACTACAATAATATGTGGTGTGATAGTTCAATTTTATTATAAAAACATCATTAAATCAATATATAACACAGCAGAGTCTGTATACAAGAAGATAGGGTTTGAGAGGAAATTGTTGATATATGCTATAAAGCGATTTACTCTTAGTTCGAATTTTGCTTAATCGACTGTTAAAATATCGAAAATCTGTATAGTGCCTTTAAATTTAGATGTGCAGGTCAAGTCTATAAACAAAACCAAAGTTCAGCAAATATATTTGTGGCTTTTCAATTTTTAAAAATTTAAATTTAGACGAAACACGGTGATGTTAATATGGGCATTAATTTAAATAAATGTTTAATGTCGCAAAATAATATATTTACAATGGTCGCAAATTTTGAAAGGCTCATTATTTAAAAATAGAGACAATTATACATTCAGATTATAAAACCAGGAGATTAATTAAATCGGTATTTGTTAGGCTTTTGTATTCACCTCAGCGTTTAAATTAAATAGCAATTTAAAGCTATAACATGATAATTTATTTATTTTCGTGTTTAATTTGTATGGCGGTGATCTAGATGAGTTTTTGTGGAAGCATTTGAGTTATGTTTTAACTCTGTTCGTCCGAATATATTAATTGGTTTTAAATTTTATACCAATAAAATAAACATTTTGACAATTTATAGATATCTAATTTAAAACATAAAGGATCGATTTAAGGGTAAAAATAATTGTTGACACGCTCATATGTAATATCTCGTCGAGAACCAAACATCACCCTTTACTACACACTGTTTATTACCAGAGCTGTGTCATTTTCTTGAAAAAATTACATCCGCGTACCCTACTTTGTTGGGATGATCGATAATCCAATATTTACATTTAGGGTGTGTCTATAAATTTATGATCGATTGTCGAGGGCGGTGAAGGGATCAGAAGATTCGACCTCGTCGTGATTTAAAATGATATCCTCGAGCTCCTCGGGGAAGTAGGGATAACTTAGTTATAAAGATATCAGGATTGGGATTTGATACTGGGTCACTTACTACGTATGTGAGGACAAAATAAACAGGCAGCTCTCAAATTTATGCAGATTATTTTCAAAACAATTTCAAGCATGAATGAATGTTGTTGTATATCTGTTTTAATTTTTTTTTAGTGGATAAACTGAAATTATATCTTTGAGTAATTTTATGCTTTTCAATAAAAAAAATGTATTTGGGTCATAATGATTTACATACCGAAATGGGCGTCTTTTGAAGACAAAAAAGGATTATCAATTGGAGAAGTGTCAACCCTCTAAAAGATCTTCCTCTCTGATCAAATTGGTCGCTATACTTAAGCCTTCGGATTAAAGCCTCCAAATGGGGACATGTACTGTGCTATCAAATCGTATTGGATTACCGATATTCGCCTATTCTGCTCGAGTAAATATAATTTAATTTTTTTTTCATCTTTGGTCTGAAAATCTATTGAAAATTTATCAAAAAGTTGTCGGCTTAAATGCAATGGAAATCTATTAAACATATGATATTCCTTTCATATGATGACACGTTGTATAGTGTTGATATTTTTTTTAAAATTTGGTTACTGACATGAAAAACAATAAAACCAATTAATTCAGGAAAAATAGTATCAAAAATGTATGTATCCTGAACCATGTCTCGATACAAGGCTGATTAGCCTTAAAATTTTGATAATCTTTCGTTTCTTGCCTTGCCATTCGCATCGCTAAAGTACTTTGTCTCAAAATAATTTTATAAAGAGCTCTTATTTAATAGATAAATGTATTTTGAATGGGATATTAAATGCACAATTGCGACACTGCCGTGAAATCTAAGTTGCATGAGGAGTACTGGAAAGATCTTAACTAGTATCACCAATTGGACAAAGGATGAAGTAAAGCAAAAATATGATTCAAAGATTATAAATACAATCAACCCTCCTATAGCGTTCACTTCATTTGCGACATCTTTTACGCCAAAAACGGGTATAATAGATAATATCAATGCGCTCTAGCGCGTGTTAGTCATTTACACTTGTTAATAAACTAAACATGTATAAATTTTATATGGGTGCTTAACTTTCTATGGCGTTTTGTTTCTATAGCGTGATTTCTATCTCTATGCTATAGAAGGGTTGACTGTATGTCAATGAATCGATGATACCTTTGGTATTTACGAAAGCAATATCTCAATTTGATATTATTTTTTGGGAACGAAAATAAAGGTTCAATTATGACCAAATCATATTTTTTCTTATTTGCATATACGGTTTAAAAAAATTCTCCATTTTCATTTAATTTTGTAAAATATCATTTTTACTTTTTTTAAAATATTTTTTCTTATATCTTATTAAATCACGTCAAATTGGCACAGCTTTTATCGCTTATGATGAAAATGAATATGAATACATTAAAGATTTGTGGGTTGTAATTATTAAAAATCATAATCTAAAAATATTAGTTCCATCTAAATAATATAAAAATAGCGTGTTGGAATTAAATATGAAGATTGACAAAATTTATAAAACATCCAAATTTCCATAAAATACCTTATGTATACAAATTTGACTTACATTTTGTAAGGAGCGTTTGTGGTATAATTTGTTTGCGTTTATCTATGCAGCTTTTATACTAAGCTGTGCCGATGTAATATGAGAAGATTCTGCCAAACTGTTGATGAGACATCATAATAGTTATTATTGGCGCAATTTTAGCTGTATTTCTCGCGTATGTGATTAGCCATAATCATCATCTTAATCACAGGGACTGGTGGCACGATTTGGCTGTAACCTTAATGAGATACCAGCTTGTCATATCTGCGGAATAATTTACATACCGACTGTCTTGGCATGCCCACGGTTGCGGGTGTTGGTGGTGGTATCGGCGAAGGGGTCATGAAAATCTAAGTAGAGGTGAACGGGTAAGTTCTATGGAGTATAAACAGGGGATTTGAATTCTGGAAGGGTAGGGAAAGCCAGTTCGCCATACGAGTGTTCCAGAAGAGTCTCTATTCTGGTTTTACACTGGCCCCGCGCTTCAGTAATATAGTTCAAACTTTGTTCATGTCTGATACGATCCACTAGATTGCGAGTAGTTTAGTTTGAAACACTTTCAGTAACTTCACCATGAATATACGACCACGCTCTATTCAACTATCGCTGATAGACCGCTAATATTTTCTAACACTTTAGAGTCCTGGAAACTATATTCGATGGAAACTATTAGCGATTATGCTGACCCGATTGTTAAACATGTATGTATTGAGGCGAGAATAGAAAGATACCAAGTTGTTAATTTACATAATACGATATGTAATGCTCTGTACTACAAGAATGAGATCGCCATTTACACATGGAACATCATATAAAATTTTATTAATTCGAAATACACAAAAGATATGTAATTTGGTGTAAGCTAATGTAAAAATATTTTGGATTCATATTCTTAACCAAATAAGATTTTTATATAGTTAATTAAATATAAGATGGAGTAAAAATTACTTATAAAAACATCTTTGTAAAATTAGAAAATACACATTAAATATTTCAAAAATATATTGTTTTCTGAGGTTCTACTTTATATTTTATCTAAAGTTATACCCTCAAATTTGATGATCTTTTCCACTTTTTATCAACAAAATTATAAGTTTTTTCACTATGCTAATGAGGAATTTAGACTACAAATAAAAAATTATAAAGGTATCTTCAAAATGATTCAATAAGAATACTTTATTCATTATCGATATTAAAAAATTGTCGAGATTAATATTAACCAAAAAGAACATAAAAATATAATAGTTGGTGCGGGCGACGGCAGATTTTACAACGTATGCAATCGATTTTTATGATGTGCAACTAGCAATCACGAATTTATTAAAATATTTTTATTAAATGGAGTAATGTTTCCATTTCGATTTCTATAGATTCCTTTGCCTCGATGCAAAATGTTTTTCGCTCTAAGCGATTTCATAAAAAACTTTAGGAATTTCGCTTCAAATTGAATTTTTGACTCAATTTTTTTATTCGACCCTAAAACCAAAGATCGACTAACGAATGTTTGATTGCTGGACTCGGTTTCAATTCACATAACATTTTTACTTTATCTTCCAACTAAAATACGTAAATATAAGTCTTATCGTCGAGGAAATACTTTTGTCAAAAGTTTGCAACTGTCGACGGTCCGTAATTGAAACGGAGTATCCAAATTGAACTTTTTTTTCAGCAGGAATTACGAACGAAACTCGACGGGACATACTACGTATTGGATCTGCTTTAAGTTACTTTGTTACGGTTCTAAAATTTTACTGCTTCACAGAAAGTATCAATTGCCTTTGGAGTCTTTTTTTCCCATTAATTGATTTTAGGATTCAGCTTTCTTTCGGCAAAAAAAGATTGCCTAAATCTTACATTTTTATCTCACAATTTTAAATTTAATCAAGAAAATGTCAAACAATGTATTCTCAAAACGAAACATTGATTATGAACAGTCAAATTTATAAAGGCATCATCATTTTTCAGAAAATAGAATAATTTTCTAAGATAATAACATTAAAAACACCAACAATATATATAGTTATTAAAAAAAATAAAAATGGAAGTAAATGATTGCAATATATAATTATTTCTATTATTTCCTGCTAATTCTGCTTATTTGTTTGGCTAATTTATTTCAATCTTAAGTTGCGATTATCCGGATTAAAAACACGCCCCAAACCATTGTTACTGATAGTATGCCGACTCTAAGGGATTCGTGAGATTGAGTCTTTAAGTACAATGAGACTTCAATGTATTGTTTCCTGATTTATTCCCTACCATATAGCCTCGTATTATTTGCTCATAAACTCTACATAAATAAAGTTCAAATCCAATATAAGCCTTTGATTAATGGTTTGCTGTATTTTTTTCTTTGAACTGCGATCACGTTGATAATTTTAATTTATGTCATACTTCGAACGAAAATTTTCATTTCGAGCATTGACTCTGTTTGAGGATTAAGAATGAAAACATTTGCTTAAATTATCATCGCCTCTATAAGAAAAGCGCCTTTACCTGTTTTCGACGTAAGAAATATTTTAAGCCTTGATGACTTTTACTATTTTACTTAAAACATATATCTATCTACGACACAATAAGTGATGCATTATTTTAGATTATACTTAATTAAACAAAATCTTCATTAGATCAATAATGATAACCATCTCAATCATCCAGATTTGCCAGGACAAATTATAAGTATGCTAATAAAACTTAAAGGATTTTTAGTAAAATAATGCAATTTAAAACGCATGCATTGAAATTGATTTGATGCATATCATATATGAAAACGATAAGTCAATATGGTAAAAATCCTGGACCCTTATTATAAAGGGCAATTATTTTTCACCTAAAACGAAAAATAAATCACCGTATCAACAAATTTGAAAAATCAGAAATATTAGCATTTCATGTTGATCTTATCTATTCTGATTTATCCTGATTTCCTGAACGTAAAAAATATATTCTTGGATAATAAATAAGTCATGTAAAGTTGCCTTTGATTTATTGGATTAATGAATATTATACACTTTGTCGAAAAGGAAAAAAATGTTGTAAAATAAAAAAATATATAGAAACGCTACGAACTTATTCCCCAACCTTATATAAGAAATATAAATGAAATCATTAAAAAATATTTTATTAGTGCGATATTTGTTTCTCCACTCTTTAACTTAGGTTTTGCAAATCGATCTCAGTTTGGGTATTTGAATTTATTTTTGGGTTTGGTGGTCAACCAGTTCTATTTGGAGATATTCTGGGGTCGATTCGAATTCAATATGAACAGGACATTTGCATTGCATTTGCAGTTGTAAGTTTTTTTTATTTCTTTTGCATATTTGATGTCATTGCTACATTTTTATTTCTTAAATTCCTTCAACAATGAAAAGTGGTGAGCATAATTACTTTTTAATTGCGATTACTTTGGCCATTATAAAATAAGTATATTTTCTAAAAGTGCGAAAGCTACAAAAATGATAATTTTGGCAAATAATAAACACTAATATTTATTTGGAGTGCTATTGATAAAATACGAAAATTGAAGTTTTCATTTTCTTGAAAACGAATCCAATATTATGAACTATGTACTTCTATGTGTTTCATAAAGCACGTCATTTTTTAACAACCCAACAATCTTGTTCTATGAGAATTATGTGTATTTTGAAATCCACTGCAAATTATAAAATAAATAACTCTTCAAGGTCTTTCAGCTATTGACGAATCCATTGTTGATTCCCATAATAGACAAATATTTTGCAAAGTGACAATTCAAATACATCTGATTTCTAACATTTCGGAATGAAAGAATTTAATAGAATTTGAGCGCTCGGAGGGTGTATTATTAAGCATGCATACATTTGAAGTGGGTAAACCTTCGAGATGGCCATTGTGAATTTTGTCCCACAGGGTACCCTATCGCTTAGGAATAAAAGCCTGGAAATTATTACGACACATTTACATGAAAGTGTTAGCGTCCCATATTCGTGTGGGTGGAGAGGATTGAATCCAATTCGGGACCCATTTTGATTTCCATTCAACAATTATTGAAGCTTACCTCGACTTGCAGAATTATTAATTTTACCATCACAATCAACATCCTAGCTCCCGGATACAATCCTATGGAAGCTGAAATTCAATGCAAATAGTTAAGGATTTTTTTATTTTTATTTTTATACGAACAAGCTTTAAGTAATAAGTTTTAAGCAATCTAATTGAAAAGGTTGGAAATTTATAACTATCTATGGGTTTATCGATTGCTACCTTAATTTTCGAGGGTTATGAAGATAATGAAGTGAATGAAAATGGATAAAGCCACTTGTATTGAAAGTTTTGCTTTCAGACGCTATTAACGGATTGAAAAAGATTTTTGATTACACGTACACCTACTTTAGTATCCACTATAACGATTAAGACGTTATTAATATTCCATTTCTAATTTATCAATTATGAGGTTTAACTAGCTGTATGTATTTTCTAAAAGTGCCCAAATTTCGGAAAAAAATATTTTGATGAACATTTTTTAAGTAACTTTCCTGTTATATATTGCCAAATTTAACAATACGTTTTTTTGTATTTGTTTATAATGTAACTATGACATTGAAGTCTTGTAGTTGGATTCTCTTCGGCATTCTAGCAGCTTCTGGTCATTTTTCACCTTTCCTCATCCCTTCTTAGGTCCATTGACTAAAAAGATCGCATAGTTCATCCGGATGCACCTTAGGGAGGCCGAAGATCTTCGAGGGTCCAAACCCTACCTATCAAAATTATCAATTATTTACTAAACTTGATTCAATAAAAGAGCTCATTAAAGTTTCATAATTAACAAAATATCTACGCAATGACCCTGCATTTTACGCCCACACAAAAATGCACATAACTCAAATAAACACACCATATTGCTCTCTACAAATAGTGATATACCCTTTTTGTGGTCAGATTAACTAGAGAGATTATTCATCTAAAGTAGCATTAAATACCGGAAACGAGCGCAGTTAAACTTTATATTCGCGTGCGTTTTGCAAAATATAAATTAGACTCGTATTGGTTTTTCTGACAGAAAATTTAATAAACAAGGTCTTATATTTTTTATTATTTTCCAATCGTTGACAGAAAACATTAGCACTCTTATTTATGCAATCGAATTCATGTGAATATTATGAAAAAAATATATATACAACCGGAGCAAATCGTGGATAACATATTGAAAATATTTACAGAGAAAACTTGACGAATATTGCCATTAATGAGAATATCATTTAAAATTAAAATTGAATATTTTTAGAATATATTGGTGTTTTAACAAAGTTATTTTTCATCATAATCCATTTTCAAGTGTTTGCAACGATTGGTTTTGTACTTCTTCCTTGTGGCTTGTTGATTCTGCGGTCAGATAAAATATGTAACAAAATATTTTGCTGACCTTTTTTGAACCAAATCCCACTCATTTTGAATATGTTGACTTAGTTGTGATCGAGACGTCAAAGTCGTATGGAAATTATAGTGCACATATTTTTAAAACAGTCACAAGTATAATCTAAATATCACCAGCAAACCGAATACAGGATGAATATTCCTGATGGGAATTCAGATACGGGGAAAAAACTATTTATGCAAAGGTGCGCCCGATGTCATACGGTTAGCTCATTATTTTTTTCAATTAAAATTGTACATTAATATTAGTGCCTTTAACCATTTTGATATGGTTTTTCATAGTATATATATGTTTTTAAAAATGTGATCGCCAGTCACACCCCCAGTAGATTTGAACCCAAGATTAAAGAATTCAAATATCACCACCTTCATCAATTACCTATATTACTATATTTAGCTACAGCAATTACCATGGTAATAATTTTGAATATTTTTTCTTCGTTTATCAGTTAACTCCTATGGTAACTCGTACAGCGGTTAGCCTCGCCAGTATATTTGGGCGCCAGAGTTCTGGAAAACCAGGTTTGTTGATGTTAATCTACATTTTAAATCAATATGATCGGCCTATATTGATATAATTGATATTTTACAGATATCACTTGGGATCGTGAAAATTTATTTGTTTTCCTCGAGAACCCTAAAAAAATGATTCCTGGTACTAAAATGGTTTTTTCTGGATTGAGAAAGGCTCAAGATCGTTCTGATGTTATTGAATACCTTAAAGATGGAACTTAATTTATTTAAAGCACATTTTTTTAAATAAACATACCATTATATAATTGCAAATGATTTTTAAAAAAATCTTCATAATTATGACTTTTTTTAAATTGTTTAAATAGTTTTTTGATGAAAAATAAAAATCTCTTTCACTTGCGATTTTTTATTATTGTCATATATCTTCATTAGACACTATTCTGGGGATAAATTATTTTATTGTTTTTCATTTATAGATTAAGTTAGTATAAGATCACTAGAAAAATCATTTATAAATAGTAGAGGAACTATAAGCGGGCTGTGGAATTATTATAGTTTTATAATTATGATTAAATTTTTAATACAAATTTACAATTTATACTTAATCCTGCCAATTTTGATTGATTACCATTTTTTGATATCAGAGTGAAGTCAAAAAAAGACGATTGATATTATATATTAGGAGGACCCATAAGTAATCAATTATTTTGAATTAAAACGAAAACAAATTGTTACGATTTTATTTTAATTATTCAATCAATTATATAATTTCCAATATTATTTACAACTATTTGCCATCTTTCAAGCAAAGATTCAATCTCTCTTTTATAAAAAGAGGCTGACTTTGACGAAAAATATTTATTTAGGTGAATTTCAACTTCATTTACATTTCAAAACGTCTTATTTTCAATGGAGTGCCTAGAACTTTGAATAAATAATAATTAGATGGCGCAATATCTTGTGAATATAACGGATGAAGTAACAGTTCCCAATTGAGTTCCCTAATTTTTTCCTGGGTTACTTTAGCTGCATAGGATCTGGCATTATCATGATGCAATATCACGCCATTTCTGTTGACGAAATTTGTATGTTTTTCTAATAACTTTGCATTTAGTCTGTCTAATTGTGAGCATTAAATTTGTGCATTGATAGTTTCTCCTACTTTTAGAAACTCAAAGTGTATTATCCCACCACAATCCCACCATATACTCAAAAGACTCTTTTTATAGTCAAAGAAGTTTTAGGAGTTGGTACAGCCGGTTGATTAGTTGAAAGCCACTGCTTAGTTCTTTTAACATTGTCATATAATATCCATTTTTCATCACAAGTTATAATCCGGTGTAGAAATTGTATGTAACGACACGGTCTCAAAATAATTGATTACTTATGGGTCCCCCTAATTTTAAGACTTCTGATCGTTGTCGGTGCATAAGTTAAAGGGTGTATGTTGTATGAAGAACAGACTGACATACATTCAATTATACATATATAGAAATGTTTATTGTTGAAAAGTAAATTCACAAATTTTCATTTATGAATGATATTTAAAGATTATTTTTTTAACAATATATCAGATATAAATATGTATCTATATCCTCACTGAAGTACTCATACACTGGGATTATGGTTGAATTTGATATATTGGGTTGTGTAATAAATTCCCGCGTTTTTTCTTATGGGATTTATTGAAGAAAACAATTATTATAACAACAAATTAATCAATTATACATACTTGTCGATATTTAAATATTCCGATTTTTTATATAAATATTTGGATGACAAGATTGATACATATCATCTTCTAGACAAACACAATGTATTATTTTTGTCGAAAATCGAATCGAAAAATAAGATGAAAATATGAAAGTAAATATTGAAGCAAACACTTTTAAAAAGGATGTCGTCGAGGATTTTGTCTCCACGTGTGCCCTTTACATCTATACATTATCCTTTCCAGGAGAGATAAAAGCAAGTGAAAGAAGAGGATTATCTGATTGTGAAAATGAAAACTAAAGCGATCACGATGCATTGTTATTGGAAGTCTTTGTACGAAAGCTTTCACAAAGTAATGATGGGCTAATGCGGAATGCTTAACGATCATTTGATTTCGTGTTTGATTCATTGGTACATTAACGATATCTGATCCTTTAGTCGCGCAGCAAGCAAAGCACTATTTACATTAGCTCCACTCAATTGACCTTAAATTTTGCCAATCCCAACCAAAAAAAAAAACAAGATAAATCTATTTTTTAAAATACGAGGAACTCTTATTTTAGGAAGTTTGTAGAGATTTTACGCTTTTCTTTTTGTTAAGTTAATTTTGTGAAATCAATCAAAATATCATATTTTTTAAACTCTGATACATCAAACCAAATTTGCATTATCAATATGTATATCTTTCTTAATATCATTTACTGCCTATTTATAATAAGACGCATAAAATTTGATCAGCATCAGAAAACTCTGAGAGACCGTCATCTATTGTTAAAACTTTTAAATTTCAATGAAGCAATAATAAGAACAATGCATAAAAATAGCTTTTGTGATCTGGATAGAAAACTGCAATCACAAAAGCTATATTATCATCTGTAAAATAAAGATCATCTTACAATTTTTCTGCTGGTAATTTAAGAAAAATCTAATAAATAAGTTTTTTTTAAATAAAAAATGATACTTAGTTTGAAATTCAAGAATGGAATTGAAAACGTGCTTAGCATCCTATTCTGAAAAATATAATGATTTGGATGCTAAAAGTAGACAATCGCTTATTACAGACGTTAAAAAAATACTAATGATGATGAATGATTGATGTTATAGAAGTAATTTTAATAAACGTGTATTTTTTTTAAATTAATTCGGATTTATATTGCATTATGTTGTTGTGTTTGTATACCAAGAATGTCTTATAATGCGCTTTCTCTTCAATATTGGTAAGTTGATGTTGTTAGCTTCCATTTGATAAGATGCTAATATATTCAAGAAACTTCGTTAATTTGTTTTCGTTGTTATTCAAAAGAAAAACATTTTTTAGACAGGGCTATTTAGGTTTTAACTCGATGCCTCACATAAAATATGATTAGACTTGTTATAACAGTATACAAAAGCTCGTTAAATAGGCGATTTTAGGGAGGATATTTCTAGTGTCCAAATTTATTGTTCAAAGAGAAAATGTTGGTTATTTGCAAATAGGGATAATTTCGCTGATCAAATTAAAAAAAGTTAATAATTCTGAATTTAAATAAAAATGGGGAAGATTCTTCTTTCGTCCCTTCTTTCGGTCTTCATTCGGATCATGTGCAACTGGACAGATGAATGGAGATAGACGGACGTCGAACAGAAAAAACTCTCTTCTCTACATGACTTTTTATTCACACGAGAGAGAAAGATCGGATTGCGAGAAGGACGTCCTTTCGCAGCCAAGGCCAAACGAAGACTTTTGCTCTACTTCCACCTCCTGCGCGTCACCACTCAACCGGCAATGGTCGGTATTCCAGTGCAATATCCCCGCATTAACTCCAACACTTTTAATAAAATAGCACATTGCACTTAAAAAGAGACGGAAGATGTCGCTGTTAATCTGGCGAATTAAATCTGCTCAGACTAATAACACTATTGCAAGGCGATGTCCGGAAAAAATAATCCTGTGCATATTTTTTGATTTGCATGATTTCTTAAAAACGGGATCAAAATTTATTGCAACAAAAATAATTAATCTTTGATAATCTGCTCAGACTCTGCTCGTTAAACAATGTCTAAAATATTTTTTAAATTTAAAACCGATACTTTTTAGCCACATTAATATATATTAGCTCGTTTTCCGTAAAAGCTTCAGCCATAATTTCAATAAATTTCTCTTTAAATGTTTGATCTTTTGTTCATCCATAATTACTTGTAAACTTTTTGGTTTTGATCGAAGTAGTTTTGTAATTTCTTTTAATAACTTAAATTGAGAATATTACGGAAGAAATTATTTTACAGTTTTGAGAAATAATAAAATTTCCCCAAAAATGATAATTCCTGATTTTTCATATTTATTGTGAAATTCTTAAAAATTATTTCTAGAATTATAATTCTCGAAAAGAAACACTACTATTAGGGCACGTTTATATCTCATCAATATTAATATTTTCGTTTGGCCGTCTAAATCCAGGCTTATTGTAATTTCCTGGATCTGAAAAAGTAAATACTGAAGTGATAGATAAAGTAGTGCATGGCCGCATATGTGTGGCCCGATTTGCATTGCAAAATAAATTTATACAACTCCGAAGAAGACTTGTAGTTTTATCGTGTATGTCAGCTTAAAATTTGCATAATATTTTCTGAATTTATGTAATATGAATTTTAAAAGAGTGAATGTAAAATTTTAAAGAATCATTAAAAGGACGAAGTGAAATATCTTCTCGGTGCAAATTTATTAATCGTTCATCAGTTTATTTTTACTTAGAAGATATCCCAATTTATCCCTAAATAATCGATCTTAAATCGTACATGAACAAGTTTTGGTAAAAGAATTTAAGTCGTTAAAAGTTAAGGAGATTTATTTGAGGGACTAAAAATGTAAATACCTTCGATCGGTCGTCTTTATCTATGTTTGCCTTGTTTTTTTGTAGATTTGAAAAAGCAAATACTGAGGTAGTAATAAATTTGGTATATGCAGTCTATGAGTAGCATAATTTACCGGACCTAAAATTTGTATTAAAATAATCATATAAAAACACAATATGAAACATATTTTCCCTAGAAACGTCTCACATGAAGAGCTTCGCTATCGCTTACTTCCAATAACAAATATGACACCTTAAAATACATTTCGGTCTATATTCGCGTTTTCGCATGTTATTAAAACTAAGGTAAAAATCCGCTCACTTGTTTACGCGTATTGGATACATCGTTAAAACGCTTGTATCTGCTTTCATCCAAATACGGAGATATTGGCCGTAATGTGTTAGAAAATATGAATTTCCAATAATTTTCATCTAATTTAAAATTTTAAAGTCAGATTAGGGCAATTTTAAGATATTGAAATGATAGATTAGCAAGTATTTACGAAAAACATGTCATTTGCCAGGTCGGTTAGATGAATTCGTTTTGTATTACGGACAAACATATTTTTTCAGTTTATGGGTAGTAAATCACCAGGACGGTGTTATAAATTGCTTGCTTTTAATGCAAAGTGAAACGAAGGGCTTTCGCCACTGTGTGTATTTTTTCATGGATGACAATGCGTTGAGATAATAAATATGACCTGGCGTACCGGTACAGCATTAACCTGTTATTTATTGTGGAGCAGCCCTCATATGAACCTGAATACACATCCCTGTGTGAAGGTCGTCAACGCTATTCCAGTTAATTTGTCGTAGGTTGACCCAGCTATGAGTGTAGCTTCAGCTACAGCCTCATAACTCAAATGTTTACGATGGGGTCTCTGAATCACTTACTACCTTATGAAAGGGGGCGTCGATAAATACTGAAAAATAGGAGAGTGGATTTAAGCCCTTGGATATTCCAATTTTGCAATAAATTCTACAAACATCAGGCTTACACATTAATAGTAAAAGCTCAATGGTGCTAAATTTACTGTTTTAATCAATGAAAATAAATGTATACTGCTACGGTGGTTTAAAATAACTAAGCCAATAAAAATACTATAGAGGAGTAGTTTTACAACAGGATTTATCTAAAGGCATATTTATGATTATAGGGATAAAACGAAAGCGCTCTTGTCAATGCGTCTAATGAACGCCTCTTCCACTCTTACTCTTCCACCGAATTCTATGTTCCAATTGTCTTCTTCTATTTCGAACCCCTTAAATTAGTAATTAGCCTAGGTTTTTGACACTTTTTGGTTAGTGTGTACTTGAAAACTAAGAAAAAATATTTTTTATTTTATTGTTTTTTATTGAAAAAACTCAAGCAAAAAATAAACGATCATACTTTAATATTTTCTTAATAACAAAAAAAATCTCATAAGATCAGATTATAACTAAAAAAATGACAAGGAAGATCAAAATGTCTTCTTAACCCCTAAAGTAGTACTATCCCAGGACCTAGGACCTCCCCTCCATTTATTTAGAAAGAGCGCCCTTGTATATTGAGCTCGGACAGAGACAGAGAGATAACGTAGCGCAGTTCAGAAGACAGAGACGGAGAGCTTCTCCGCATACATACACCCCGGATTGCTGAAAAAATTACACATGGCCATCTCAGAGTTTTCCTGGCTACCAAGTAAAATGAATCTGCGTGAGACACAGGTCTATCATGACGAGTCATCAAACAGATCATGAGCATAGATATAATCATGACTAAAATTTGGCTCTCAAAAATCCCTTCATTATTGTTGAATTCTTTACTGAAAATGGAAGAAGTAAAAAATACACTCAATGCAAAAAAGTTACATACTTGGTATCGTGGGTCGAATTTGACCCACTATACCAGTTAAGGGCTAAAACACGTCTCTACGGTCGATTAAAAATTTAGCTGTACTACAATAATTCAATATCTCCGTACGAAAACCTACCCACTAAGAATTGAATAACGGACAAGGCTGCATTTGAATATTGACAATTTAATTAAACAACATGGCGCAATTATCAACCCCACCATTTTTCATCTGAGCATCCAATAATCTAATTCAATATTCAGGACGTGCTTTCGCTCTGGCGTCGAAACCCGCTCTAGAATTAAGTGGACGGCGCTACACGGTTTCTGTTTTAAGAACAGATCTAATTTGGCCCCACAGAAGTGAATGTATATACATTTTTCGGGAAATCTGCTAACAGGAAAATTCCATAATCGTGAAAAATTTCGCGCTTCGCCGTACTCTTGAACAGGAACCGGGAAAAACATAATAACCGGGGCGAGAGGCATCGACCGTTGCCGGATTCCGTAATGATCCCTTTTAGCGTATCGTGGACGTAAATTTTGCCAGCTATCGCACTCGAATGAGAAAGAAAAGAAACTTTCTTCATAAATTTCATTCAAAAAATTATATATTTACGAGTAAATATCTACGGAAGAAATATTTAAATTAAAATGAGAGAATCAAATTACGATTACCGTATTGGCTCGACTAGAGAGCGGGGCTTTTAGTTCAAAAAACAACAAAGCGAAAATGTGGGGAATGCCTTAAATTCGAGCCACAGACGATAATAATATTAGTGAAGATGAAACTGATTTGCATGAATATGAACAGAGTTGCAGTGCGAATCTGACGATGAAGATGGTTAATAAATTCTGTTTGAGTTTTCTACTTCAATGTTTTATTTCTATTTTATGCATAAAATATAATCCATACAACTAGGTCAATCTTATATATTTAAATTTACACAAATTAAAGCATTTTTTTTATATCAAATCATTATTAATTTATAGTAAAGAAACTAATTTATACTAATTTTTATTATTAACATTTTTTATTAATAAAATATTACTACAAAATTTATATTAGACTCGTATGCCATTCTTCATCAAACACTTAATTAATGTCAAACAAAAAAAATTCTATCAATAAAGTCACAGTATTAACTCGTTAATTGAATTTCAGTATACTAGTAATCTTGGGTGTCTTTTATCAGGGATATAACATATATCAAAGATTATAATAATAGTTTTATATTCAGAATATATTAGGAGGACCCATAAGTAATCAATTATTTCGAATTAAAACGAAAACAAATTGTTACGATTTTATTTTAATTATTCAATCAATTATATAATTTCAACTATTATTTACAGCTCTTTGCCATCTTTCAAGCAAAATTTCAATCTCTCTTTTATAAAAAGAGGCTGACTTTGACGAAAAATAGTTATTTAGGTGAATTTCAACTTCATTTACATTTCAAAACGTCTTATTTTCAATGGAGTGTCTAGAGCTTTGAATAAATAATAATCAAACGGCGCAATATCTGGCTAATATGATGTATGAGGTAGCAGTTCCCAATTGAGTTCCCTAATTTTTTCCTGGGCTACTTTAGCTGCATATAGGCCTTCGCATTATCATGATGCAATATCAAGCCTTTTTTGTTGACGAAATTTGTATTGTTTTTCTAATAACTTTGCATTTAGTCTGTCTAATTGTGAGCAATAAATTTGTGCATTGATAGTTTCTCGTAGTTGATAGAAACTTAAAGTGTATTATCCCACCATAATCCCACTATATACTCAAAATGACCTTTTTTATAGTCAAAGAAGGCTTAGTACGTGGTACAGCCGGTTGATTAGTTGAAAACAGAATAAATGAAGGTCAGAGTCTACTCAATAAGATACAACCAAAATCACAGCCTCTCTAGTCGACGTGATAACTGACATGTATCGACACGCTCTCAAAATAATTGATTACTTATGAGTCCCTCCAATAATTGTATTATGATTAGGAGACCCAAATCAAATATTCAATAATATAAAAAGTATTAGATATTCGAATATATTTTACAATTAATAGTCTTTCATTTCTCAATCACAGTCAATCTTTGACCAATTGGAAAACGCGACACTAAACAAAGAAATCTAGTGATGTCAGATCTGGAAACCATGCGAGCTACGAAATAAGGCATGTCTTCAGAGAAACAAATCCACTGGTGTCAGATCTGAAGACCTTGCGAATTTAACGACAGAAATGCCCACAAAAGAAATTCTAATCGAAGGAATAAGCGTCGCCTTTTCAAAAATGAAAGAGGAAACGCTACTTCAAATAACTTCACAGGTAGCCATTTGGAAGATATATTTTGAATAAATTAAATAAAAACATCTTAAACATAAAAAAATATTTTCTTAATCCTAACCCTTTCAAACTGGTAATTCTTCAAGTTTAACGACTTATTGAATGATTTTTATGACATGTAGCACATCGTTGGAAAGAGTATAATCTAAAGAGCTTTTTAAAATTAAACTTACTTCGAAATAGTCGTTAGAATTTTGTTTATATAATTTAGAAGTTGACATTTCTCAGCACATTTTATGTGACTTTGAAAGCTCAGACGTAATTTTCTTTAAACCAATTGCATAAAATAATTATTTATTTGAATCAAAAATACATTGCAAAATACAAAAAAAACCAGTTATTTCATGCTATTACGACTACAGAATAAAAAGTGAATTTATTACTATTTGGGACCCATTATCCCATTATTTAAAAAAT
The DNA here is from genome assembly GCA_008973525.1 of Stenopsyche tienmushanensis. NCBI lineage: Eukaryota > Metazoa > Arthropoda > Insecta > Trichoptera > Stenopsychidae > Stenopsyche > Stenopsyche tienmushanensis. The sequence continues at coordinate 100,380 of WACJ01000152.1, forward strand.
TGTTTTCCTATTTTTTATTCGGCTTCTCTGAAAGAATAATGAACTTAAGTTTCGTTAACCACAAAGCACTTAAAGTAATCCTACATTAATTAAAATATGATGTAATTTTAATTTGTAATTGTATAGGCTTACATTAAAGGTCTAAAATGTATCCTCTACGATTTAATTTAACCCAAGTACTTGGAGAGATCACCTTTTAATTTCTTTAAACTTATAAATAAAACTATAATATTTTTGAATTAGAAACAATCTATTTTATCATATTATGTATTTTAAGAATGTATGAGCAACGCATTTTTATCTTTTTGAATCATAATCATTATCAGGCAGTCAGATGAAATGAGATTTTTTTCTAAGGATTTAAATAATAAAGGTCAGTTTTTCTCAAACTATATAAAGCAGCCTACTAAAAAAGCTTATTGAATAGAAATTTCATAATTAATTTCGATATAATCTCTCAGCTTTCTAATTTTTTTGATATTAAAAATTGATTAAAATATATTTATTTTGTCTGTTTGATGAAATAAATATTTTTTCTTCATAAAGTTTTCTGCCACAAATTTGGTGCTCGATATAATAATCTCCCCGTGAAACATATTTGAAACCAAGGTTGTCATAAAAGGCGTCGAGTTGTTTCAAATTTGTTTTATGTTTTGAAAGATAGGACCAGCTTTCAGTTTTAATTCCTTTTAATTTGGACTAAAAATTTTAAGCAATAACTACCATACATTCAGTTTTATTTTGAGAGTCAAATTTCATATTTAATTGAATAATATTTTTTTAGCCTCATAAAACTTAACTTTACAATGACCATTGCCCCTTTTATGACCTAAGCGGATCTTTGCATTTCAGTGACCATTTGCTGCTTAAGGTTATACAATAAATATAATTATTATTCTGTATCAAAAAAAATCTAAATTATAAATAATTTTTCATCTGAAAAGAAATTATTTGGGAGGCTGGTTGTCATTTTAAAGAGGCATTTATAACTTTTTACGCTAAAATTAATTCCTGTATAATTGCAAGTGTTATAAGAATTGCATTTTGTGATACTGCTAGCACCATGAGAAATAATAAATTCTAAAATACACAAACTCTTTCTCTATGTTGAGATATTTCATCTTAACATACCCTATTAAAAAGCAATGGCTATCGACAACGTTTTTCGCCATCAACGCATGTCCTGTGCTTCAATTCTCTATTTGTCCAGGTCCAATCGTACAGTGTCCTTTTTGGTATCATATTTTTTTCTTACGACTTAGGCCAACCACTTTCTTCGAATAAGAAATTATGATGATATCAGTTGTTAGATAGCAATAATAAAGAATGATGTTAGTATTATTTGATCTGATTCAACTCGATGTTCATGGTGATGTTCTTTAAATTATGCTTTTCTTAAAATCCCTTTTGATAAAATGCAAACCTTATTTTTGATTACTCTCGAGATCATTCCACATTTTTATGATCTCCACCAGCTTATAAACGAAATTTATTTTTGGCTCGGTTCATAAGCGTTTATATTAAGCGGAGCGCGGTATTCCTAGAATGGTGAGCATTAATCTCGCGTTTGTCCGGCGAGTGATATATTCTTTCGCATTTTTCAGGAAACGCAGCATCCCTACGGAATCGTGACGTTGGACGAAATGTTTTAATTTAGGAGCGGGTGTGAACCATCCTTTGACGGGGATTACTCCCGAGAACGGTTTTTTATTAGTTTTACGAAAAATCCTTCCATAGATTACATCTACCCTTAAAAATACCATTTTGAACAAAGTAACCCTGTTGTAAAGATAATTTTGAATTCCGCAAAATGTGACAATCCAAAAAAAATTATGCAAATGAAGACTTTATGGGACAAAAGTAATATGTAACAAATACAAAATTAATAATAAGAAAAACTTACTATTGTTTTGATCATAATACTCAAGATAAGTAGGGAATCCAATCCCGGGATCCCGGACAGTTTTAGGTACTTAAGAATCCCGGGATTGAAATTTTGGCTCGGGATTGGATTCCCCAATGATAAGAGTACTCGAAAGCAATATCCTATTTATTTATTTTAATAAAAAATATCACTTTGTCCAATTTATAATAATCATTTTCCATCCAAGCCAATTCCAAAAATTGAAGAAAATCCTTAATGATGGAATTTTTGTTTTTATCGGATCAACCCTATAAATTGAATTGAATCTAAACTCTCTCTTTCATAACTTAATCAGATTTGTAAGATATCTTTTCGGGCTTGATCAGAAGATTCTGATGTTTCTGAATAGCTCAATAATATCCTTATCAACTAGCCTTGTTCTACTATTCCAACACTCTTGGAAATTAATAACATAAAAATATATCAATATATTTATTTAAAATGTTTCTGTCGACGATCATTTTTTTAAGAATTGCGTACGTGTTATAATACAATTATTAACTAGGTACAAACTTTGTTCATTAAGTTTTCAAACTTGCATGGGGGCGAACGAATTTCGAACGAGAATCAAGTTATTAATTTAATTGATTTTTATTGAGGATCAAAGATAAATAATGAGAGAAACCCAATTTAACCGAAACGGTAGAATTACTTTTCTTTATAAATTCAAGTCATACAAAGCGGAAACAAGTCTTCGTTACAACTTAAGCGGTCTGATTGTTTTATCAGTAAACTGATTCAAATGGGATTCACTTAACGATAACGAAAGCCTCGGGCTCGTTGTTTATCTTCTTCATAACAAACATCCTAAGAAATCTGCGTTTTATACTTTCTTTATTCGATTTCGAAGATTTCCGTGAATAGATTCATGCTAAAGATCCAATGAAGCAAAGCTAAAATCATAAAAAATCATTATATATACGGTTTGCATGATTGAGCTTCACAAATCAAAACAAGAATATATGATGAGCATATATGAAAAGTATGAAAAAAGAATGAAGGCCATCACCTAAGAATTTTCATAGAAACTATGGGCATAGAAATTGGAGGGAAGAGGCTCAGGATATATGGAAATAATAGAATTCATCGGACGTATCAACTGAAACTTACAAACACATTCATGATTTCCAAAAGCATCCATTTTATAGCTTTTTTTAGCAATCAAAATAATAAAAAATACCTTAATGTGTGTTCATATTCGATATTGAAGAATCATGTTATATAAATGGATAAATAGTCTTAAAAGTATTTTAATTGGAAAAAAATATTACATTCAAGCAGAACACTTCAACAGGAATTGAAATGGATCATGCTATGCATTGGATGCAACTCATTGTGCAGATTGTTAGATCTGCCGTATATTATCACAAGCATATCATAATGGCACTACAAATTTATCAAATGAAGGATGTTCCAGTTCAGCTGATAGTTGTCGCTAATTTGTACGATCGAGTTCCTCCCTGAGATAGCAAGACCCTTTGTGTCTTCTTTGTCTATAGTTACAATGCGCAAGCAAATAATACGTGCATACAATACACGTGGCATACACAAGTATCACGGGGAGTAAAATATCGGATATATACATTGTTGGCAACAAACATGCCACAACCAATCCTAAAGGCGGAGATTGCACGAATCCATTATCCTCCCTGGTGTAGCACTTGAATACTGACAACTGGTGTAGCTCGGGACAACAATGTGGAACGGAGCGAAAGTGGGGATATGAACATTTCCATAATGTCGCCACTTCCTATACTTCTCCTTACCGAGGGGCTTCGTCAAAAAAATTCATAAACAACATTTTACGACAATGGGTTAAGTTTCGTCGTTTAAACGATTTAGCGGGTAGCATTTTCTCTGCACACCCGTTCAGCTTTCTTGTTGTTGCCACACCGCAAGAAGGTAACCCTGCCTTATATTTCGATGTGTACACACGCTTTCCAATATAACTACAAACAACCTATGAAATCGTCGAAGCTCTGAGAGCATTACAATGTAAAATATTTTTATATTTTTCCTTTAAAAGTTTGATAAGTTCTTGATAAATGTGAGTGTCTCAGAATGAAACGCAATTTTTTTTCTTTAAAATTGCATAAAAATAAAACAAATTACAACGAATTTATTTAGTTGAAAAATATACTTTTTATTTGCTTTGTGAAGGTTTCTTTACAATTTCAGTCGAATTTTTTTTGCAAATGAACAAAGAAAAAAAGTGTGTAAGAAATGTTTTCTACGCACTTTTCACTACGAAATTCCTACGCACAGTAGAAATGAAACGTCTCAACTCCCAGGAAAAGTTGATTTTATGCATTGCTTTTTTCTTATTAAGCTAAGTTTGTGTAATATAAAATAAAATAGACAAGTATCTACCGGGTGCTAGACACAGTAAAGATTGCACGGCGCATGCGCGTAGTCTATGACTAAAGCAACACAAATACTACTATATGAAGTTATTATATTGATAATCTGAAGTTACTTAGTCAGAGGAATACAAGAGGTAGTTCAAAACATCCCAACCAAATAAGTCCAAGAGTACCTTGGTGTTTAAGGCTGTGTGAGGATGGGCTTTTTTGTGCAACAAGCACAACATTTTACTCCTTTTGTTTTAAATGCTCCTTTTAGGTAGTTTTAGGGTCTTATAATAGCGTTGTGCGGTCTCTTCCTGAGGCAAAAATTCGACCAAAATGATGCCTTTCGTAAAACACTGTGGTCATGATTATTTTGCCCGAATTCTTTTGACAAATGAGGAATTTGTATTAGGCTATATTTTTGACTTGTCCAATCCAATCCCAGAATTCTGGACAGTTTTCGATGCTCATGAATCCCTGGATTGATAAACGTAATCCCGAAAAATTCGAGATTGAAATTTTTATCTTACATAAATCGTACACCTCACCAGCACGATGAAGACTACTAAATCGAGACATTCCCGTCGAAATCTGGACGCTTGGAAACAGTAGCGTAACTACTAATTGGCGAGCTTAGACGACGTCTAGGAGCAGTAACTGTCTAATCAATGTATACATATATGTTTTTAAAATTGTTATATTAACCTTTCCCTACCGGTGATGTATTTACTACACCTCGACTCTAATAATGGGAATATTAATATAATAGATAAGGGATTCAGAATTTTTATATTTTTCCGTAATATAATTACAAATCACATGAAAGTATAATAGTATATAAGTATTCATCTGCAGCGACGGAAATAAATAATTTGTCGGGAAATCGGGAATTTTGCAAGTTTTAGTCGGTGTATCAGCAGAAAGGAATATTATCAGTCACATTGATGGTGTTGTGCGAAAATAGGGCTCAAGCGGTCATCAATTCGAACTAGCATTTAAATAGCTGATGACGATACCTCTAACGAGTGTGGAGGCTGAGCGTGCATTTTCAGCAGCAAGTTGCCTGGCTTCCACAATCAGATCCAGATCAGACTTATTAGTAATTTTTTTACAACAAATTTATCAATATAAATTCTTAAACTATTGAAAATTCCGGCCCCGAAATCCCGGGATCGAAATTTTGGCCCGGGATTGCATTCTCTTGTCACCACGTTTTATTTTCAGTCAAAATAGAGCCCAGGAAATCCTCACTTCCAATTCAAGCCCCATCAAGAAACTCACGGGCGCTATTATCCCGCTCGCATTTGGTGGGATATCTTATTGACATTTTTCATGCAATTGGACACTACAATGTGAATTTACATACTATCATATTGTTGCGATGCTCGCTCTGTCATAAGATATCCTTCTACTACTTAATGTGATCAACCCTCAAATATGATGTAATTTTTATTAAAATAGTATTCACTTTATTTTTATGGACCAATCTTTCAATTATGACTTTCCAACTTACTGATTTGTAGCCCGGAGCATAATAGCATTTTCCAATTACTTTCCATAATAGAAAAATATTCAAACTGAGCGTGATTAAATACGTGGTAAGTACTTTTATTGCAAGAGTTGCTAAGATTTTTGCATTTATAGTTTTAATTAAAAGATTTTCTCCATTGCACGAACAATGAAAATAACAAAAAAGACAGGAAAATGGGAAAAATTTCAAATCTCCTTTCTTTAATGTTTGTTGAATTTAAAAGGTTTGGTCTTGCATATTTAAACTTACAGTCAAAGGAATAGGCGAAGTAAAGATGGAGGAGGGTGTTGAAATCTGAAGGCGAAAGCGAGCGGAGATGGGTCGGTGCAGCGAAGTGGAAAGATGGATGGGCCCTGGGCGCATGGACGGGGCCCGAATGAGGCCCCAAATCATAGCATTAAACTAAGTAGGTATCTCCAGCGATAATTGGGTGCGGCTTCGTGATCGTAGATGATGAGTGTGCGGTTGTAGAAAGTTGCGCCCAGCCGAGGGCTGTCCCCCTCCATAACAATGCGGCCCTGATGATGGAGAGCTCCCGCCGACGAGAACTAACGAGACGGGTATCAAACAGGAAGGACAACTTGAAACGATTACCTTTTCCGGTCTTCTTACTGGTCCTTATTTAAGACTGGCGCCAATAAAGCAGCCCTCGACCATTGGACTTTTAATATCTTGTTATTTCATTCATTTTATTATAATGTTTAAATTTTTAAAATATTCTGCCTCTATTAACTAAATAAGCAAATAACCTAATTCAGAAAATTCAGTTATAGTAATTTTTCATTCAAAACTCATTACAAATTGAATATGAGGTTAATTGTACAATTTTCCGTGAGACACATTATAAATAAAAATATAAATAATAATTTTAACAAATTAACACCAGTATCCTGAAATTTTACAGATTTTTTAATTCATTGAATTGCTAGTATCTTACCGGTCTGATGTCTCACTCGTTTGAGACTTAAATTTTTCTGATGTTATTCCGATAGGTTCTATGTTGTTTATATTAGGGTGGGCCTTATTCGGGTCAAAAAAATATTTGACAGATCGCCATCTTATTTAATTTTCCACCCTAAAAATCTATTGCAGTGTTTTTCTGGAAATCTGGAAAAATCGTAGAGTTGCTAGTCACAAAGTCTTCTATGCTTTTTTCGGTAATGTGTTTGACATCAATGCTTTTTGTTTTGGCAAATCCTCTACATCAGTGGTTCTTAAGCTTATGTAGTCCGCGGACTCCCTCTTGAGCAATATTTCTTTCGCGAATCCCCTCTTGAACATTTTTTTCTTGGCGGACCCCATTCCAACCTTTGGGTCTTAATTTTGCAAACAAACATTTCTTGATCGTCTTACAATGATTTCAGTAAATTATTCCACGAAAAAATCTCGCTCGAGTATAGATAAATGTTTTTTTTGTATTTATACGGACCCATTGTCTTGCTTCGTGGACCACTAGATATGATCCTTAGTGTATCTATCATGTTTTCTTTATCTTGAACTGAAAGTTCGTCGTTAAAATATACAAAAGATACCAACTCTTCCGACAAGTACCATAAATGGCCCAGTATTTTTCCATGACGACTTTGGTCAATGTTTAGTTTATAATTTCAAATAATGTAAGGTATTTTAATATTTATAAGTCGTTTCTTGATGCTGAATATACGATTAGGTCTAGAAACATGTATTTTATATATATTATGACTATGAAAATACATATATCTTTCACTGTTTTCTCTTCCTTTTTCGTCAGTTTAAACTGATGTTTAAATAGGAAAATCTTCAAGCAATACATAGCTTTAGCCATCCATTTAGCACGGTGAAGACCAGCAGGCGTCCTAAATGAAACTCTTGTTTCAGAAATTCCTTCCAAATGTATTATGGTAAGATTCAGCTGCTCTTTATAGTCACCTCGAGGTTGATATACTTGAGGTTGTTTTTGAGCTGAAGAAATCGTATCTCCAGCAATATTTTCTGTGATTTTTGAGTGTGTGGGATCATAAATTACTATTTTATAATAACTTTGTTTATAAAATAGTAATTGATAATGATCTGCTCTGTTTCCGAATCATAAAATCCCACTCCCATATTAAATTCTGACGAAAAAATTTGAGTACCTGTAAATGCTACATGAACCTTCAGGGCTTACAGCAGCAGTTTTGAATCAGATTTTCGATCAAATACATTTCCTCCAATTACTCTGATACATTCTATCTTATTCACCTTTATGGTTTTTTAACTGCTGAATTCATTCAAAATTATTAATCATCAATAAAAATGGTTATTTTCTTCCTATATAATTACTATTTTATTTTACACTTAACACATGTTTATCATAAAAATTTAATGCATGGAATAACGCTTATTATGCTTGTCACTATGTCTCGCCAACATGGCACCATTATATACGTTTTTTGATAAAATTTTCATAAGGCATTTATTTTTTCATGTTTTATGATAAAATGTAATTTATTATCAATTAGCAAATAAGCATTATTATTATAATTGCTGATATAAACGCCAGTATTATAATATTGTTATGGGTCAATTTGAATTTATGACATTTATGCAGATTAAATGTCTAGATGAATCAGATGTAAATAAGCTAATAGTGTGTTTGAAGTGTCGCTAATTAATATTTGACAGGCCCCCATCTAAAGGTTCCAGTTTCACATTCTGGTATCCAAATGTTGACAGGCGTGCAATGCGCTAGCTCCGATTACTGCTTGAATTATTGCAGATAAGCAAAGCCGATGTTTACACTGAATTAAATATGGAGATTGTGTATTTCTCCAAACGTGATTTACGTAAATGCAAATATGAGGTGACGAAGTGAGCTTACAGAAGCTCAGCGTGGCTACCGAAAGCTCCGTATGCTGCCATATGATAGCTTTCGTAGGTCTATCACATATTATTTTTATTGGGTATATTTTACGCTTGATGACCATCCAATTATACTTTGAGTATTTTATAATATTTTTTTAAATTTACGATTTTTTTTTTCTAAAAATTTTTAATTTTAAAAAATACATAAGAACAATAGGGGAAAAAATGGAATTTAGGTCCTATTTTTACTGTATTAAACAGCATTTTTTTTAAATATTAGCATTTTGGATATTTTTGGCAATTAGGCCCCATTTTAATTTAAATATTCATATATGTTATAGAAATTAAATTAAAATTATTTCAAAGGTTTGTGTTTAAATCAGATGTAATACTTTCGGATGATCATCTACGCCTAGATTTATTCCTATACAACCACCTCATGAAAAATCACTTCCTAGAAAGGTCTCCAATGTAAATCGCTTACATACGATATTGGATGTGAAGAAGAAGAACAAGACAATGATATTTTAACTACTTAAGCTCGTAATTTATGGTTTCTTTAGGCCTGTCCTTAATAGTATGTCAAGGCCTACTAGCAATTAATTCGAACCAAACTCAAGAAGGACAAACGAAGTCCTTATCTTAAGCATCTTCAAAATTTAAATTTTGGTGTATTATAAAACGTAACGATTGTAAAATAATAATGCTTATAACTCTACAATAGTTCATTTAAATTCTTTGTGTTATATATTTTTAAATTTCACTACGCTGAAAATAATTCCACTAGAATAACGAAGAAAGACTTTCTTAACAAAATATTTTTTTGTATACAAGTATATAAAGCCAATTGCAAAATTATGCAAAAGCCTTTATTCCCTTGGTGCATTCTTTTAAATTAATTTAAAACATAATAACTTAAAAAGTATATAATTTATCAATTGAACTTGATGAAATTTTAAATTCAAATCGTATAAATTGTAAGCAATACGATTGCCTTGTGCCATTTCTAGCGTTTTCATCGATACAAAGACAGAGCGAATAGATACATGATCAAATTATTTGCATTTTTAAAATATCGTTCGGAAATCGATATAAGATTATCCAGCTGTTGTTGAAAATAATATTTATAAAATGGAACACGGGGTGCAATAGACTGTAAGACGTATGTATCATTTTCCATTTATAAGTTTTCTTTCAACGTTTTCCATAGACGTGCACGTATGGTAATACAATATGGGGTTATCGGAAACCTCCCCTTTCAATTGTTTTCGTTCGCATTTTATATTTCTGCTCCTGTAGGAAGAATTCGGTCATGAAAACAACATTGCCGATATGAGAAATTTTGTACGTACCGTGTTCATGATGAAATTCCTGTTGAAGTCTTCATCGTTTTATTAAAGTATTGAACCACGCCGTGGACGTTTTACGATGGCTACGGCGCCCTTTTCTTTTAACAATTCACTTATTGTTTCAATATAATCAGATTTTTTTAAAATAAATTTTATAAAAATCTCAGGCTCATTTACAGCAATAATTTAATCATTTTTTTAAATTTATTTCATGGAATATCAACAGATATATTATAGAAAACGAAGTAATAATAAGTAATACATAAATCATTATAATAATATTGAAAAATTACATGTTAGGCCCCGAAGCTAAAAAATGATTTGGTGAGTGCTTGTTTTGCTGCATTAATTGGTGTATTGAAGAGGTCTAAATTGTATTCTTTGCTGAGTATACTAAAATTGCAACTAGTTCTCAAAATGTAGCTATTACTTCTATAGTTGGTAAATGAATGAGGCAGATATATCAACGAGCTATGACGAAGAGCAATAAATGAAGTTCTTAAATAAATTTTCGAAAGAAGATCTGGACAATCAACCTCGTTTTGGCCTATTTTTAAAAAGAAGGCAACGTCAGCGATCATTGATCGTTTATCCAATGCTAATAAGTGATGCTTTCTACAGTGCTGTTCGTTGGATCTAGAATCATATCTATCATGCGTACGGTAACATATACATTTTAGGAACATTTTCTGGATATTTTCGATTCGAGATGTAAATAAGTATCTACATCATATAAGAATATTGCAAACAACAGAGGACTAATCAAGGAAACCTGGGGAACGCCACTAGGTACAGGAACCCACCCCGAAATGTAATTGTTGACGACCACAGCTTGAGTTCGATTATCAATATAGGATGAAAACCATCTCAACAAGTCATCATTAATTCCAATGTTATAAAGTTTATTGAGAAGGATTTCATGCCGTATCCGATCAAAAGTCTTGCTGAAGTCGATATAAGCTACGTCAGCCTGGGCTCCTTTTTGCATTGTTTCAATCAGAAAGTCATTGAGAAGTGCGAGGTTGGAGACAGTCGAACAGTCTCTAAGAAAAACATGCTAAAATGTCTAAAAGATTGCTCACATATAGTTTGAGATGATGTAGAAATGGTGGTTTTATTGAAATGGGGGATCGACGAAGTTGGAATGGAAGAAATCGGAAAAGACATCACAAATATCGGTTCCAGTGTTATATGTTTTGTCACCTGGGTTCATACTACTAGGCATAGAATTCAGATTTTTTTAGACTTCATGTATGGCCAAAAGTATTTGGGATTTAATTTAATAAAATTTTCAACAGTGCGTATGTAATTTTATATAAAATTTTGTTACATCATATCCAATCTAAAAATTCAATAACTGTATAATATATGAAAGGTGATGGTAAACATCCCTATCAATATCTTTTAACCCTAGAATAATCTCCTATGAAAATTTACTGGGTCCAGTATATAATATTGCATCTTTAAAAGAAAAATAACCAGACAAACTGACATATATTTAATATTAGCCGTCAGCATGATTCCGATACCCAGTTATAAGTTAATATTGATTTTGATTAAATTCCTTATAAGTGACATTAACATAGGATACCTAGAAGGCATCTTTAACCAAAACTAAATATATGTGTATTTTTTACATACGAAAATAAAGGCGCAGTGGAATAAATAAATCTGTTCTTTGTTTCTGTGCTGGGTCAACATCATTATCATAAAACATGCGGGATATAAAATTCAACGGGATAAATTCTCGATAAATTGATCAGCGGTATAGGGAACTGTGCCTTGGGTTAATTGTAACCGACGGGGGAGCGAAACGGGGACGAGATAAGTTATTCAACTCCCGGTCCTGTAATAGGTTTAACGAACTGGAGACAGAAAAACAGCAACAAAACGAAAAACTTTGTAAAGCACGGTTGAAATTGTAAGACCAATGTTTCCTCTCGGATCGATCTTCTTCCCGGTCTCTGTCTGGAGTGCCACCTAGAAATAAAACTTTTGCCCCGGGGGTAATGTCCGGTATATCTCCTGCAATGTTCCACCCCCGGGAGAATGCTTTTCAAATGGAATATGTGCCACTGCCGACTAAATGTGCAATTCCCTCACCCAAACATGCATATTTACCAATGTGGATAAATATCTCCAAATTTAATGAAGACTCGTATGTTGTAAAAAATATATAATTAATATAAATATTGGCACAAACATACTATATTTATTTATTTACAAATTTAAAACCACTTTCGCCACAATACATATAATCTATATGAATTTACTATCATACCGACTGGCTCCAATGTGGCAAGTGCAGATCATAAAAGTAAAGAATCTTTCGGACTTTATACAGGCAGACTTGGACTTTATACACTTTATAGTTATGAGAGGCCAAAGTAATCACTAAGCCACTTAAGTAATCACTCACCCATCAGAAAAAAATGATTTTAATAAGAATAGTTTTATTTTTACAACCCTAATTAGTTAAATAAATCAACATCATCTTGCCTACTCTAATATTGAAAATTATTTGTAAAACAAATAATTAATAAAAATAAGTAATAGAAACAAGTATTCACGTCATTTACGAAAATGTAACCCTAAAAACTTTATGGAATATGCATAGGATTTAACTAGCAAAAATCATAAAATGCATTATTTTTTTAAAAATCGTATTATTTTGCCATATTTTTTAATTGTATTTTAGCAAAAATTAACTCTTTAGTTTAACTTTTTATTAAAAATCAATAAAAGCTTGGATCTTTTAATATTTACTTAGATCCTGGAGATGGGTTAAATGGCCACATTGGGAATGTAGGTTGCGTATATTTTGCACGAGGTCTTAAAATGTACCCATGCAAATATTTGATTTAGGTCAATCAAATGGAATAGGATTACAGTAATGCTGAAAAACTAAACTATTGACAAATATAAAAAATCCATAAATAAAATGATTCACAAATTTTCAAATATTTAGGGGAGTAATTTTATTCTTTCTCTTACTCTGATCAAATTAATGGATTTTTGTGCTTTACCCTGATATATGCAAAGCATGGCACATATTCGCGCATTTTTAGTAAATCATTGTAAATCTTAATTAAATAAATCATATGTGAAATCAAATGTAAAAATATCTTAATATAGATTGCTACGAGGAAAAATATTGTATAAGAAGAAAACATTACGAAAGAGGAGCTTTATAGAGAAAACCGTTTTCGTTGCATCACAAGTTTCGTGAAACTTAATACATGCCACTTTTTTGGTTTAGCGAGCTTAAAATGGGAGGTAAGTATCCCAAAGTGCTAAAGCCAGGGTATCCTATTGAAGAACTTTAGGTCGAGATGGATCTTTGTGTGGGAAAGAGTAAGAAAAATGCTTTATGAAGGTACACACACGTATAAAATGCTTTCTTTCTTGAATAAGATACTGCCTCATATCTAAAAGGTGGGTCAAATAAATCTCCATTTTATTGTCTTTTCAAATTTATTTTAACCAAAAAATATTATTGCCAAATTAGAGCTCGGAAAGCGTAACAACAAAATATTGCAATATTAAAAAAATATCCTTTCTCGTGATAATACGTTTGCAGCTTAGAATTGCCACTATGCAATTTGTTGCGGTGACAGTAACAATGTCGTGATTTTATCTAAATGTACGATTCAGCTATAATATATGATCCTTTATTTTGTCTAAGCTAGAATTTGAGTATAGTTCAAAAAACAGAGTTATTTAAAAATATCATCAAATCGAGACGGTTATATTATATAATATAGATATTTCAGAGGATTTTTTTTAGAGAGAACCAGTCATATCGTCGTTTATTTGATATAAAAAGATTATTAAAACTTTTCTCTTTCAAATTTTGTTCACTACCTAGCTCAATACCCCTCTATTACGAGAAGAAAAAAAAATAAAGAAGAGGAAGATGTCTACAATCGTTCTTATTTGTAAATTCTTAGAATAGAGGTCTTAACTAGAAGGCACTAAAAAAGATCCAAAAATTATAGCTTCAGAATCCAGAAGATCTCATAAATATTAAATCAGCATATTCTCATCGACTTTTTACAATTACAGTATGATTTATCCGAGAAGCTTCTTAGAGAATTAGTATAGATTATGCAAAGCTATGCTTAATTGGGCTAGATAAGATTAGGTAGTGTTTAATTTGTAATATATCTTTAATCAATCCTAATTTTTCGCCGTTTGCAGATTTATCAAAAGAAAAACGCATTTCATTAAGAAGATATTGAAATCCACAATTATTTACCGATAATTACAATATTTAAAAACTTCATGGCAAAATAATATGCTCAGGGTAAATTAGACTTTTAAAATTACTCACTGTAATAGATAACTTCCTTGTGTGCACACTCGAGGCGAATATTTCATTATTCCTAGAAAAACATCTTCAAAGAAAGGATGAAAGCAAACAGGTGAACCATAGACCTTTCCCTTAACAATGTTTTTGCTTACCACTCCAGGGGAGAAGGTCCATATATTGGACATAAAGCTCAGCGTATGCCTCACATCCACAATAATAAGATTTGACGTATTTCATCCGAACATTTTCGACGCAGATTTTTTTTTACCGAGCAGAAAGGCGTAATTAAATCCATTTTTGGACCGTTTCCTTGAAAATGATATAACACTAAAATTGAAATCTCATTCGTCCGTAATGAATACATAAATTGCTCCAAATAATCAATTAATTTTAATTAGACGATCAAACGGATGCGAAGTAACGTATATTTTATAATGAAAGCGTCTACCTCTGCTCTCATTGTTTGGGTAATTGATATTTATGCATTTACTCTGAAGACTAAATGAGCTCTGTGAGAGAAGTGTTTTAATTATACATGCAAGAAGGGCAGTTTTTTAATTATATTTGGACAAATATTTAAACTACTCTACTGCTATATACAACAAAAATATTATTATTCATATTTTTTTACATAATTATCTTTCAAACAGAATAATATAATATGAAGTTGGCAAGATAGTAAGCATTCAAGGGAGCTAATGATATATTTCTAGCAAAACATTTAATCTTAAGACCTTGAAATAATGCACGAAAAATGTAACTTAATATCCTTTCGATAGGAAGATCTCGATCATGTCATTTGCTCTTGGTCTTGCTCTCGCTCATCTCTTTCTTTGTAGGCACCTGGACACCATTGAATTTCTTTGTATGGGGACGTGCTCTATTTCGTGACACGCACAGTCTCCAGACCTGACACCAATGGATTTCTTTGCCTAGGTACTTGCCCTGGTTGTATAAAATCATTCTAGTCTAGTCTACTTCATACTTTATTTTTTATGTAATAGAGTATGAAAATACGGTCTCAACACAACCAAATAGTGTATTTTTCGATTATATTTTTTTGTGATTTGATCAAAATGTGTGCATTAAAATTATACAAATAAAATTGTCGTAATTTTATCGCATGTTTCAATTGAACAAAAATGCTTTTTAAATAGACGGCTGTTAAATATTTGTGGCATTGGTTTGAAAATTTATTACACAGTAGATTTACTACAAATGCGTGTCAATTGGCAAATTTATTTCATCCATCGACATTTATTCAATCCCTACGGTGCTTTAATATTCAATTAAAAAAAAACATATTTAGCTCGATGCAATTAAGTAATTAATATTCAGTCATAACTTAAAGTTACTTTAAGACTTCATGCATTTTGCTTTCAGCTTCCAGACGTAAAATCTCTATGATGTTAAAGCCAATACTATTTTGGGCTTATTAAGAGTTATATTCTTATTTTTAAAGCCTTTTATCACAATCTTTGATGAATGATAAAGATGTTAAATCCCACATGCAAATATTATACACGTGTATGTTTAATGTATATTTTCAACTTTGTTACTTAAAGAACCTATTAGCTACCTAAAAGCTACCCTTATTTTAACATATACATCCCTTGATATGATTTTCTACTTTTTAGTGATAAGCCACTTACTCACGACTGTATAAATTAAGGTCCAAAATATAATTATTAACGATCATATTTGCAGAATATTACTAGATAAAATTTACATATAAACGTCAATTTGATTAGAATGAATATCACTGCAACTATAATATTATTTGGAATTTGATTATGTAGTATTATCAGAGCTTATATCATCGAAGACGCTTCTAGTAATGCTGTAACTGTGAACCGCAACCACCAACGTGCCATGATCGATTAATATCTGTGACACAAATTGGATCAATGTGGTTTGAACAAATTGATTGCATATACCATACAACATGTACAATCAGTTATTTATGAAAATGTTTCCAAATTCATTTATCATCAAGATCTAAATATTTAACCCATCTAAACTTATTCCATTCATAAGTTCTGATAAATTAAAGATTATGATTAATTTAAATTGGATTCAGGTTGAGACATGAAAATAAAAAGGACAAATTCAAAGAAAACATGAATGCATACAAAAATGATGATAACCAAACACAAGTCCATACAAATCCATGAAACGATACGCTATTTGTCCACACATCTTCTTGGTCCTTTTATTTCAACCGTATATGGCTTTGATAGCTCATCGTCGGATATTTCAATATCAATATTGATCGTAAATTCTACAAAACTTTGCCTTTTCATAACCCGTTGTTTAAATAGAGACTCGTTGAATAAAACTGTTCACAAGATAAAAATACCGCATCACAGTATTTACAAATCGAAACCTCGTTTCAAAATTTAAACATCCAAAATGGTGTAAGTAAATACATCAGTCGAATATATGCATATTTTATTAATGTATATAAATAAAATATTCATTTTAGCCCTGCCCTTGAACAGATAAAAGCGTACAAGCGAAACGTGGTTGGCATCCAGTGTGCTAACAGTTTATAGAAAAATGGTCATAAATTCCTAACGCAACTTGATAATTTAGATAAAGCGGAAAGAAATGTCAATTTTTTGCTTGCGTCTTTGCCGTCAGTTTGCCTCAGGTTGCTGTCGAGTGAATATATCAAATTTGGTGTCATTTTGAAGCTTTGTTGTTTTTCTTACTTTTCCAGATATTTTTATATTTTTTTAGTCATAGTGAAAATGTCCAAGCAATTGATGAGACCCATTTGTGATCTTGTTTACTGTTTTTATTCGACAAAGGATTAAAAGCAAAAAAAGCTACCCAGAGTATCTATGATACATATGGCAACAAAATGAATATTCGAAAATGCCAAAGATGGTTAAAAAAAATCAAAATTGGCGACAGAGATTTGAAAAATAAACCAAAATCAGAAAGACCTCCAATAATCGATGGTGACATATTTAATTCTCTGATAGACCATTTGGAATTTGAAAAGACTCGGGAAAAGGCATAGACAGGGAATTTGGGTCGGTCTTGGAACAACGGATAGCCATTTGTTCATCGCTATTGTCCAGATATGAAACTGATCCATTTTTAAAAAGAATCGTTACTAGGGATGAGAAGTGGGTCCTCTACAACAGTCCGAGAAGGAAACACAGTGTCTTTCTTGAAATCAAGTACCTGTTTCTACCCCTCGACCGTCAATATCCTTGAAAAGAGTCCTCCTTTGTGTTTGGTGGGATTTTTTTGGCGTAATTCACTACGAACTACTAAAACCTGGCCAAACTGTCCCAGCAGAGCTATACTGTGCACAATTAGATAGGTTAAAATCGGATATGCTCAAAAAGCGACCAGTGCTAGTTAACAACCAAAGAAGAATATTATAGCATGATAATGCAAGACTACACGCAGCAAAATAAAGGAGATGGATTTGGAAGTGCTGCAACATCCACCATACTCTCCTGATATTGCACTTTCAGACTATCATATTTCAAGTAATTAGAACATTCACTTCACAATAAAAAAAATCACTTCTGTGGAACCAGTGAAAAATCATTTGGATTCTTACTTTAGTGGAAAACCGGCCGAATTTTACGAAAGAGGCATTAAAAAGCCACCTAATCTGTGGAGGGCAATTAAAAATAACAATGGAAATTATTTGATTGAGTAATATTGTACAGCTTTTATTAAAATAAATATTTTCTCCAAATAACAAAAAAATGACATTTCTTTCCGTGTTACCAAATGAAAATATTCATATTTTTGATAGATTGTCTCAATTCAGCTTTATGATGCATTAATTAAAGTTCGAATCCGCATAGAAGAAAACATAGGGTCGTCCAATAGCCTTGGCCGCGGAGAGATATGTTCTTTCCAGTGACTTCTTTCTTTCGTTCATAATAAAATACTGTCTTTTTTTCTTTTATGGCATGCAAAATATTAAATAATATTGATAATATCGCCATGCACTCTGAGATTTTACCATTTATTTTCTAATTTTTTCAAATCTTATCCTTATGAGAAAGATAACGAAAATGGCACGTGATACCTACTCCACTCCGTCATAATTGTCAATTCGCTGATGCTAACTAGCATACTTATTTTTTGTTAAACGGTATTTGATACTTTTGTACCATAACGATAACCAGGAAAAATTATTATATGATAATAATATGATCTGTATATAATATAAACATTTTTATTGTAAATTTAATGATATCTTTTTACGGATTCAAATATGAATGAAATGCATCCATTTAACCTTTAAGTTATTATATAATCCGAAAAAATAAGGGCAGCAGTAGCCCACTGTGGAGACTCCCTCATTTTTCATCTCGGGATGAAGCCTCAGCGTAAAAAGCTTTCATTACCGACAAGCAGGTTACATAAAGATGCGCAATCGCCATATCCCTTTGGAACCTGAGCTTCAAGATGTATAAACAAAACAACCCAGCCAGGTGGGTTGCATTTAATTGGATTACCTTTTACAGCATCTCTCTGCGTATGCCTCGCGATTGTTAATACCTTCCAGTGGGGCTCAAGCCCAACAGTCTCATTCGCTTGGTAGTTTTCATTTATCCGCCAAAAGACTGACGTTTTCAGAAGAAAAAAATCCAACTTTGTAAAAAGGATCGGGGCTTATTTTTGCTTGAATTGCCACTATGCGAGAGGTAACTTAACCAAGCAAACTATGGTAATGTTCCTCGGAGTGTAAAAAAGGAACTGTCGAACGATGCCTTTAGCTGAACATTTTTTATGTCTCACGGTTTTCTAGTGAATATGCTAAATCCATCTATACTTATTTTCTTTATTACTTATTTACTTAAAATATACGATTGGTTCATTTAATAATGAACCCTAGTTATATTATTTACCATTATTATCATTAAATTACATTTTACGTTTATTTTCGGTTGCTTATCCGTGTAATATCCGTGGAAATACTCATTAATAAGAAACGTTTTAATATTGAAAGATTTGCTCTTAATATAATTTTTATCATTAGGTGTCATTAAATATTAAGTAAATTCAATATGTAGTTATAAAAGTATATAAAAGTGCATATATATATGAAAGAAAAAGAGTAAGAATTTTTAAATATTTGTAATCTATACATACGGAATATTTTACTTGATTTTTTTAGCATTGGTATTGGGTAGCATTTAAAAATGTTCCATAAATATACATATTTAAAAACTACTTAAGATCCGGTTAGAGTCCGAATTAGCATTAAAATCCAAAGAGTTTTTTTTAAGTTTTTTGGATTAATTGCCCCCATTTACATAACGAGCTGAGTTTACTTATGTAATCACGGCGTTTGGGGTGTACTTTCAGAAATCTTCACCACACTGAAAATTGTGCAGATGCGCATTTGCTTAATTGATCCGATTATTGTGCATAAGCCGTCATAATTCAATGTTTATGATCAATATGCGATGATGATTAAATGGGTTATATAAATGGGTCTTGATGATAAGATTGAGCTTTGGAGTGTTTGCCTTTGGGCAAAGCTTGCGGAGTGCCGATTGCTTAATGATGGTACTTTGTCTTTGGTACAGTCCGATTACCGCCGCTGTCTGTTTCGTGACTTTTATCTTGCGACTTTCCCAAGAGACTCCTTATTGGCAGTTCAACTTTCAAATATAATAATTTATATCTTCTTTGAAGTTTGCACCGAAGTTCTAAAGTTACAAACGATGTAAATAATGATTCGCAAAAAAGTTAACTCGAATTACTTGTAATATTAATTTTTGATTGTTTTACAATCAAAAATTAATATTACAAGTCACATCTGAATAAAAATATCCTCTAAGATTTAACGTATATTATAAATATATGTGATCTTATAGTCACCCTCGTTTTTATTAGGGTCGTATAATACAAAAAAAGTTGATATTATATTAAAATAAAAATGACTAAAACGTTTGCAAATAGCCTATGATTCTTACAATTTACCACTCCAATCATTTGATATATTCGATTAAAATTAGATTATTATTGTCTCCACATTAGGATTTATAGTGTATTCAAGAATCATTATTCGATAATAAAAAACTTATTTCAGGAAAAGTTCAACCAGTTGTGAGACTTCAACGACCTTGAAATAATCAGGGTAAATTCGATAATATTGTTCATGTTGAATGCTTATTATAAAAGAAGGAATAAAATGTTCCAAATCATACTTGAAAATGAGTTTTAAAAAAATAGGTAAAAAAATTAAATAAACCACAAGGAGCTGAACCGAAAAATATCATTTTTCCCGGAATAAAAACCGTAGTCGAACCAATATAAATATTTTAAGTTGAACCGAAATAAAAACCGAAACTAAAAAAATAACAATTCGAAGTTCTGCGCCCAAAACCTAATCCTAGATTAATCTATTTATCAATAAAATTTCAATTTCAATTAAAAGTATCATAACTTGTTTTTGGTTATATTGATATATTCAGGCCAAATTATGATAATCTTATAACTCACTTTTAAAGGTTCTAATAAAATTAAATATTTTTAATCGGCATTTAGACATTAGAAGACTGTAGGATCGCTTAGTATCCCTTTGAGTAGTAATCTAATTTAAAATCATCATAACCTTAGATGCTATATTCGTATGTCCACCACTTTTTTTTTATCATATTTTGGAGCATATGCACACATCGGCAGATTTTTAATAACACTTGAAATTAATACGTTTGAGAAAATTTTGATGGCAGAGTTTCTTCACCGGGGACATCTTTTTGCAATTAATGTCACGATTTCGGAAAATATAAGCAGTTTTCCATTATTTATTGTAGTCGAGAAGAAACATATAATAACTCCAACATAGGCAGAAAAAAGCGTATATATAAGCGAAAGAGAGAAAAACTTTGGGCTTGTTTTCGGAGCTAGAAGCGGAGCAGCCGTGTTGATAATTTATTTGCGCAGGATAAAAAACGCCGAGACCAAAAAATAGATTCGAAGAAGAAAAAAGTAGAAGGAGGTGTAAGCAAATTAAAAGTAAATAAGCGTTTTCGTGAAATGTCCTCGCTTAAATATGAGAATTCTTGGCCCTTAAATGGTGCCGCCCTATAAAAACTAAGACGCTTTCAAATGGTTTCCAATCGTAAAAGGAGACTTATCGAAGAATTTCCTTTAGTGAAAAATGTTTTCATTGCTAAAAAAAATAATTGTCTAAACAATCCATTTTTTACCATGACTGTTTATAGATTTATCGCCGAAACGAAAAACTAAATTGGCATCGCTCCCCTTTTATCAAAGTGCGAACACCTCATAAACATTTAAATTAAGTTCATTATAATCAATTGTTCATGGACACCCTATCAATGATAAAGAAACACCGTATTTTCATTCAATGATTATTATTTTGATTAGAATTAATAAAATACATGTTTCACCACTATGATATAATATAAAATTGTTGCCATTTTAATTGTTAATTTATTTGCATTATAATCTTAATATTAGAAGCCAAAAAATGCTTTTAAAAATCAACAATACTATTAAACGATTTCTAAAGCTTAGATTGGGTACTAAGAGATTAAAGTGATAAAACTATACATATCTCTAAAGTACGGATCATTTATTCTTCTCTGTTCACTATATTTCCTTGTGATAATGTTGTACAATGTCCATTTTTCACCACATGTCACAGTGTAGTCAAGAAGCAATTCTTGGTTATATTGGCTTAAAAAATACTTTATTATTGTGTTATAGTTTGAGCAGCACACGTTTTCTAATTTATCACCTTTTTTGCTTACTACAAATTCTATAAATGATTCTATAATATACCTGATGCTGTAAATTACCAAGGCTTTTCGGATTTTAATATAGCCCAAGTATTTAGATTACGTATATATTATAATTTCTTATTATTTTTTTTAAACACAGCACTTTTAAACTGAAAGTCATCTATTATTTACATATTTTTTCAACTATTTTAAGCCTTAATCATCACCTGGCTGTCAATCCACATTTTATCCATTTTCTTAAAATAAAAGTTTTAATTGGGTGTCATATTAGTAAAGTTATGATAGGATTACTTTCTAAAAACTTAAGTAATAATGGGTAATATTTCAAAAACTATTTTATAGAGTCTCTTTGCGGGGGCGTAAAAAAGCTTATTAGATAAAATCAATCAGACTTCTAGTAGAATTTTAATAACCTTTTTGATGTAAGGCAGTTGATTGATATAGATTTATTTTATCCGTTGATCAATAGATTTATTTTTTTGCTATCAGGTTAAAGAAATATTTTTTTCGGTATTATAAATTTTTGTATCACCAACCAGTTGATACTTAATATTATAATTCTATCGTGAAATATGCTTAAATATATGGTTGTTAAACATTGCTAAAAAATGTATCATCATGAGAAGCTAATTGATATCCATTGTATTACTAAAAAATCATAATCTATGTAAACATAGCTATTTCATCTGCCATCTGTATGTCCATGGAAACGTTTAAACCCAAACTGTTTTTTTATATTTTGCAATATATTTTTGATCCAAATATATCATTATTTTATGCAATTGATTTAAATAAAATTACTTTTGAGTTGGGACTAATAACTCGCGAAATTCCCGATTTCCCTATAAATTATTTATTTCCGTTGCTGCAGATGAATATTTATATATTATAATACTTTCATGTGATTCGTAATTATATGACGGAGGAATACTAAAAATCTGAAGCTCGCATCTATTATATTTCATATCGATATTCCCATTATTAGAGTCGAGGTCTAGTAAATACATCACCGGTAGGGAAAGGTTAATATAACAATTGGAAAAAACATATATGTACTGTATATATGAATACATAAATTAGACAGTTACCGCCCCTAGGCGTCGCCTAAGCTCGCCAACTAGTAGTTACGCCACTGTTTCCGAGCGTACAGATTTTGGCGGGAATACTTCGACTTAGTAGCATCGTGCTGGTTTCTGTTAGTTTGTTAAAAAAATCTAGTTTCACCGTGCAATATTTTTTTAACTTTTTGAGCTCTACAGCTTCTGGCTATCCATTATCATGCAAATTATATCGTTTTTATTGACGCAATTAATCAGTTGTATAATAAAGGTCCGAACTCTCTAATATCGATCTAATTTTATTGCATTTATTGAATGAGGTGTTTTATAGTCACCCACAAGGTCGTCGTAAATTCACTGCGTAAGGAAGTGGGTACTCTTTTGTGGTCCCAGAATTAGTTTTGGACAACATTCAACAGCAATAAATTTCCTATTCACAATTCGCCAAAATAGTGGTGGCTAAACCTGCCATTGTTACTTTAGTTGCATTTCAAGCATTAATGTCTTCGTAAACTGCTCTTAGGGAATTGGACGGGAGTGCTCACAAGCCAATATCAATTACAAAGATAATGGTGTACCAAATTTCGGCACATCCAACGGCGAGTGTTTCGGTACCGAGCCCAGGGTGAGGGTCTTTATTGCATTTGACTCAATGCCATGTTGAACATAAAACGGATTTAGTACAGATTGTGGTGTTGCCGAGACAATTAACCGGGTGTAGCTCGTGTACAATATCCGAATCCGCCCCTGTGCTTGATATTCATTGTTATATTTGCGAGTTCAAGATGTTGTGCTCCTTCTGCTCTTGTTTGTGCATCCTTTTCATTTTTATTGGTCTTCTTTTAGCGGTTATATGAAATATGCAATACATTCAGCACAATATATTCCAAGAGTGGAAAAATTAAGGTCTATTTATCTTCTGAATTAGGAAATAAATATGTGCTGTAAATCTGTCTTCCAACAATGCGACCACTTTAATGCAAGAAAATAATATGAAACCACCTCAAAGATTTTGAGCATGCAATGAAAACTAGATGAGACCAAACTTGATGTAAGTAGATACCATTGGGAGTAAGCATCTCATTTCACAGCGAGCTCATTCTGTCAAAATTATTATAACGAGCATAAAAGGAGATCATCGCTTTTGTTTATTTTTATCTTGTTATTCAGCTTTCACAAACCACCAAAAGGTATTTTATTATTAATTTTGAAAGCGTTCCCATGGAAACATAAACGACGATTGAATGAGAAGTGATAAGGCATCAATAAAAAATACTTCAAATGAAAATTCAAAGACGCAAATGAAAGATTGCATATTATCTTCATGATCTTCTGAATTTGAAAAAGTGCCCGTTAATTAAAAAAAAATAAAAATGATCACGTTAAAATGATCAAAAATAAGCTACCTTGTTAAAAATAGCAATTTATTTGGGTAACTTAAAAAAAAGTTCCCCAACTGCGAGACTTTACGATGGTCCCTTTTATTGTAGATATTGTGTACTTGATTAGATATTTTAGAAAACGAAGTATTAATATTCTATTACAAATTTGCTACTTACTCATAGATTATCTCTTATCTAAAATCTAGATTGATCTAGAAAAATTATAAATTGCTCTACAAAACCGTGTTAACCTTTTCCTTGCCATGATACGTATCAGGTCAGTCCAAAAGTTCGGTTTGGTACACCATATGAAATTTTAAAACTCCGTATTTATTATATGTCATATCGATATTCGATAGCATATATATATCGTATCTATATCGAGACTCGATGTAGATATATTGTAATAATTCCCATTAATACAACATTACTTCAACTCGACCCAATTGTACATCATGGTCAAGGAAAGGTTAACAACGATCTTATGGATACATTTGATTTGTCAAGTAGATGTCCTTTCTATTGTCGAGCCGTTATTAACTCCTTCAGCATATATTCTTATAAATTTTAATTCAAAATAAAAGCTTAAAATATGATTTTTTTTATCTTCTTAAAATTCATATTTAAATAATCCTATCTTTACATTATTCCTATAAAAGTATTCTATAGAGATCGCCTACAACCGATTACATATTTATAATCTATAATGGTGTTGATTATGCAATTTAACTAAGCAGATTTTTAATTAAACAATTAAAAGCTTTTAATTGCTGTATTTAATTTAGACTATATGTAAAAACCACCATGTTTGATATTCGCTTATATTCGATCTTCAAGAAATTCTTGATGTGATAAGGATCGCCTGTGTTTGATCTTTGAATTAGGCATATTTGATAAAAGTAAATGTGTAAATAATGCTGCGTAGTCCTTCTATTTAAATAATTTATTAAGGAGAAAAATTAAGGATATCAGGTTGGCGTACAGCGTCGGAATTACTGAACATTTTAATATCGCCGCCTTTCAAATTATCCCATAGCGTCCAGCAATATTCTCCTCCTCGACGAAGGTGGGGAGCCTTAGATAATACATTATGAAACCAGATAAGTTGAAAAAATCTGATGATCTAGCTCCGAAATTAAGAAACTGACACTCTCGCAGCTTCTCAGACTGGAGGAAGATTAATAATCTGCCGTGCGAGCCCTGTCGTTAGAATTAATAACTCAACGCAGACAAAAGAAAAGACTGACGAAGATGACGGAAGATTAAAAACGTCATCCGTCACACTGGCAATGCCACACTTTCGAGTTTGCCGTATTTTTTAATTTATATAATAACCTTTATTAGCAGCGAAAAAATAATTTGATTAACGACGGAAGTGTTTCGCGAGACTTGTACTTATTGCCAATCAAACCGGCGCTTAAAATTTTTGCTTTAATGGGGGGCATTTTTCATTTTGCGATAAGGTTTTTCGTTTCGGCAAACACAACGTTTCAATAATTAATTCCGGCGTTTTATTTCATCCAGATTATGTCTTATAAAGCACTGCTCTTAATTTAGCGCTCATCAAGATCCATTTAACTTACAACCTCATTTAGGACTCTGCCCTCTGCTTTGTAAAAAATAAATCTATAACATCGTGCTTAGCTGAAAATATTGTTCTTTTGCACAAAATAAAATAAGTCATTTATTGGACGATCAATCGGAAATAAATGAGACTTTCCGAATGGCAGTCGAATGTGTTGAATTTAATCGAATTGCCATTGAAAAGTTCTGCATCGAACCCAAAAACCCGGGCTTCCACTGGCAAAACACTTTCTGCTTTTTTATTGGAATTCGAGTGAAATAATTTATATTTATTTTCTCCATCTAAAGCAGATCTAGCATCGGTATAGTGGATTAGATCTTGGATTTATATTCTAAAAATTCAGACAAATCTTGCATTTCATTTTTAAATTACACAAATGTATAGTCGAATGCTTCGATTCAATTACATCCTGATTTTCTGAACCTAAAAATAAATAATATTACTGTAATTATCCCATGAAATCAGACAGAGTTCCTTTAATTATTTCGATCATATTATTCAATGCTAAAAATTATATATTTTTCAAAAGTAATTTTTCACGAAAAAAAAGTATATTTTTTTACATGTTTAAAATGAATTGCGCCATTGCGAGTATAGGTAGTCCTCAACTTACGACTATTCGCACTTACGACCAAAAAAAAATAGTGTTTTTTATTGCATTAAGTAAACAAAAAGGAATTCCATTCAATATACTTTTAATACAAAAAAATGCACCGGGACATTCACCACACATCAGAAATTTACATCCTAACGTTAAAATCTTGTATTCACTCCCTAATACCGCCAGTATTTTTTAACCCATGGACCAGGGAGATATTGCCACATTTAAAGCCTATTATTTAAAAACTACATTTGCTCGAGCAATACTACCGCTCTACGATGGAAAATCGTTTAAAGAATTTTAGAAGAATTTTAATATTCATCATGCGACTAAAATATAGGAAAGCGATGGCAAGTAGGGATTCGAATCCGGATATTCGATATCCGGATATATTCGCCAGTTTTACGGCTATTCCATATTCGGATAGTTGGGAAAATATCCGAATAGTATTCGTAATAATTTTTGCCCGGTTGACACACGTCTGGAATAACGATTTCGCAATTTATGAACGTAAAATTGGAGTTAAACTATCGCTAAAACACACAATAATTATTGTTTTGAATCAATGACATTGATTGTTGACAGTAGCTTTATCTGCCTCGTTTCTATTCTCAGAAAAGTTTTAGAGTTTTTGACCCGCTTAAGGTTGTTTTCGTTTTGATGAGTTTCGTCGATGTGAGATAAGATTTGAAGTGTCCACGAAAACGGTATACATAGACTTATCTGGCGCAATAAGCAAGTATTATCTGCTGATGCATGACGGGATTTGACGGCTGTATACGTCAAAGTGTTAATATAATATTTTACCGAATCAACGAAAGATCACACGAATACTGGGGTATTCACTACCTGAGTGAAACCATTACTTAGGGATATTGTTTTTTGCCTTCCCCGAGCTTTGGTGCTATGAATATCTTATATGGTGTGGAAATAACACCTCATTCTCTTTCAATTTCAAAATTGCATCATGAAATGCAAAATTCAATTTTGTTTTTCACAAAAACGAAGAAATATGACAGTACAAATAACCTGAAAAAAGATTTCAAATATTTAGATCAATATAGAAGGAAAGAAAAGTTGGACGTGTTGTTTAATACACTTCTAACAATAAAACCAACATTTTCAAAGGCAGGGCTAACTAAAACTAAATTAAGAACAAACAACAAACATTTAATGCTCTGTTATATTTAAAATATGAATTTTCAAGTTTCAATAAATGATAAAAATACGCTCGTTTTCAATGGTAATTTTTTTTTTTTTTTTTTTTTTTTTTTTTTTTATTTATTAATTTTTGGAGGTTGTGACCTTAGAGCCAATGCCTCCCTGATTATAATCCCTGATTATTATTATCCCTGGTAATATTTGTTATTTTCATACTTTAAAAACTATTCGGATATCCGAATAGTGACCAATTTTGCTATTCGATATTCGAATAGCTGATAATGACGAATAATTGTAATCCCTAATGGCAAGAGATCACATCATCATGCATGTATGGAATATGGAAAAAAAGTTTACTAAACACTTTGAATATATAACTCATTCGCAATAACACAATTTAAGTTACATATTTTGTATGAAATTCAATTTTCGAAAAATTCGACTTGTGACCAAAGTCCAGGAACTTATCTCGGTCATAAGTCAAGGACAACCTGTACATTAGTTTTAGTTTCAGAGCCAATAAAATATATAATAATCATGATAAATATTGTTTTTTTTTGCTGCTTTCAAGGGGAATCAATTGGGCTATTCCTCTTTCTAAGAATCTTTAAGATATGGATGGCCCACGTGATTTAATGTTTATACGAATAGAAAAAGTTGCCACAAAGGTAAAAGATTGTCTGGAATAAAATATAATATAAAGTAGTGTTGCGTTTGACCCCGCCTGACGTGCAGAGGTCAAGCAGCCTTCGTTGCCGAGTCCTTCAATCCTTCGGACCATCAGGATCGAAGAGGACCGACAACGGTTTTCGTCAGGATTATTCGATTCAAGACCAGGAACGTATTCGAAATGAAGAAGGACCGCAGGAGTTCAATGAGATTCCAAATTAGCCGCACAACACATTTATTACGGACTTAACAGGTGGAGAACCGGCAGCAAACGTTGACCAAGCAAAGGGGTGGCGACAGGCAGCGTGGTACGGTGATATAAAAAATATAGCGACGGCGGGCGGCGCCGGATTCTAGATTTTACAACCCCAGAATCCAGCGCCGCTCCGGAGAGAACCTTCTCATCCGACGCCTACCACAAGAAGAACGACGAGAGGCCCCAGTAAGGGCTCGGACCCCTATACACAATGGCGTCTTTGGGGCAATAAAACTTGTTTCGTCAACTTTCTACAGGACGAAACATTCCAGCCGCATTCCATTCCCATTGTTCTATTTAGAAAGCGGGGCTGAAGGTCCACTGCTTGGCGTACAAGTAGCTAGTCTATCCAAAATGTGTGAGTGTGAGTCTGACCAACTGCGAGACTTTCCGATGACGACGAACCTCTTTGTACGATTGCGCGCGCAGCAAATCGCCATGAATAAATCACCAGATTTGTGGGATTAGAGTTTTCGCTTTGGAGCAAATTCATTTCGGGCTACGGGATAATTATTATTTTTCAGCGCACATGATCTATAAATTTTCTTATAATTCATGTTTTTTCAAAGTTCATTTTAAAACTTAAGTGATTAGAAAAAATAATGTAAACGTTGAGCTAAAACTAATAATAAATAGATCACAATCAATTAAATCGAAATTTAATGCCAGATCACCAGAAAGATTACGCATTTGAAAATTAGAAGATGACCCAAAGAATGTCCAAAAATCAGGCCATTGTCAAATTTAATCAAATAAATCAAATAAAAATGAGAAAAAATTAAATTGAATTGATTCGGAGGTAATGTCGTTAAGGCATTTGGAGCCAGAAGCGCCCACGCAAGTTAAGGCCGTTTCGCCCTCGGTTCTCCATTTAGCAAATTTCACGGTTGGTCCGGATAAGTTCGCGGATCATATCACATTTCACAGTACTTGTGATAAGTCTCTATCTCAACGCGTCTCGCTTTCCTTTTTTATTCCATTTTCTTCCCAGAAATATCCGGTATTATGTTTTTATTCCTTTTTTCCGCTCGGTAAGCACGTTTGAATCGAGGCTTTTCGTCAAAAAGGAAAAACACGCGATCGCTTTATCTTGCTTAAAATACGCCCGCGTCCCCTCCCCACCCCGCAGCAAGGATATGTCAAGCTTTTTGGACCTTTACTTACAAACGTTGACCTTTTGTCTGTCCTCGCCCTACGCACCTCAGAAATTTATACCCGTCATAATAAGCAAAACTTTCCATGTTCTTAAAGTTAAAATGTCAATTGATTTATTATTCATGAATTAGCCCAAACGCAAAAAAAAAAAATTTTAACAAATTTCATACAAACGTGAACGAAAAGCAATTTGATAAATGATCATGTGACTGTATAAAGAATTTGTACTTGTATTCTTACAACGCGGATAAAAAATCACCATGTGATTGACTGATAAAATTCCTTTCTGCTGAGACATGGACTAAAACTCGCGAAATTCCCGATTTCCCTATAAATTATTTATTTCCGTTGCTGCAGATGAATATTTATATATTATAATACTTTGATGTGATTCGTAATTATATTACGGAGGAATACTAAAAATCTGAAGCCCGTATCTATTATATTTTATATCGATATTACCATTATTAGAGTCGAGGTGTAGTAAATACATCACCGGTAGGGACAGGTTAATATAACAATTTAAAAACATATATGTACTGTATATATGTATACATAGATTAGACAGTTACTGCCCCTAGGCGTCGCCTAAGCTCGCCAATTAGTAATTACGCCACTGTTTCCAAGCGTCCAGATTTTGGCGGGAATTTCTCGATTTAGTAGCCTTTATCGTGGTTGTGAGGTGTACGATTTCTGTTAGGTAAAAAAATTCAATCCCGATTTTTTTAGGATTATGTTTACTAATCCCGGGATTCATGAACACCTAAAACTGTCCAGGAAAATATAACAATTCTAATTTAAGGACAATGAATCGTTATCACATGACAGAATCTCAGTCTATCTTCAATCAAAAAAGTTTTAAGGCTTATCCTATTTTTAATTCGGTTGGGAGTGTGAACGATATTGAAGATATTTATTCTACACGGAGATAGATACCCCAGCTGCGAACCCACTGGAGAACCGGCGGGAAGAATGCGTCTTCCTGTGGCCAAGGCTGTTGGTATCTCATCTTCTAAATGTATCTGCAACCGAAGAGCATTAAAAACAACAAAAAAATCTATTTCAATAACACTAACACCTAGGACATAGGGCCTATGTATGAATCGTAATAAAATACCCCCCTAACTCCCAAAAAAAAATTGAAGTCATCGCGTAAAAATATCATTAAAAGGGGCCAACATTTCTGTAATTTCATTATGTCATGTATCTGAATTTACAGTTTTTAAACACGAATATTCTCTAATTGGTGCATTGAAAGAATCCACATACCTAATAGCTATCATCTTATCAATCATGGAATTAAATGTGATATATTTTTAATGCTATATTCTAAGTCATAGAACGAAAACAACCCTGTTTTCTTTATTTTGATGAAAAATCCCAATCAAATACACGAAACAAATCTTAAATAGGGCATATGAAATTATTGGATGTTCATATGGGTAAGCAGTCGGTTTGATTGAAGACAAAACGAATTCCATTAACTTCACGTTTGGAATTGAAAACAGGAAAAGGAAAAGGCATCAGCTCAATGATTGAATTCAGAATAGAAGCTTCCGTGTGTATTCACTGACATTTCAAAAAGAAATAAAAAATACGTTAGAGAACCTTTGATTTATGTTCACTAAAAAAACCTTGCTACAGTCCAATCCATTTTTAAACCAATTTGAGGTACTGATGCTCAATTTCGAGATTTGTATATAATTTATGCTCATAAATATGTATACACACATTAGATACATTTTTTCTTCTTTTG
The DNA here is from genome assembly GCA_008973525.1 of Stenopsyche tienmushanensis. Classification (NCBI taxonomy): domain Eukaryota; kingdom Metazoa; phylum Arthropoda; class Insecta; order Trichoptera; family Stenopsychidae; genus Stenopsyche; species Stenopsyche tienmushanensis. The sequence continues at coordinate 132,050 of WACJ01000152.1, forward strand.
ATATAATGTGGTTATATCTTCAAACTACTATAATATTGTTATGTCTCATTTTTAAAAGTAGTATTAATAAATCATCTTGATAAAACATGCATTTGACAACATTTACTTTAGATAACGCATTTTAACATCTTCATTTAATTTTTGAAAATATTTTAAAATAATTATTTTCATGCTAAATTCAAATGTGTTAAAAATACATTTGTATTTAAATGGATATACATCAAATCGCGGTATAAAAAGTGTTAAAACATCTTATTTTCGATATAACTTTGATTGAATCCAATTAACGACCGCTTTTGTAATGGAATCTGCCAAAAATCGATTCGTTTTTTATTATATTCTTTTGCAAAAAAAAAATTCTTTGTAACAGAATTAACTGAAAGCTTTTTCAGATGGTGCTTAAAGTCAAAGGTATACATTTTTGAAGGCATTTTCATACAATATGTTCTTTGTTGTGTTAAAATAAAATAAAGAAGCTTTGTTACATGAGCGCAGATACAACCTTAAGCGTCTTGGGCCTGCTCAAAAAATAACATTTTTGCTCTAATTTGCGGAATGGAATTGCGAAAACAAAGAGACTTGATCATTAAGAGCCTATCAATTCCTTAAGTGCCATTGTTTTATATCAAACAAAAGGAATTTGAGAGGGCCACAAAAACAACTTTCGGTAAAACGCGAAAGTGAAATGTCATTTCTTGCTTGAATTTAAATAAAAAAGCTTGTAAAAATCGCTGCCGAGATGACTTTAAACAAACAAAAGGATTCCCGAGTTTGGCGAAATATATAAAGGATACGATAGCAACATATGTCATTAGACGGCATACTTTTTGATTTTTATTTGCCTTGTATCTAGAAGAATAGTCTTATGGTTCACTTGCTTTGGCTTTATATAATATTAATGGTCCGATGGACACGTCTTATTTTTGAGGACAAAAGGAGACCGGAAGCATTTGACAGCAGCTTCGCCACACATGCTGTGGCCGGAGATGCTGTCAAATGGACGCAGTCAAGGGATCGCGCCGACAAGAAATTCCGGATATCGCCAACAAAAGATACCAAATGACATATAAATTGGAAAATTTATATTCGTGTGAAACAATCATATCAAGATTTATCGAAAATATTTCTATTATTAATAGGATTGATCCGTATATCCGCTCAATAAAGTCAAACATTCATGAAATTCGCCATTTTTAACATATTAAATATGCAGTCATTTTTATACTTTCTAAAGTTTATCAAAACACCTTTTGAGGGGTGATTTAATTTTAAAATTACTTGTCCCTCAAAACCGCTTAATGTGAATCAATCTTGTAAATAAACACCATGGATAGCCACCCTAGTCGACCCAACCCAACAATATGGAGCATGATGAACCTTACCGATTCGGAACCAAGAATCTTTAGGAACAGAACAAGGACAAGAAGAACATCAAAGGCCTCAAGGAGATGCATATGAAAAACTTCACTTTGCAAGGAAAACGGCATTGTTTTCCGTTGACTTCTATATCGTTTTGGAATCACCGAACTGAGAGGGTCAACCTGAAACAGAAAGCGACTCAGTCTCGAATTCGCTCGGGTAAGTTGTACGGCGACGGGGAGACAACCGCAATTGGTGTAGGAGAGAATCCGAGACGCACTTAAACGTCACGTATGTCTTCACCTACCTCGGCAACGCCCTAACGGGGAAAGGGGGGACTAGACTCCTTGCGCTCCAAAAAGCCCTTTCTAGTAGAGTCAAAAAGGTCGTCTAGAGTAGTTTTCCGCCATCTCCCTATGAAAACTACTCAGTCTTTACAAGTTACTCAGTTAGCAATAAAGAAGAAATTTAAGCTACTCAGGTATGCCGAGGAGCTGATAAAAGACTACCTCAAGGACAGAGAACTGAAGCACAATGAGACGGGGATCTACATAAGACTGGAGATGGGCGTTCCGCAGGGATCCGTCATTGGACCTACACTGTGGAATGTCCTCTACAACAGCTTGTTGGAGGTCAACATCCATTCGAAATGGAAGCAAAGAGTAACGAAGCCCTCGCTAGAGTCAACGAATGGATGAGAGAAAATCACCTTCAGCTAGCGGCGGAAAAAACGGAGGCTGTAATCTTCAGCAGAAGAAGGAGACCGAGGGTGAGCAGACTCGTCGTGGACAGCCACGAGGTGAGGTATAACAAAACGTTGAGATACCTCGGGATCGTCCTCGACAGCAAGCTGACCTTTCGACAACATATAGAGGAAGCTGCGCAGAAGGCGCAGAAAGCGGCCAATGAGATTGGACGACTCATGCCCAATATCGGAGGGCCAAAGCCGTGCAGAAGGAGAATCATCAACGAAGTTATAAACTCAATACTTCTGTACGGAGCCCCGGTATGGCATGAGGCGCTCCAAAAAGAGAGCTATAGAAAGAAAATGGCCAGGGTCCAGCGGCAGGGCGCGCTCCGAGTTACCGCCGCATACAGGACGGTATCGGAAGAAGCAGTGCTTGTGATCGCGGGAACCCCCCCGCTGGACCTTATTGCAAGTAAGAGGGCCTTGGATCACGAAGACCCCAAAAAGCGCGGAGAACACGACCAGAAACTGAGGGAAGACTGGCAGCGCAGATGGGATGAGTCCACAAAAGGAAGATGGACCCGTCGGCTTATACCGGTCGTAAGCCGGTGGAGGGCCAGAAAATACGGCGAAACTACATACCGCCTAATCCAGGTGCTCACCGGACACGGATGCTTTGGTGCGTACCTGAGGTGGATCGGCAAAGAAGAATCTCCCAAATGCCACCACTGCGAAGCGGTAGCAGATGACGCGGAGCACACCATCATAGGCTGTGAGGCTTGGGCACCCCAGAGAGAACTGCTGAAACAAGCACTCGGGGTGGCCGAGCTAAATATCGACAACATGGTCCACAGCATGATGGAAAGTAAGAAGAACTGGGACCTTTGGCGCGACTATGTAGAAGACATCATGAGCGCCAAAGAAGACTGTGAAAGAGAGAGGCGCAGAGCGCCTCTTCAACAATAGAATAGGGCCATTAAATGGCTAGACTACCTGTCACCTTTGAAGCAATGTGTAAAACAATACCAGGGGGACAGAGGAGACCAAAGGGAGCGATTTAGTGGGCAGGTGCGGCTGGTGAGTTTCCCTTATGGACACATACGAGATGGATGTAACCCCTTCCTGTGAATGGATATTGAAGAGGCCCATAGTTCTGCAGTGGATTGTTTGTGGCTGCACTATGATGATGATGATGATGATGAAAGCACACTATATTCGTTCATTTATTTGCGAAAACATAAAAACACTCGAAATCGACCTATACAATCGTACGATGTATGCAAGACACTATCTCCGTCTCTGTTTCTCTCCGTACTCAACGAGTAAGAATGTTATTTCTGAATCACTGGAATTGGATCGCAAATACGCGACTGAACTCTTCAAAAGGTTAACTGATTAAATTTATAGACAAATTACATTTAAATTATTCCACGTAGACATCAAACTGGAAGGTCGTGGACACAAACGGCTAAGTTCCATCCTTCCCTACTTTTTTTTGGGCAAAACATGCAGCACAGATTTCTTGGGCTAAGCAATTGTCCTGGGCTAAGTTATGGTCCGAGTGGTAGCAGAAACGACGAATGCTACGATTAAACAATTTGATAATAAAAAAAACACCGATTGTCGAAATACAACTATAAGATATTGATATGAAATCAAATATTTCAGCAAGTATTGCTATAGTGAGTTGGTTCTTGAACTCTTACTATAAAGGCCCGGATTCAATTTCAAATTGTAAAAAATACAGAAAAAGTCGTGCGAGTATACGAGGTTAAAATGAAACTTTTTAGTTTTTAATAAATGTTGATTTAGCAATGTTTTTTTTAGATTTTTTAATGAAAATTGTTAACTAAATGAAACTGTGTTTGTGTAATATATAATAAAATATTTTTTCTACTGATACAGTGGTTGCTTTATGCTGTGTATAGACACTGTAAACGAATCTCTTTCCGACCACCTACCGCTTGGAATTGCTCATTTCGTGTCGTTTAAGCCAATTTGCCCTACCGCGTTTGTACAAATTTCACTTCAAAAATGAATATCCAAAAACCACCCATCAACCGTCATCTGAAGAAAAACGACGGCTTGCGATATTTTTGCTAAAAAAAAGATAGTTTAAAAATCCTAAGCGATTATCACTATTTATATTATAATATAAAATATTGATGAAAAAGTGCATCGGCCGATATGGATTTTGCAAAAAATAATAAAGGCTTAGAATTGGCTGATGAATTAGATTTTTTTTTATATAAAAAAATATTGTTTTGTAGATACAGGATCATCTTTTATCCTAATCGAATTTAATATAGAAGACAATGGAATAACACCATATAAAAATGCCTACGTCTGATGACGTTTAAGATGAATATATTGAATATGGATCAATATATTCACGAGATTTCATCATCGGATTCGATAAATTTCACCTATATTTGTTCAGTAAAGTAAGCCGCTATTGAGTTAAAGTGCTTGATGATATCTAAAACTTCAAATCTCATCGACCCCCATAGCAACTGTTGAAAGAAGGTTTCGCTTCAATTGTTGATTTGAGGATGGTTGCTGCCTTTGTAGCGAAACTTCTGTTTATGGGTTATTTATGTGAGTTTCGAAATGGTGTCAGCCACATCATGCGAGAATGTAATTACAAGTTGTATTCAGTTCAGGAAATCTATGGCGTTATTTCCGCGTCGAAAGCTGTCATAATAAATATTTGTGTAATGCTGTGCCGGGCCTGCAGAGTAAATATTTATTCCGATCGTAACTTACAACTTAAGCTGGTCTTAGCGATTTTCAGAATTTCAATATGACCCGCTTGGGAGTGCTGCCCGTTTCCAAATATTACTATCATTCTTAGCCAAAGTTTGTGCGTAATTACCTTCAACTTCAATTAAGAGTTTCACTCGAGATGTGGAAGCTGTGCGTTTATTTCTCATTGCCCAAATACTGCAAAAGCTTACGGCTTGTCATTCGAGTAAATGCCATATTTATCAATGCATGATTTATGGTACTGCATTAATATTCAATTTAGGAATATTCTGCAGTATTTTTCAAAACATTTTTTATAATCAAATTTCTTTAAGATTAGAATTATTATATAAACAAGGACTTGAAAAACTTATTAAATTAAAGTAAGCTTAATTATCAAACAATTGTATGGAAGTATAAAATCTGAAATTGATATGGTCTAAAACAGTGCCATGCAAAAATATTAAATCATAACATCTCCTTCTCCATGCAGAAATGAAGTGATTATCGAGAGGAAATATTTTTTCACGTTTCTTTGAATTAAGGGAAGAAGCAAAACATTTTGTGAGAGAGAGAAACTCGGCCCTACTAGAACTTTTTTGGATGAAGAATGGTTGAGTCAATTCACATTTATGGTAGGCATATTTAGTCTACTTAATTACCTTCTTCTCCAAGGGTTTTGTATAAATATTTTTAAACTGAAAAATAAAGTCGATACATTTAAAAAGAAGTTGGTTCTTTGGAATTGTCACATATAGGAGGAGGATTTAGAAATGTTTCAATGAATAGAAATGTTATAAATGTAATAAATAAGTCAACACTTGAAAGCATTGGTACTAAAATTGAATCACTATTATTACGAAAATGAGGATCCTTGTAAAGGAAATCTTTGGATTAATAATCCCTCCATGGAGGACATCATTTCATGTACTTTTATGAGTGGAAAAAAAAACAATTAATAGGGTTGTCTTCGGATGCCACTCTGATATTCAAATAAATTAACATTGCTTCAGTTCTGAATATCAGTGGAAGATGAATATCCACATTTAAGCTGAAAACCTATAAATTAATTAATATCATTTTCAATAACCCATTCATGCGAAAAAGCATTTTCGTCTACGTCCTTAATAAAATCGAACCAAAGAAATAGATTGGACGTGAATACAAGACTTCGTCTGTCAGAGACAGCACTGCAGCCAAGAATATCCAATATATCAGCTGCAACAGCAGGTTTTGCATTAATTTGTTGAAAAAATCCATCGTTTTTGTTAAATTTTAATCTATCAGACTGTTGAATGTATATTTGTTAGTTATAGTTATCTGTCACAAAACAAATATTACATAAATAACCATTTTTAAAGTTCAGTGGTCAGTCAGTTTAATTTCAGTATTAGTGGTCTCGGCCAAAAAAAAAAATTACCTGTCCGCAGGTGTAAAAAGTTTGGGAAGCACTGGCCTAGAACAAATTGACATGGCAAATTGGTTGGTGATATTTTAAAAAATTGTATTCCGTTTGAATTCAGTCATCTGCATTATTTTTTAATTATTTAGCCACGCTTACGCTTGCAAAATCATAATAAGTTGCAAAATCATCAGGATATATATATATTTTTAATATCGTTTTGTGATACATTTGATCTGTATTATTTAATAATCGCTTTATTATTAATACAATTATCCATTGAATAAATTATTCGATGGAATAGCGTCTCTTTTCTAGCAGATTGAATTAAAATCGTTAGTTCTGAAACGCTTACCTCAAATTGGAAAATTTCTCGTTAAATTCAACCCTGTCTTTTGCCCTTCAGCCTATTTTGTACGCAAGTGAAAATCAAATAACTACGCCACTGAGTTGTGGTGGAGGAAACAGAGCTTTACAAGCACGAGGCAGAAAGCTCCAAAATACTTTTCCCCGAGGCAATACTTCAACGTATTTTATTTGTTCATTTATGTCAGTAGTACGCAACCGCCTCATGCGATGTACTGATCCATCATATGTTCCCAGAAACTCCCATACAACCTCTTACACAAGACGTACACCGGAGTTTTCTATTGATTTAGATCGTGTGGTTATTGTAATGAGTAATATTCCGTTTTGTATGAATATGGGTCGTGTAATTTAAACGAAAGTTACCCAAACATGTCCTGACTATATACAAGAGTTAGTCAGAAGTTCAAAACACGTTAATGCACTATGCTTTCGACAACTGATTGAAAGTTACGGCACGTTGACCGACAAACTTTCCTTGAACCCCCCTGAATGTAGCAATTTATTTTATACTTGCTTGAGGGTGAAGAAAATTTTCTTTGCGAAAAATTTTCATCAAAAAATTACAAGAGATGCTTATTAGTTTTAATAGTTGCTAAAAGAGGAAGAAGAAACAATTAATTCAATAAAAAAGTGACTTAACTCAAAAATAACAATATATCATGTCTTTAATAACATAAAAATTAATATTAAAAATATTATTTTTAATCAAAATTTTAAGATTTACCTATAACTGTTTTTTTTTCTATAGAAACACATTTTTGATTTGACACACAGAAACGTATAATTAAATAATGTTTTTGAGATCTACGTGAATTACCGTTAATTGCATTTTAACAACCTCTTGTTTAGGGTTGAAACCAATCCGTTTTACGACAAATCATTACTTGCACTAATTAATAAATGCTGTATGTTCTAAGATAATAAAATAATGGTTTTATTCAGATCAACATCAACAATTTAAAACATCTTTGTATCCTTGGAATACACATTTTCGTGAGATATCATCGAGATAATTCATTTTGAATATTTTTGGGCTCATCAAACAATCACAGAACTAGTATACCATTAACAATTTAAACGATTGAAACAAGAAATTTTTTTTAAATATCCATTTTGTTAATTACCAAAATATATCGCCATTCTACAAAATTAGACATTAAAAACACAATAGAAAGTAATGGAACTTGGTTTGGGATTTCTATTCCATACAATCTATTCATTCAGATATTACACCCTTTAGAATAATATTGTTACAGCATTAAATAAATGAGATGTAAAATCGGACTTTGAGCTTAATATTTTAAATATTTCTAATATAAATTTTTCGAATTGCAAAAAGTTTTGATTACTTTCCTATTCCCCTAATATTATAAAGAGTTGATCTTTGGTGTAAACTTTCAAATTTCAATTTAAAATCAAGTAAGTAGAAGTCAGATACAGATATTTTCTACTTAAATTTACTTGGAAAGCTGCACTTGTAGCTAGTCCTGTGGATAAGCTATCGAACTTATAACTCAATCGCTTTAAGTTTGAACCTCCAAAAATTATGGCTACGATCGTATTTTCAAATCATATTAAGCAATCATATATCCCTTTTATAACCATTATTTATTTTATGTAGCCATAAGCAGCGTATTTAATGAGCAAATCTTCTAGCAAAAATGTAAGCAGATTGCTTTAGATTCATGCCTTTGGAACCTTTCATCCCTTTTTCCGTGCTTCACTCTGCTTCAATATCGCTTCTTACGTAACCAATAGGTAAAGAGCAGCCCAAATTTCTTAAAAACTTAATTAAAACAAAATCTTGGCTAGATTTGAGCACTGAAACTACGAGGTTAACATTGTAATTATGTATTTTAATTATAAAAGCTAGATATATAAGCAAACTGTTTTGTATCGTGCAATTAATAACTAAAATGAATTTACTATATTTTATCAAGTATTTTCTATGATTAAATGTCGTCATATATAAGAAAATACAATATCAATTTCTAAATTGAATGTGAAAATGCAAATCTATCTAAGCTTATATCTAAGTAGGAACTTGTTTCCAGAAGGAATAACGACCATGTGATACATTATTTACATCTCATCTCACAAGTAGGTTATGATATTAAGCTCGTTAATGTGAAAAGTGGTTATCGTACTCACATGATCCGATTCACTGATATCCATGTTAATTACACTCATTTATTCCTGGAATATACCACTATCCATATATTTACTTGTAATAAAATACGCCAGTAAAAATGTGAAAGAAAATATGTTACATTAAAATCTTTGTAGCTGTAAAAAAATATGATTTAATCGTATCGAGCTCTTAGAATTTTATTATCACAATGGATACATCTTAATTAGAGCAGCTATTTATCCTGGATAAATTGTGACGAAAAGAAGGAATAAAAGCGCTTGATTTGTTTATCCTTTTTGGGCCAATTCGCCACATGACACCACATATAAATCTATTTGTGGTAAAATTCCTCTGTAAATCAAGCCCTTGGATGTTGATCGAATTAACAGATCATTGAGTGTATCACAATCTGTATTATGATAATCTGATTCTGTTTTCTGATATAAAATATAAAATCGCATGTTGATGCTGACTGTCCGAGTTTCATTTTGACATTAAAATTCAACCAATTTTAAAAATGAATTGTAACAAACAAAATTTTATTTCCGTGATCTACCCCGAAGTGTGGTTGGCGCCTGCACCCGTACAGAGAGCCGTGAAGACCGACGCGCTTTTAGACCACTATCTCGGGAGCGCCCAGGTAGGTGTCGCCAGTTTTTGATTATCGGTTCTTGGAACGTTCGAACTTGGAACGGACCGGAAGGTTTCGGCGCGACGTTACGCGAGCTGTCCCGCTTCCGGGTCAACGTGGCGGCGATCCAGGAGCATCGACTCATCGGTTGTGGATCGATGCTCCTCGGGGATGCGGCCATATTGTACAGTGCTGACGGGGCGGCTCGGAGATCGGGCGTGAGGTTCGTGCTGGATAAGAGGACCCTGTCGTCCGTTTTAAATTTTAACCCTATTAGCGACAGAATATGTACGCTACGTATAAGAGGCAAAGGGCATAACTTATCCTTGGTGTGTGTGTATGCTCCCACAGAGGAGACAGATGACAGCATCAAGGACGCCTTCTATGAAGAAGTTCAGAAGACTTACAGCTCTCTGCCCTCTTATGACGCTAAAATATTATTGGGTGATTTGAACGCGAAAGTTGGCAGGGAAATCTTTTACAGACCCACGATCGGAGCCCATAGTCTCCACGATGTTTGTAACGACAATGGAGAGAGACTCGTCAGTTTTGCCACATCCGTCGGATTGATTGTCAGCAGCACCGCTTTTGAACATAAAAAAATACATAAATACACGTGGTTGTCTGTCGACGGGGTCACCCGAAATCAGATTGACCACGTGTTGATTGATAAAAGGCATAGAAGTGGTGTGGCGGACGTCAGAACGATGCGTGGGGCGGACTGCGACTCCGACCATTGTCTCGTGAAAATAAAATATGCCTTCAGAGCAAATTATATTAATTTGAAACGCCCTAAAAAAATTTGGAACGTTAATGCTCTGAGGGATCGTGGAGTCCGTGTGGATTTTGAAAAGCGCGTGTCGGAGGCTTTCGAGACGGGGGTTTCGGGTGAGAGCAGACCAAGCAGCGGCGAGGTCGATGTCGAAAAGATGTGGAAGGAGATCGAGACCGTAGTGCGCGAGGCCGCAGAGACTTGCGTTAGAATCTCGGAGGGGAGAAAGACCGAGGGTTGGTTTGACGAGGACTGCAGACGCGCTGTTGGGGAGAGAAAGCGCCTGAGAATGGCATGGCTTCGGTCTCCCACGGGTGTGGGCAGGGATGCTTACATCCGTGCGAGGGGGGAAGTCAGGCGAATCATACGATCGGCGAAGCGACGTTTTCTTTTCTGCCAAATGGGAGAGCTAGACGAGTCACGAATAAACGACAGTAAAAAATTCTATAAAATTATTAAAAAATTATGTCGTGATGACTCGACTAGATCGAACATGGTAAGGGATGAGAGCGGAGTTTTGTTGGTCGGGGCGCAGGAAGTTCTCGGGTGCTGGAGAAGATATTTTAAAAATCTTCTCGGCGGCGGGTCGGTGGATCTAGGAGAATCACCTGAGGTCAACATAAATAATATTGAGATAACCCCTCCGACATTGAGCGAGTTTGAGGCCTGTTTACGGGGTCTTCGGGGAGGGAGGGCCGCGGGGGTGGACGGTATCCCGGCGGAGTTCTTGAAATGGGGTGGACGCCCTCTGCTTATGAGGTTATATGGCCTCGTTCTGACAATATGGCAGACCGAGGTCATGCCTTCTGAGTGGAGGACGGCCGTAATATGCCCAATACATAAGAAAGGGAATGTGCTGCTGTGCTCCAACTACAGGGGCATATCCCTTTTAAACATAGCATATAAATTATTTACAAGAGCTCTCATCGGGCGGCTGTCTCCCGTCGTGGAGGAACTTCTCGGAGAATACCAGTGTGGCTTCAGACCCGGCAGGTCTACTGTGGACCAATTATTTACGGTTAAATTATTCTCACAAAAAATGTGGGAATACGGTGTCGATCTCCACCACGTTTTTGTAGATTTCTGCAGGGCGTACGACAGCATCAATCGGGAAAAGCTTTGGAGGACCATGTTGGAGATGGGAATTCCGAGTAAGCTGGTGAGGCTGTCGAGGATGTGCGTGACCGGATCGGTCAGTGTGGTACGTGCCAACGGTGCCCTGTCGGAGCCCTTCGAGGTGACGACGGGAGCTAGACAGGGGGATGCCCTCTCCCCGATCCTCTTTAATATTGCGTTGGAAGCAATCATGAGGGAGGCTGGCAGATTGGGACACGCACATCCATGGAACGAAGATATAATGTATCTTGCCTTTGCGGACGACATCGACGTTGTGGCGAAATCGAGATCGGAAGCTTTGGCGGCGCTTACGTCTGTCGACGGGGCTGCTGCTACCTTCGGTATGACTATAAATTATGAAAAGACTAAACTAATGACGGTTTCGAGAGTGAATACTGGAGGTTGTACCTCCGTGAGTGTCAATAACAATAATATTGAAAGGGTCCAGGATTTCAAGTATCTAGGATCCATCCTCACGGAGAAGAACTTGATGTGCAACGAAATAACCTCCAGGATTCAATACGGAAATCGGTGCTACCATGGCCTGAAGAAAATTTTAGGAAACAAATCACTATCGGCTAAAACTAAAATTAAAATATATAAAACATTGATTAGGCCGGTAGTGGTTTACGGGGGTGAAGCATGGACCGTGACCGCGCGGGATGCGATGCGCCTCGAGAGGTTCGAGAGAAAAGTTTTGAGAAAAATTTTCGGACCTCTCCGGGATGCGACTTCGGGTTTCGAAACCATGAGGTCCAATCGCGAGGTCATGGTCATGTACGGCGAGGCGTCAATAACTAGCTTCGTCCGAACCCGCCGTCTCCATTGGGCAGGTCATGTGGCGCGGATGCCGATACACCGAGTTCCCCGAGCCGTCTTAGATTTTCAGCCGAGTGGCAGTAGACCCGTCGGAAGACCTCGACTTCGCTGGGCGGATCAGGTAAAAAAAGACGCCGCTCGTCTGGGCCTGGGCAATTGGAGGGAGGAGGCCCAGGACAGACGAAAATGGCGGCAAGCGTTGTCGGTGGCCGGGGCTCTCTGATAGGGCTATAGGCGCCACCGAAAGTAAGTAAGTAAGTAAGTAAAATTTTATTTCTATAAATGCTTCATTAAAATGTATTTAAAACGTATATTAAAATGAAAAACACATTTTTATTTTTAACATATTATTACAAAATGTTATTTCCATCCATTGGATATAACATCTCTCCATCTATTTGGTAACATTTTAATGCGTCTGTCGTAAAACATAACGAACTTTGAACTAAAATACTATGGTGTAAAACATTATATTCAGTATGCTGATATCCATCGTACGCAGTCTTTCACTTCCAGGGCTATTTTTGAAATCAAAATTTCTGGAACCAATGTTGACATTTGCGTAAATTTAAAATATCGCCCAGTACATCGCAAATATTTTTAGTGGCGCATCAGTTGTTAAATTTAAATTTTAAAAATCAATCAGTCGGTCAATTTGAAGGAACGCTGCATCCATTTCTTTTAATATATTTTTTTTTTGGAGATTCCAATACCATTTCTTTTTTTTAGTCTCTTCTTCAACCCTTTGATTTTCGATGCATAATAATTCTTCATTAATAAGATCTTCTAAATTATTTTCTATAAGTATCTGGCAAAGTTCCATTGGATTATTTTGTATTAAAAGTATTTGAATGGAATTCCTTTCTGTTTACAATATTGTTCTACTTCTGGAATAAATAAATTTAAAAACCAGTCTTCAAAAAGAAATTGTGTCATCCACCCTTTTTTTTGCGCGGTAATATAGTGGTAAGATATCAATATTGATTCCTTCAAAGGTTCTCGGTTTTTTAGAGTGATAAATCATTAATGGTTTCAATTTATATCCATCAATATTGGCACCCAATAAGAGTATGAAACGATACTTAAATGCCTTGAAGCCAGATATACGCGTTTCTTCCTTATTAATGTAGGTACGCTGAGGCATTTTCTTAACCAAACCGTCGTAAGTTGAGGACTACCTGTACTTTATAAATTCAAATTCCATTTTCTTAATTTTATAAGCTTGATATTATCATAAGTTTGGACTTCACTTTAAGCTCATAAAATAGAATCAAATTTTTACTGTAACTTTTATTTGAAAGTTGTAGAAACTTCATATTCAACATTCAAGCAGACAAATCAGATAATGGGATTGTCTACTTTTGAACAAAGGTATATCGCTGTTTAGGATTGAAAGACATAAAGATACTGATGGGTACTCATAAAAAGTATTTATTTGTATGCGCCGCTACATCGGCAAATATTTATTTTCTCTAAACAAGTAATTTCTAAGCAAAATGGGAGATTTTATTTCCATCATAAAATCGCTTAGGTGGACATTTGTAAAATCGTAGCAATTTGTGATATTTGTCTTGTTTTCTTTTGACGAGGGGTTCCGTCATTCGAGTTCGAGTATTTGGATCGTCAGCGAGTAGGGCATGGACAGACGGCCATTATGGAGGAGAAAAATTGTCGCCAAAGAGGCTTTAGAAATTCGCAAGGGCGTGATGATGTACGTATTCTTGGAGCTACAAAGCAACTCGCAATAAAAGCTAATGAATAATTCATTAGGGCATTACGCGGGCCGGGCGTTTATTCCCGGTACGTTGAAGGCATATAGACGTACGAGCCCCAGTCTGCTCACCACAAATAAGGGAAAAGTACCCGGGGCGACGACAGGCCCGGCTTAAGGCTGCGACGCTATTTCACACGCTACGTACCAAACCGTGAAATAGGCTTTTGCTACGTGCGAGACGCCCCTTGCTATCCAACGGGATGCAACCTTATCGTCTTCCACCCATACATCCACTAGCTCTCTAATGGGATGCTTATGTTAAAAACATCACAATCAAATCGTCCAATTTGGTGACCCAATTTCTAGCAGTAACTACTCTAAATTAAACACGTACACGACCTCAAATGCGCTTTTGTAGCATGGGTAAGAAAACATTCACCGTGAAACCGTTGTTAGTTTTTGTTGGCGCAATTTACAAGATCAACAGCGACCTTATTTCGACTTTCTGGGCGTACGTAAAGTTGAGATGTGACATGCATGGAAGAACAAAAGAGTCGACCGATAGTCTTGGCCGCGGGAAGACTACCGATCATTTAGCGTACTCGCAGCTGCGATCTTACTCTCCTCAAATAATAAAGATTTCAACTACAAGTATCGACTTTTCATCCCCAAATTTTATTTCTCTTCAACATTAAAAATGGTAATGTTGAAAAACAATGCAAAACATTTACTTACAAATAGAATAAATGTTAAATAATAATCAATTTAGTTTATTTTTTCAAGCTTATTTTTGACAATCTAAAGGCTTATTAAGAACCAATAAACATGCAAAGCTTTATGCAGTTCCTTTTATAGTTTTTTTGTAGTCTCAAAATGCATCTCCTGTAGGATTGAATCCAATATGCTTGAGATACGAGTCCAATTACTAAGCCATGGAGATACCTACAGCTTTGTATTGGATATCGTAGTTCAAATTATATCGAACCTTTAAAGACGAGAGCAAACGCTAATGATATTCACAATTCAAACTATTATTTCATCTATCTTATTTCCATCTATATACTAAGAAAATAAAGCTTTTTCTATCTAATTAGAACGCTCAATATAAAAACAATCGTATTTTATGTTATCTTTCATGATAAATTAATTACACTTTTACAGTAATTAGTGTACATATTTTGCGAACAGAGTCATATTCAACCCATTATCAAATGATAATGTTATTAAATAAACTTGCATAAATGGTGCACTTGATTGCAATTATTTACAAGAACCAAATTGGATTTGAATTTGTTGTTGATTTACAAAATATTAATATTTATATTTTTAATTTAATTTCTTTAATAAAGCTTTATGTAAAGCCAAAATAAACAGCATACATGGAAATGACTTTTAAAATACACTGGGCGTTAATGAATTCCACAAACTGCTGCAATATAAAATGAGAAATTATACAATTTTTCATATTATAAAGCATTCTGTATAAAGCTTTATATTTGCATAGGAAGTTATTATAAATTTATTTCAACTATAATAGCTTCAACAAGTGTTGGTCCAGTGGGTCAGTTTTTGAATTTGCTTTAAAAATCGGGTTCAAATCCACATTGTGTACAAAAATTCCGCCGGATACATTTGAGAGACGGGTATCAATATTTATTATTGATCGTATCGATCAAAGTTTATGTTAGTTTCATTGATCTGAAAAATACTGATTAAGCAACAATAATTTAAACAAAATTTGTAAATAGAGATATTTGTACCACTGAATCGTAAATCCTCTTAAAGTAATAGGAAATCGCCACAATAAAAACCTTTGTACCTAAAATAATTCTTCTATATAAATTGCTTAAAAATATTTTATAGTGATCAATGAAAATTTATGCACCAAAGACATGAGATCTAATCAGGAAGTCATGGACATGTAAGATGAAGCATCTTCATTGGGCAAAACATACAATCGTATCACGAATGTCACTATACAAATTGCTTCGAACTGTTTAAGGATTTTGGTCCAAATAGCAATAAAATCATCAGATAATCTCGTTTATACTGAGATGAATAGATCAACAAGGATTACAAACGTCCTAGTCTGGGTAATTGGAACAAGGAGATTCAGGATAGACAGATGTAAAGAGCGGAATGGCGAGTCACATAAAAAAAGTTTAACAGTTGATGATTTTGATATGAATATATTTATCACACTTTCATCTTGTGGGCTAAATGACAATCGTTTGTGGGTTAAGAATACATATTTTCAACATGTAATATTTCAGTTTTTAGGTGACCCGAATGCCATGCCTTTATCCTGTTTTAATTTGAATGAAACACATATTTTTCAATGCTCGAGTCCCGTCATCCGCATTGTGCGTCCTCTTTGTCAGACTTGGGAGCAGTTTTCAGTTTGTTCCGCAGAGACGAAATTATTACATTTCAAATTATACGTTTCCTTAAAATTTTCATACTTTCCCCTCATAGAAAATAATATTTCGAGTTGAATTTTTTTCTTCCCCTCTGCGAAAATATGAAGTTTATTCCCGACGTATAAAGGAACCGAGCAGGGAGCTCGGCGAGGATATGAAGATATGAAGAAGTAAACGCGGAATATATTTTTCTTTTATAACACAACACGCAGGAAATTTAAGCACTGCGCCACGTGGTATCGTTATAGGCTGTTCATGGTTCTTTTCCGAAGGAACCTTTTTGAATACTCGGAAATGAATGAACCAATTTTTGATAATGTCGTTCCTGGTCCATTTACAATGTGAATTCAACAATCATTATCGGAAAATTAGTTGGAAGGTTTTTATCAAAATTTTGTTTTAGACGGCCGAAAACGATTTGCTCAAGCAAGGAAGTTAAATCTTTAAGGTCTTTATACTTGAAAAAAGCAATAAGTTTCGAGTGACAATGCTGAACAAACATAGGGTGCTACTACTAAAGGGAAAATGTATAGAGTTCACTTTGAACTGGGGAAAAACAGAGCACACAACCATCGAAAGCCTTATCAAAGCGTATTTCTGAAGCACAAGAACCGTGTGTATGTAAACAATTTGGCATATACTACAAAAAGGTTTCTTTTACATATTTATGAAACTTTCCTATTTTCTGAATTTTTTCCTGTTTGTTATTTTCCAATATTAACGTATCGATTGTTGGAATATTGAATAATAATCGCACAATTTTTCAGCATCGAAATTTGTTGTATTCTGAAAATACATGTATTAATATTACAAACACGTATCCTCTTACAAATATTACTGACATTTTAAACTATTCACATATGTATTATTAAAAAAATATAAATACTTCTTACATCTTATTCTAACCACAACAGAACCAATAACAGTTACAAGACAACGTACACGACAATTGGTAAATTTATGTAATACATAATATAAATGTATATTTTCATCAATATAAACAGCCTCAATATAAAATATTGCAGGTAGTTGCAAAATGTATATTATTTAAATCGATCTACGTCTATTTCCTATGGATCAGGTTTGCCCCGATTTCTTGGTTTTCTTGGACCACCTATAATGATTGAATTTACAACAATTATTAAAATGTCTTTTTAAAATATTCTATGTCATTTTATTTTCGCAAAATCGCTATAGATCTGTACAGATGAAATTCGTTAGATTTACATCAACATCTTTCTGACTTCCTTCAGACGCAATGTGTCAATTTAACAGTAACATAATATGTCTTCATGCAGACACATTGCGTCGAGAATAACGACATCTATATCTTCTTGCACGTGCATCGTTTCCCATCCTGTGGTGACGCGTGGGATGTGAGAAGTCGTCGAATAGCCTTGGCAGCAGGAAGATGTCCTTCCTAGTATCTAGTTATAAGCGATATGCAGCAACTTCGTCGTTGATCCCTGTTTGTGCCAAACAATTGGTGTGGAATCCAAACGCCCTCTCTGTAACTTTTGCCAATCACGTGCAAGTATATTTGTACTGTTAACCAAGTATCCCCGAGTCTGTAACACTTAATTTTGGATCTGAATCCACTAGCGATTTCAGCAACTCGGTATCAAATTCAATAGGTCTCCCACTTCGGTGGTCATCAACTAGGCTAAAATTGCCACTTATCGACTTTAAGAATATTGCCGTAAACACCACAAATTTTCTTAGATGTCTGTGTTGCGTTACAACCCATTTTAGGGTGGAAGAGCATAAGATTGCGAATATATTCTTCTGACGGCTGTGTGTCTGACATTGTGTAGATAACGAATTTACTTTTATCTGTTGTTGAATAAATGAGGTTTAGAGTCTACTCAATAAGATACAAACAAAAGCACAGCCTCTCTAGTCGACGCGTCAGAGATAACTGACATATAACGACACGCTCTCAAAATAATTGATTACTTATGGGTCCCCCTAATATTTTAGGGATGTATAAATTATTTCTTTCTTTCAAAATATTTCACTATTATACTTCTGGAATGATTCCATTTTAATTTACAATTTCTTCATCATTGAATGCTATTCGTGCTTAACATGAAACAAACACATACCAGCGTGGAAATAATACATCTACAAACAAGATAGTGGGAAAAATTATCATGAATTATTCTTAGTCCTTTGACAATATCCATTTCAAAGTACATCATTCATTCCGGATAAATCTCTTAAAATAGTTAACTTTACTCTATCTATTTTTGTCGTTAATGTTTCTATGGAAACAAAGCAAAAATAAATCGTAAAGGCTGCGAAAGGAAAACATCACTCTTCAAATAAACTATTTGATTATATCCCAAATTAGAGTTGTACAACAAATAATTTGTAAAATTTACAATATGAAATAAAATGTAAAATTATTAAATTAAAACTAACTTTGATTTTCTATCTTTAATAAAATTAGTATAAGTGGGTGAGGTGGGTTGAATTGGAACACATTTTCAAATTAATGAAAAACCCCGATTTACCGTACAGATTTATTGCTATTTGTAACATTAATTCACCGAAAAAAATACTTTTATGGATGTGAGCAAACTATAATATATAGCTAAAAACATAAAAAGCTTCAATTTGATTTTAAGACTTCAAAAATATTTGTTTGCATACATAATATTATAAAACGCAATGATCCAGAAGGTCGTTTAATATTCAAATAAGCCATAAACTAGTCCCTTTTCAATCGTTATTTTTTATTGCTTCTCTTTTATCTGAACATACAAAAGAGCCGCTCAGACAGAAACCCTTAAATTAAACAATTTTCATCATCAGACATGAGATAAGAAGAACTCGAAGCCGTACTAATGAGGGTCTTTTTGATGTGCTTATCTGCGTATATTTGGTGATTTCGATTAGACAAACGGACAGCGTTGATGAAACAGATGGGTGCCGTTTTGAAAATGCGATCCAATAAATTGTTGGATCGGGTGGTCCGTGCCTTGACGGAGTGAACGCACCCTATCATTCACAGGGCGGTGGGCCCCATTCGCAGGGCTATTTACAATCGCTTCGTCCTATGTGTAGAACGTAGAGCCCAAAAGGCTAACGTTATACCGATATTTATTGAGCATCTTGTAAGTGATGGTGCGATTAACGGCGGACCGCTATTTCCCGCCGTTCCCGGGGCGGCGTTCCCGCCCTCCGACGGGCGAAGCCAAAATTTCACTTACACCAATTTCGCCGGCAATCAAGGAAAGGTACGAGATGTGTATCGAAGCGAGCACTGTTTTGATAGCAACGGAAACGGATCTGAGTGAAATAGCTTTAGCGGTTTTCTGGGGGACCTTAATCGTTGGGGTATTTGAATGCTTTTGAAAGCTTTTCGAGGTCGTCGATATACACACACTCACTTAAATATGTTTCAGAAGAGTATCATTAAAAAGCATTGTGCCTTTATGTGTAAATTAACGAGCTGCGCATTTATCGCTTTAAATTCTTAATGGCGGTGGATGCCTTCATTGGACGCGCTGATCAGAGCATGCAACGCTCGCCTATAAAAATCTATTGTTTTATCTTCCAGTCAAATTTGATTTAAGTCATCGATCACTAAAAAAAGCATCATAGTCTAATTTTTCATATGCACCTCGTGGACCTCTCAAATTGGCCTAAAGGACCTTGACGTCCGTCCCTCAATCGATAGGGCTCCGCAGCCCCGAGACGGACTCGCAGCATACGTGACGGAAATCCGTATTTTACCTCCATATAGAGGGCGATTCTTTATCGCCGACTGGATACTGATACGGCAACGATCACGAAGCAGAGGCTTCGATGCAAATATAACACGAAATTTACACAAAATTATACACGAAGGTGGCAAATGAAGTTTACACGCCAACAATTAAGCACGGCCGGTCCACAAGGCTCCCCAGAAAGAACAAACAGTCTATTCGTCCTGCAATTCTTAGGTTCTACCCTCACCACTTGCAGACAATATCTGACGGGTGCAAAGCCCAAACAGCATAAAAATCGACCCATTATGATTTGAGAAAATTATTAAGAACACTCGAAAATATTATTGAAAATATATATTAACATTTAGGGCTTAAATAAATCAAAGAAAATCTTTGTCTTCAAAAATGTTCTTAACTGCTTTGGTGTGTTTTCAATTAAATTTAGATATATTTTTTATTTAAAGTATATGTTTTAATTTAATATTTAAGTACTTTAAATTATTTAATGAAAATGTACATCTTGGCATAGTGATGCGTTGATGCGGGCGGTGGCAGATGTATAAAATATCAAGCACATTCCTTATCTTTAATCTTTACCAATTACTTAATAACTAAACTAAATCTAAAGACAAGAACATACCATTTATACAGCTTTATTTGCATATTGAAATACATGACAATCATTAACTATTAAAAGAAAACCCAATATTCATATAAATTTGTTTGAAACTTGTATGTATGAAAATGAACGCAGTTTTATACATTTGTGGTTATCATGAAGTCTTGTATTCTGGATAACTGTAACACCTTTTTTTGGTTGCTATAAATAAATTTGCCAAAAATATTCACCAAGCTTTGGTCCAAGTTCATGTTTTAACATCCAAATAACTCCTTTTTGTCCCTTTAACAAAATTCAATATCTTGGTTTCCATATGAATGCTTAAAAATGTTTTGTGCCATCGGTGCAAAATCCTTTATACATACAAACAGGGAAATGTGTTATTGGCACCATTGAGACTATTTATTCGAATTGTAATGCTGTGGGTCGCACGATCCACATATATTCGAAGCAACAACGAAAGGGCGGCTTATTTGCTGTCAAATAAACGTGTTCATCAATCATATGCTTAAATCATAAGCTGACACACATTTTTGTGTGTCTGCTGTATTGGGCTGTCAATGACAACGAAAGGATCGCAAGATCTTCGAGTGCTTGACACTTAAATATACATTTATCGTACATCAAACGCGATTTAATGCTTCATCGTTTGCTTTTTATTATCGTTTCAACTTTCACCCAAATTTTAATCCAATCGATGAAATAGAGCTTGATTTTATGAATATGAATCATCAAAAAATGTATGGTATATCATTTAAATCCTTGTATTATGGCACACTTGTTTTATATATTCTGTCCATTGTTGTCACGTGATTTAATCACACTATGATGGCGGCTCTCATCTGCGCAGCCGTAGAAGAGTTCAACGAGGGTAAGAATATTAGCATTAGTAATTTCATATTAGACATGTATCATT
Organism: Stenopsyche tienmushanensis; assembly: GCA_008973525.1. Taxonomy (NCBI): domain Eukaryota; kingdom Metazoa; phylum Arthropoda; class Insecta; order Trichoptera; family Stenopsychidae; genus Stenopsyche; species Stenopsyche tienmushanensis. The sequence continues at coordinate 153,467 of WACJ01000152.1, forward strand.
GCATTTTTTACTTGAAAATAATCATTTTTATTAAAAAATTGTATTGTACGTAGGGGACAATCTCTGAAGCTATTGACCTTTTTGAGTTATGCCCTACTCCAAAAGAAGCCTGAAATCTAGAAAAAAAATAGTCAAGTAAATAAAAGACGACTAGTCTAACTACAAGACCGTTGTCGTTTGGGTAAGAACGCGCAGGAGGCGGGAATCGGAAAGAGTCGTTGGTTGACCTTGGTTGCGGAAGGACGTCCTTCTTACAGCCAGATCTCTCTCTCTGAATAAAACGTTACCTAGAAAAGAGAGTCTTTCAGTTTGACGCCCGTACATCCGTCCAGCTACACATGATCCGATAGAATAACTGACCCGTGCGTTAGCGCGACTATCCCGACGAGCTCGTGGGAGTGGGGAGCCACCCGGGGACTCTGCCCTAAGAGTGCCCCGGCTCCTACGTAACAATACCCAAGTTAAAAATAACCATATATTCCAGAGCAAATAGTAACTTTACTATTTAATAATATTTAATAGTAATATTTATTTATTGAAAGGAATCTTCTATAGGACAAATTAGTCTGAACAAGACGAAAAGTGAAACTCCAAGCAGTAGTCAATTAAATAAAGAAAACATTTTTTTATACTCTCACTATCATATAAACTTACATAGGTACACAATGCGCATGCGCCACGCCGCCTATACACTTTTTATATATTACACAAACATAGTGTTATCTTTAAGAAAACAATTTCCATTATGTTAAAAGTGAAATAGAAAAAAATACAACTACAGACAGATTGTGAGTCTATAGAGAACAGAGGAAAGTGACTAATAACACCAATTCATGTTCCAAAAAGTTAATTGGAAAAAATAGGATCAGAAAAGGGTAAAAAATAATAAAAACCGTTAACAAGTGGAAAATACCAATACATACAATGAAATTGTAATTGTACAATGAAATTGTATGTATTGGTATTTTATATACGCAAAAGTACAAAACGTGATTTTTAAAAATTCATCCATTCTAATGTGTGTGTGTAAAAACCATCATGTCACTATATTATTTTCTGATAATTCCTTCAATTAGGATTTCTTTTTCACGTCCCTAGACAGAGAAATCTAGTGGTGTCAAGTCTGGAAGCCGTGCGAGGCACAAAATAAGGTACGTCCTTAAACAAAGAAATCCATTGGTGTCAGGTCTAGATACCATGCAAGCCACATACTTAAATAATTTAGAAACTAACATTTCTCATTCGTTTACTCATTTTATGTGACTTTGGAAGCTCAAAAGTATTTTTTAAAACTGATTTCGTGCTATTATAATCACAGATTAAAAAGTTATGACGATTTAAAGGCGAAATTTGGGTATTTTTTCAAAAAGCAACCCTGGCATTTGGGACATAGGACCTATGAGTGGAACGTGACAAAAGACCCCTCTAGTAAAAAAAAAACTACATGTACATTGAGTATAAGTAAAAGATGAATTTTTCCTTCTTTTTTTAAAATAAAATTATATTAAAATTTTCAATAATATTGTTCTAAAAAAAGTTACATAAATAGTGCTTGATTTTGTTTTCTATTTGTGTAAATAAATATTAAATTAGTTTTGTATGTTATTTCATAGTTTCCAGATTTTTTCATATTCTTCAATCCCAATAGCATGGAGGATAAATGGCTCTCGAGGCTTGCACATTTGAGAAAATATTTTTCCTTTTGAAGAAGTCTCGTTTCAGGGGACTATGCATAATCCATTTGTTATGTAAACAGCGAGAAGGTCCCTAAGGGTCCAGACGTGCATTTCTACAAATTCACAGGCAAGAGTTTTGACAAATACCTCAACTGAGTCACAATTTATGGTCGCATAAATCAGAATAACATGTCGGAGAAAAATCTATGGCATTAGCCCTGCACAAGCTCGGCCAAGGTCTCAAGTACAAAAATACTACGGGGACCGAACAAGGAAACTTTCGACCGATAAGTTTTTGCATGTGCTCTTCGGTCAGCGAACTTTTTTGACCCAAATATTTTCCCTTTTCCAAGAGAATGAAATTCTATCTTTCCGCCCAAAATTAAGATTTATTCCTGTGAAAACAAAACTTTTTTCTCTCCTTGAGCACACGTTTTGATGCGAATATATCATCGGGCCATCTACGGGTAAAGCTTTAGGCGGCATGAATTCAAAGCGAGCCATTCAATGTAAACATATTCCATCTTTATGTATACATGATAAGATTACAATTAAATTATTCGAACATATTCTATAAACTTTTTCAATTTCATAATGTTATAATGCCTAAGTGATTTTTTCTGCAAATTGCAAGAATATGATAGAATATATATTGCCATACGTACAAACTCTGTGTCCAAAATACCATCCATGTCATATAATATATCGCACAAAATCTGCAATTGGTTAACTTTTACACAATCTAACACCAAATGAATTTTTATTTTACGTTTGAATGTTGTAAATCTGAATAATAAATCGTTTGCTCTCTTTAACACGTTAAAAACAGGAAATCACCAAGGAAATCTTTTCTCCTAAGATTGATCCCAGCGCCGCTATTTTTGCGCAATTCTGTTGTACTTTCAATATAGCCAAATACTATAAAGTAATGCCCGAGTTTGAATGTTTCAGTTTTTTGTACGTTTTCACGATCACCAGTTGTGTTCAAACTTTATTCGAAGTTGCTAGAGTGATAAAATTCCATCCTCGAATCTCCCTTGACCCTGGCGAGATTTGTTCCATCGCTTTTTCAATTTAGAAAGTTCCTTTCAATTTCCAGGTAAAATTGAAATCCCAAAAGGGTTTTCGAGTAAACTTAGAATTGTTAACATATGAATATTTTTCTGTCGAAATTTCCGCCAGACCCGTTGTTATTCCGATATGAAAACGACTATTTTTCGACTCGTCGAACTTTACTCATATCATCGGCGGTATGAATAATTTGAATTTGCGTGGCTGGTTCCTGGAAAACATTTAAGGCAATACTTTCACTTCTGCATCATAATGTTTACTGTTGTATGTTATCATCATCAAAATTTTAAAGCAAGTGAAGATTGCTAACAAAAAAAAATAGAAAACGTACTGAATTGACATAGCGTATTTAAGTCGAATTGTCGATATTTTAAACAATTAAATGTTTTGAACATCCTGGACTGGGAAAGAAAAAAGCCAGATCAATCAGATTATAGAAGCAACAGGTTCTATAATCAACGATCTCAGAATTCCTTTCCTTTTCTCTTTCATTTTTGCAAAGGCGGCGCTTATTCCTTCAATTAAGATTTTGGGGGCATCTTTGTCGTGTAAATTAATTATTTTGGTGGACTTATTGCTTGGCTCGTACCATCTCCAGACCTGACACCAGTGGGTTTCTTGTCTGTACAAGTGCCCCATTCTATAGCTTGCACGGTTTCTAGACCTGACACCACTAGATTTCTTTGTTTAGGGACGTGCTGACTCTCTCGTAATGAAGAAGTGTGCCACGTTTACCAATTGGTCAAATATCGACCGTGATTGAGAAAGGTACAAGTTCAACTATAATATATTCTTCAATTACTATTTATTTATTATTATGTATTTCTTATTGAAAAATACAAGCTGAAAAAAAATGTAATTCTTAAAATTAGTGAAAACAAACTAACCCCTTAAAGAGGTAATACATAGGATTGTGTCCGAATTCCAGTGATTCAAAAAGAGCATTCTTACACGCTGACCCCGGAGCCGGACTAAGATGGAGAGTGTTTTGCACGTTGAGTTTGGAGATAAACAGAGACGGAGAGAGTATCTTGTGTACATCGTACGATTAAATATTAAAGATCGTTAACCTTAATTTATTGACTAATAATGATATTTGAATGATATAATTAATCGATTTCAAGTGTATTTCAAATGTTTACCTAAAGAAATAATCGAATATTGTGTGCTATTGGAAGTGTTTATTTATTTATGTACAAGCTTCATATACGCTGCGACGGTCCTGACAGATAAGTGGATTTGTACAGATGATAACTGACGGGCGTACAAATATAGCATCTAAGTTTATGATCATCTTTCACACTTTAGTCTTCGCTCTGATTTTTCGATCAAAAAGCAATCGTGGAGCGGGGCACAGTCTGAAGGAATTATTTCGGTTTTGTTTTGTGTAAGTTTATATGTGATTACAATGAAAAATTATAGATTAGTTTGCAGCAATAAGACAACCATTGGCCAATGAGATCTATACATTTTCAATGAAAATACATTCTTATTTCTTTCCCGATTCCTGAAATATGAATTTACTGAAATAGGTATCGCTTATGTAATAAAGATGACAGCTTAAAATGTGTCTAGAAATTTGATCGATTAAAAACATTGGTCAAATACTGAACTTGGAACAATCTTAATTTTAATTATATAAAGAAGCTTTGAAAGATAATCATAAGTAAATTATCTATTATTGACATAAGAATCCCCGTTTAAATAGCGAATTTCATAACAATCGTCTCCTTTTCCACTATCAAAACATGTAGATTTTCTCATTAAAAAAATAATTAATATTACTTTTCGTCGGTTTGTTACATTATCATACTGGGAAATGTTTTTGAAAGAATATTTGTGAGTTTAGTGTCTCACGTGGTTTATTCAAATGCGCCTTAACAAATAAAAAAACGTGTCATCCCTCTTATGCAAGGGCCCATATTTTTCTTTGACCCAGCGCTTACATAGGACATATTCCCGGTAGTTTTACTTATGACTGCGAAAATTTAGCGATAATGTAAGTTTTTTGCTGTCGCGATTCTCTCGGGCGCAAACTAAAACGGTAACAAATTTGGTGTCATACTTTTGTGAAAAGCCCCTTTATTATTAGAATAATTTATTCGACCCCTTTTTTTCCGGGGCCCGTAATAAAGGCAAGGTTAAATTTCTTATCATATGGCCGTTTAGCGTTGAAATGCGAATCGCAAAATTACGGGTCAAAAATGATGACACGTTTGTGCGTATTTCAAAATGCGCGTCTGCGCGAAAGATCGCCTCTGCAGTCAAAACAGGCCGCGTTAATGGCGTGTAAATAAAATTTTCTTTCGTGAACTTTTCTCTTTTTTTGATAAAAGAGGTTTTTGTGCTTACTAAACCGAGGTTTGAAATGGATTACAACTCGCCCTTCCGAAGAAATGTGGAAGATCAAAGGTTTTTGCGTGTACCCTTTCCAGATGAGATCCGCGAAGATCGGCCCCTTCGTTGCTAAGATTTAAGTCAAACATCTATCTTCATATATTACATCTACTTTTGTGTATTAAATACTTGAAAAAAACATCTATAATGCTTAAATTAAATATTAATTATTATAAATTGGAAAAAAAACAAATATCAGTATGGAAGATTAATGCATGGATTCTAAATATAAGCAAATTAATAAAATAGGCATATGATTATTTGTGAGCCAATCTTAGTCTAATTTATTGACTCTAAATATTAAAATTCACATCGGGTCTCATATAACACGGGTTTATGCAACACGAATTTAATATAACATGGTTGATGAATTGTGGCATATTTTTGTACAACGCGATTTTTTAAAAAAAATCTTCTTTAAATATTTACTGGGAAAAGCTGTGACCAGAAGTAGTTCTCGAAGAAAATGTTGTACTACTTGCTTAAATCATAAATTGAGTATCAGTAATCGCTAATGATGGCTCTTTCCTTATATTTTTCTAGGGAAGCTTACAAATAAAACTATTAAAATTTCGCATAAATGTATTCAAAATTATTAGCTGTATGATTACGAAATATATTTTTGTGTGTAGTCAGACATTTTAAAATCAAAATGTCGAAAATTTTCAAAGCCATGGCGTTTTAAATCGACGGCACTTAGTCTGGCAGACCTTATATAATCACAATCTTATCTTGTATGAATTCTGTAATTGAAGATCGTCTTCTCTTACTATGCAAATCTTAATATATCTCCAGGGATGGTCCCAGTAACTTTGTCAAATCCCAAAATTTCTCAGTTCCATCAAAATGTCCCGTCTGTTAAATATAGCTACAATGTTTCTCCCAATTTTAATCTATCCTTTGTGTTTTAATATTTTTACACAAATCTTATCGACTTATTTAAAAGCATTGATTAACAATGCATTTTTATATATAGTACTCCCAAAACTATATTAAATACTAAAATTCTTCTTCAAGCGCACTCAATTAGAGATTCATGTTTAATCATGCCATTTTTTAAAACAAGAAAACCCATATTTTCTTATCAATTTTTTTTTCCATCTTTGATGTTACAATAGTGTATGTTAATATATTCACGTTGTTATAAAGTGTGTTGTTTTCTTAGTATCCAAGTAAAATATATGCAGTGTAGGCATCAATTTAATAAAATTGTTAGCCCACTAATGGAGGTGTTGAAGCTTTACATATAGGCGTATTATACTTTGAAAGTTTCATCAAGATAACAATACAAAAGCATCAGCAAATAAAGCGAGATTAATGGTACAGGCGTTAGAAGTGTGATTCAAATATAAACACGATGAATAAATTTCGATCGTACTTCGAAATAGGCGAAAACCGAAATGAACTCAAGATATTTATAATTATCTATCATATTTATTTGCTTTGTTCTCATTTTGAAATAGTTTTTTTAGTTGAATAAAGGAAAATGCATTATGAGAAAATAAACATCAATGCCTCCAATCCCGAGGTTATCCCTATTTGTTAGCCGGGTTACATGATATTCTCGAATGTTGGAAACTGTATTCTTTCAATGCTGAAATCTTTTCAATGGTGCAATGGCGGGATTGGAACCGTAGCTGATGTCATTAGTGCCCATACTTGCATTTATTTTCTCCCGAGATGGAACACTATGGGAATAGATGGATTTCAGCACAACTCTTTAAATGTTAAAGCTACGTCCTTTATCGAAAATTGAATTATCTTGTGTTGGTTATATTAACACTTCTTGATTGGATGTCAAATGTTCAATAAACAAGATTCACCGCTAGGAAAAATGCATTTGGAAGAAAGATGAAATTTCTTCCAAATGCATTATTCAGAATATTTGATAAAACAATCCCTTTTGAATGTATTTGAATGAAATATAATTATGGTGATATTGCTTGTGAATTCAAACTTATGTTCGTAATATATTCAATTAATTATCGCTTTTATTCCTCCCCTGGGTGTTTTACCGAAAGAGGAGGACGCACATAAAATAATAAGACAAAGTGGATAGATAGCCTTGACTACGGGAAGAGGTATTCTTCCCGCAGGCTCGTTAGTAACCTCTATCCCCGTTTGAAACCTCCTCTTATTCTAACATTTAGATATAATGTACAATAAAAAAAACTATGATTACCATCCGTAAATTGTAATTAATACATTTTGTATACATTTACCCTTTGAGTAGTGAGCTAATTTAAAATCTTCATAGTCTTAGATGCTATATTTGCTTGTTCAACACTTAGCGTTTATAAAGGTTACATTTAACACTCTCGTCGCTCGACGTGAACTGGTATTATTTCTCGCAGGGCCCAAATTTGATAGTCGAAGCGTAAACAGAAAAAATAGCAATGCTCGGAATAAACACGGGTTTTAAAATTTCACAACACTTACCCCAGAGCCTTCATTTGGTTAATAAGCATACTTTTTTTAACAAGCATATCAGTGATGTTTTATCCTCATATCAGAAAATTCCGGAAACTTCTAGTAAGAGAATGGTTGTACTCAAAAAACGCTAGAGCTGACAATAAAAATAAAAAAAAGTGAAAAAAGCGTTTCACGACTTAGAAATTCAAAAAAAATCCGCAGGACAAACCTATTAGAAGGAATTGTACTCTTTGTTACAAAAAGATGAGACAAATTCTTGATCGGCAGGACGCAAAAAAAATGTAAAAACTAAACATATTGATTGTCCTAACTGTCCAAAATTATCTCATATATGTTTGAATTATTGTAATGAATACCATGCTAAATAATCTATTTATTATATATTTGCAGGTGCTAATTTCATTAAATAGAAATTAAGTAACTTGTAAAATCGTATTTGAGTAGAGGATACAAACATCCAAACCAAAACGCCCGTAGCGTATATATGGTGGACGCAGCGACGAATGAGTTAAATAAAAAAACACTGTCGATACCACACAGTATTCAGTAATTTTTTCAAGTAAACATAAACAAATTATATCATTCACACATCATTATTAGTCGATAAATTTGGGTTAACGATCTATTATCGTACGATGTACGCAAGAAGCTCTCCGTCTTTGTCTCCCATACATAGTTACCGAACTTTTTTTTTATTTTATCCGTCTCTGTCTTTCTCCAATCTCAACGTATAAGAGTGCTCTTTCTGAATCACTGGAATTCACTCGCAAATAGGCGATCGTCCTACCATACAGGTGAAGGTTTAATCTCAAGTTAAAAAAATGTATGTGACTCTCACGTAGCGGACGGGAAACTTCTTAGCTCCTAGAAAAAATTGCCCTACCAATTTGCCTTACCACGATTATAGATATTTCTATTCAAAAAATATTGAGAATAAAAACATTTTTTTCCATTTTAACACTTCTTTTTCGTAAATTAATTTGTGGTTATAAAAGTGTTTAAGAATTTTAAATTTAAAAAGGTTATTTAAAACCCATTCCTTTCACTATATAGGTAACGGATGCTCCACTTCCGGTTGAAATATCTCCTCATCTCCGCATAAAGTGGAAGATGAGCTCACGTTAATGCATCTTCTTTTCGGATGCACTCAAACACAAGAAGAAGAAAAAACGTTTAGCGTGAGTTATGTATTTCATACTAAAACGTGCTTTTCATTATAAAAGGAAAAGTTTTGAACGCTTAGTAGTTTTCATCGATGCAATGCCCGACTACAAGCCACCAATATATCTCTTTTTTACTACAAAAAATAGGTTTGTTTGTGTAGTGTTATTTGATCCATTGAAGGCAATAAGAAATTCACATCACGATTTTTTCTTTTGCCTCCACTCTTAGATTTGCAACCGGGTCCCTGAGGTATTATGAACAACAAAAGTTCTGACTCGCCCACCGATGATGCCCATCCCTATTTTCTTTCGTATGTCCGACATAGAGTAGGGTGCTAAATCTTTTGTGAAACTTTAAAGTAAAACATATATAAAATCACAAATAAGCTGTCCTACAATATATCTCGGCGGTCTTGTTACAAAGCCACTAAATCAACATCTTTTTTTATTTTTACATTTTTATATTTCAAACTTTCACTATAAAATTATATAAGAAGAATAAAGTAAGGAGTTACATTTTATTAGTATACCCCTGCAGCTTTAAAACTTAAGAATACAAAAATTGTTCAAAGATATGCTACTGACATCTTGAGAACATTGTGTTTGCAAGACGTAACATAAGTGCATTCAAAGAGAGCTCGGTGAAGTTTCAACCATGTCAGCTCCTGGATAGACCATTAAAGCAAAAATACTCGTATAATAGCATGTGGATATCAATTTTCTATCATATTTTATATATTTTCTCCGTTGAAAAGCGTTAAAAAATTCCAATATACGAGTATATTCAGACAACCCCTATATATTCCTACAACAAGCTCCAGGACAAAACTATAGGTCAAAAATGACTTGGTAAATAATTTTCAAAGTAAAAAATTAAATGTTCTCATTGACCTATATATATTACATATTTTATTGCAATTATATTTACACGGAATAATCAATAATATGAATATAAATAATTCAATTCGTGTTACGTGGCAAAAAAATACTTCAGCCGCCTTTACATTTTTAATAATACTTTGAGTACGTCATGGACAAATTTCGACAGAAATGCTTAAATTTCTCCGTGTTATTTATTCATTTCTGTTGGTTTTTCTTTATATTTAATATTTATAGACGTAGTCATGAAAAGCTTTCTACTCCATAGTGCCGTATCTACTCGCTTTGTCCCATCAGCTATAGCCTCTCTAAATACAAATATGGAAAAACCCAGCTCTGCTTTAAAAGGGTTTTAATCCTTTTCACTGAAAAAATACGCTAAATATACATATTAATAAGTACCATATTTTTAAATTGGCTAAATACATTTAGTTGCTCACTTGAAAAGAATCGGCAAAGTCATGAGGATGTTCATGGTGTATAGAAAATTGAGACGACACTAAATAGAATGATAGTAGAGACAAAAACAATGAGGTTGTTAAATATTTTACCTTAAAAGGGCGAAATTTATTTTTAAATAAGAGAATAAGGAGAAGAAGAAAAATAAAGCACAAAGCAAACGACCTTATTCAATAGCAATCATTTTCGATGATTTTTTAACTTATTCTATGTTTCATACAAAACTATATTTTTAGCAACTCAACGATTGTATTACTTGTCTTTACCATGTAATGTTCACCTCTATGACTATTTATTAAAATAACCAGCGATACATTTATGCCAATATTTAATATAGGGTTTTACCTATGAGATTATTGGGCCAGAAATAAACTCTAAAAGACCACGTAAAATGCCTAGGTTTAGGAAGTGGTCCGCAAAAACAAATTTGTTCAAGTGAGTTCAAGAATCCACAGACTACATGAGTTTAAGAACCCCTAGTGTAATACAATACATTGAAAATCGTTGTCATGTATGCATATATGATGGGCGGTGGACAGAAAGCCTCTATTCTTAGATAACTCTTTATTCAATACGAGAGAGAGAGAAAGAGAGAGATCTGGCTGCGGGAAGGACGTCCTCCCGCACCCAAGGCTAACCGAGGACTCTTCTTGACTCCACATCCACAGAAGTTGCACATTGAAACATTTTCAATCACTGAATTGTGTATTTTAGTTTTTACTACACAGTTAACTGTTCCAGATATTAACTCGAACGTCCAAACTGCTTATATTTATAGCTTCAAACATCGCATTTTGCATATAAACTGTACAAAATCTGAGGAATCGACGATGATACATCTAATCGGCCCAAAATAGAACGGCCTCAATATTGCACCGAATCATCTGTTTCATGAGCGAAAATTTCAAGTGTAAATAATTCGAAACTATCGGTTCTTTCCAAGAGTCAAGAGTTCTTTCCAAGGGTCAATAGTATGGCTCACCAGATACTGATTTGAGTCATCTTGCTTTTTTTAACCAACGAGAAATCTCACTTTGCACTGTGTGTAGAACTATATGTAATAAGAAAGTTTAAATACTCTTAAATCCTATGTTTTAAAATAAACATCAAGGACCTCTAATCCACTATGAATCTTTACTCCAATCTGTGTTATTCATGTCTCAATGACTCTGTTCAAAGTAAGTCTGACTATTTAACAATATTTATATTTTTCAATGATTGAATCAATTTTAAATGTATATTATGTGGTCGTTTATAAATGATTTTTCGCTCCAAACTCAATTGATACTGATCTTATAGGTTTGTATTAAGTTTGACATATTGAACAGAGACCGGTGTATCGAAATAGTTAAATTACCGATGGGCTTAGGGTGTGAATTACCGAAATAGGGCAACTCATCAAGTTGAGTCCCGCACGTTTCGCAGCAGAACCCATCTCTTCATCTGAGTCACGCACCCCCGACACAAATGGCGATGGATCCCTTGCATTATGTACGAGCCCAGACGCAAAATAGTGTTTTCGGAATGGGACGAATGTATCTTGAAGCCCATTCTATTAATTTAATATGGGATATGTGCGGATAAAATTCTATTTTTGGGCCCCTGTCGGCTGATTGAAACCTTAGCACTTTGGGGTACATTAAATGTGAGTTGTGGAGACGTTTTGAAAATGAGCAAATTTTGCGCTCACGTCGTAAACAAACTCGTCTAGACTATCGTAAAAGATAACCGTTAACGATATGCATTCATTGGTCTCGTTTTACGATCTCGACTTGGAAAGTGATATTGACCCCGCGATGGCCTCATAAATTTCCATTCAAACTTTATACTTGAATTAATTATTTTCATTGTAAAACTTGTAAATGGTTTACTTCTCCGTTAAATATTACATAAAGACTGTCAAAATGTAACGCTTCCATTGACAATGGTGTCATAAAACACTAGTACTTCCTATTAAATTTGTAGACATATGCTAGAGAAGTTATTTGCTTCAAAATATGAAGATCGCTCAATTGAATTTTTATTTATTTTATTAGAAAACACGATCAAAAAACATATAGAATTTCAAACCAAATCTTGTCACAAAATCGAAAAACCTTGTATTACAACATACTTCATTGTCTTTCTTCTTAACAAAATTTAGTTCTTATATATTAGGGATACACCATTATGGATTTATGTCCTTGTGAGAAAAAAAGAGACTGGACTCTATATACTCCAAAGAAATGTTCGATCTTTAAAACCCCTCAAATTCCTTATCGAAAAGTTCACGAAAGCGCCCTTTTTCTTCTTATACAGTTGATATAAATAAATAAAAATTTAACCTATATTGAATGAATTTTACAAAAATAATTATTTATTTAAATAACTACTCTAAAGAATGATAAGCAGCAAATATACTATCACAAATTACGAAATAAGGTCCATCTTTGAATTAAAGTAGAGGTTAATATATGAGCTAGTAATCCTTATTTTTGATATAGCATTGAAAGCATCAAGTGCTACAGTATGCTTGATGTTGAATTAAAATTTAAAAATGAATCATATAACATAGCTATTTGTAAAAAACAGCTCGAGAAACTATTGAGCTTTGAATTTTTTCATTATTTCATTACGAAACAAATATTCCAGTGCTTCTTCGTTTCATTCTGTGCTATCATCCAGTATGTTTTCCCGTGCTGAAAGAGGATAGTAATTATTAAACTCTTCACAATTACCACGTGGGGCTCAGTTCAGGGCCCGAGCAGAAGTGAGCTGAATAGTTTTCGCCAAGTCTGCAAGCCGCTTTTCCAACACTGAAAATGATGAATGGATTCCCTCGGAACAAATGGATTCTATATATCACTTCTCCTAAAGGAATTTTGGCCGGTTATGAAAAAATGTACCAGTTTGAACAAATAAAATTGTGGAAATATATAACCGTGCTCTTTGGCTATGCTGTACGTCGAATGAAATACAAATAATTTCCAAAAACATTAAAAAATATATCTAACCTCATCTTAAATTAAATTATTCTGAATTGAGACTGTGAAAAATATATATTTTTAATGTGTTGCTTTGAAAATTATTTATGGCCTAATATTACTTCTTCTCAAGCTAAATTAGTTTCTTCGAACCTTATCAAAAAGACGTTGTGCGTTAATATTTTAAATAGAAAATTGAGCCGCCTTAATGAAGTTATTCTTCATATATATGTTGTTGAATATTCATAAATGCATAATTATCCGTAGGTAGTCCCGCGCTAAGCGGCTGGACTCGTAACCCGATCATCTCGGGTTCGAATCCCACAGGAGATGTGGCTGGCGACCACATTTTTAAAAATATATATATGCCATGAAACCATTTCAAAATGTTTGACAATAGTCCTATCAAAGTGATTACTAAAAAGAGTATTTGGTACATGGATTGACAATATTTAATCAGGGGTTAGGAGGGTCTTTTGCTACGTTTCATACATAAGGTTTATATCCTAAGTATCAGAATTGTCGAAATAGATTTTTTTGTTTTCAATATTTTAAAATTTGCATTTCTTTGTTTCGTTTTTGCAAAGGTGGCCAGACCTGACACCACTGGATTTCTTTGCCTGGGGACGTGCTCTATTCCGTATCTTGCACGGTCACCAGATCTGACACCACTGGATTTCTTTGTCTAGGGACGTGCAAAAGAATTTATTTGTATATAATTATAGTTTGCCTATAATTATATACAAATAATTTAATCTTATTCGTTTTTTTATGAATCATCTGTATTTTTTTATCAATTTTATAAAACCACGCAAATCAAACCATCATCGCATGTATTACGTGCTATAAACGAATATTTTTAGTAGGTAATATATTTATAACTAAAGTTATTTTTACGATCGTTATTTATTCTTGATATCTGATACAAAAACACCATATATGATTTTAAAGTAATGAATATTTTTAATTTTTACGAATAGTTCTTCGCGTTCCGCTTATTACTAAAATGACACTCATTTCCAAGCTTTATATCAAGCATCATATCGCTGTTAAATATTTTTAGTATCGTCTAGTAATACATATTTATTGGAATACTACTAAATGTTGCGTATATTCATTGAATTTTCATGCTCTGTTTGCGCCTTTGTGTAGTGATTACTGAAGCAAGTATGTGAGAGTGGAAGTTTTCAGGATAATTTGAAGGAGGCGTAAACTGGGCTAAATTAACATTCTTGAAACACAAGACGCTATTTTATGAGGTTAATGGGCATCTATGACCTAAAAGATCTTGTGATCATCCTAACTTGAGCGCTTCCTCGAATTTAAATATGGTTTTAAAAGCCATAAATTGTGGGTTAACTTCGTACTAAAGTCGAATCTATTTATAATGAACAATTTGCGATAATAACTATAGCGACAAAAATACCATAAACGAAACTTTTGAATTAACCATAATGAAATGGATTATTTGCCAGAAAAATCTATAATAAGTGGCTAGAAATTGTTAGGTAGTTAAGTGACAATGAATATATGGAATTCAATGTACTTAATTTTAAAAAATCATACAAAAAGAACAGAAACAGAAAAAGACAGTACATGTCTTTTTCTTCATTTGACTTTCACACAATCAAAGTTGTTATCTAAAAGATTAAGCTATATTTGTGTAATATATAAAAAGTGTTACCACGACGCAGCGCATATGCATAGCGTATTTATGCTCGTTTGTATGAGATGGAGAAAGTAAAAACGATTCTTCCTCTCTCTCTAACCAATTGTAGCTTGGAGTTTCACTTTTCGTCTTGTTCAACCCAATTTACCCTACTGCGCCTATAGAAATATAATTTCAAAATTGTTAGAATATTTGTATCATCTCATATAATGATTTTAAAGTATATTATTACGTATCAAAATAGATATGGTATGATATTTCTTAATAATTAATTCAAAAACGCTTAATAATTAATTTTAAGTCTTAAATAGATTTAATTTAAACTTAAATAGAATGAGTTTATCGCATGTATAAGTCCATAGGAACACTCGAAAATTAAGACTACCGCAAGTAAAATAATAAATCGATATGTCTACGTTGCCTTTCCTAATCTTTATTTCTACCATGCAATAAATATAATACTTTGGTTAAGCGCAATTGAAGAGGGTATTATAACTAATGGATTTAAATAGAATAAAAAATATTTGCTGATGCATCACTTATGATAACAAGTTTATAAAAGTTTTATACGGCCAAGGTTTGGGTAATTCCTTTTCAGGGAGCCATTTCATTAAAGATGAAAGTTTGATAAAATGAATACCCTCCGATTCACGTACGTTTGGAGCAAATCTTCGAAACTTCCCATGCCAAAGTTCTTTTAAAAATCGAAAATTTCAGCCGCCATGTGAAAAATGGAAAGACGTCACAGTTTTCATTACATTTTGTGATTCTTTATTATTGGCTGAAGTTTGCATTACTCCGGCATCCGATATTCAGTCTAGCTAACGGTCTTGGGTTCAGGTTGTTCGGTCACATACAGAATATCAACCAGATAGATTCCCAGCATACAAATGGACGTCGACAACAAACAAGTAAATACAACTCGCAGATATTGATCTCAATGCGACTGACCATGGCTTTATTATTTGCCGACAATAAATAACACCTATACCGAGCTTAAGTGTATCGAATAACTTCAGAATCTTGCAGATCTCATTAGCAAATAATTATTCCTTCTATATTACTTTCGATTTTAAATATTCTATCTCATCAATCAAAATTATAATACAATTTTGAAGACTTTATAAATATAAATTTATCATACGCAAATCACTTTAATAAAGTCATGAAAACACCGATTCAATATTTAGCAGCATGTAAACAAGAAAACTCGCATTTAATTAAAATGAAGGTCTTTCAATAATTTGAAGCAATGAGTGGCCGTAAAACATAAGGATCTAAATAGGTCATAATATTATATGGCGGCGTTTTCATTAAATAGAATGCCAAAAATAAGAACCATGGTAATCATAGTATCAAATTTAGCATGCTTAACCGCAATCTGTGGCCTCGTGCAGATATCTGAAAAATATGCTTCTGACTGGAACTCGGCGAAATGTAACAGAGATCGATTGATTTGATTAGGCAGTGAGCTTTGACAGAGGCTGGATATGTATTTCCGGTTGATGAGTTAAGTTCCGCCATATCGAAAGTACTTGTATAATGCAATAAAGTATGGGTGAAATTTAGCACTAGCAGTCAACAGGCCACAGTATGCGGAACATGAAATGTCATGATGCTGAGCTCCAGATTATTGGATTAGGAAGTGACGGTCCTAAAATCATCGAACGGAACGTGCTTCCTATTAAATAATTTCATAATAAACTAAATCCTCTCCAGTATACCTAAATGAAGCCATGCAATATAAGTCATACCTAACGAGATACGGGATGAATTACATTCAGTCATATGCTAATGGATCCTGACAATTAAAGCATAATGTTCCAATGAAAATATATTTAAATAGCAAAAGTCTTAAACAATAGATACGATTTCATAATTTATTAGCTAATATTATTTTTTATGAATTATCTTCAAAAAGAGATCAGAATTCAGAGAAAAAAAGGATATCTTTGTAAGGTGCATATAGTAAGTATAATCTTTAATGGATAACAATAAATACCAATAATTTATTGAGTTATATAATATATAAATTTAAGCCTAAATGCACAATTTATGCATAATTTTTGTATCCATGGGAACGCTTTAAAAATTTTGGACAATGGAGTTAAATGCAAAATATTGAATATATATATCAATAATATTGTTGTAGTTTGGTTATAATTAATGTTTGCATCATAAAGTTATAATATCTTGAAAGACATCAATTTCGGATTTTTTGATACATGATGATAATAATCCAATTAAGTATACATCAATATGTGGATTGCTGTAACCCTCTATAGATTGCATATAACGAGATTAATATAACAGTGTTTGATCAATGTGTTATATCAATGGATCGAATGTTGGTATAGTGGATTAGATCCTGAAGTTATACTGTATATAATAATAGTATGCATTTAATATCATCCATTATCTTTTGGATAAGAAAATAATTTAAGCTAAACGAGAAAGAGAAACAGAAACAATCCACGATCAATATCGGGCAATTGACAATTCAAAAACGAATTTTGCTGCGTTCATAATATTTAATTAGAGAAAGGGCGTATCATATTGAATCAATATCAAGGAACAAAAAAATTAAAATTTCCAGTACCAAAATCTTACTTTGATGCGCAAACTTTCGCGTAGTGGTTTATAATCCACACTCTCTCAATGTGGGATTGCCAATGCAAGCATTGAATTCTTGGATTATATCTATTCTACCTCAATTGAGAGAGGTTTGGCAATATATCTTGAAGGCAAACCAACTATCTTTTACCACATCCTGCCCATCTTCTTCCAACTTTTGGGCCTCTTTTCCAATTCAAAAGCAAACAAACCACATAGAGCAGGATGTGCCCCCGAGGGTTCTACTTAACAGTATATATATTCGTTTTTGATACAAATATTTAGAATATATAGATTTAAATCAGTGCTCAAATTAGATGCATCATATTTTTAATACATAAGCATGAAACTAATCATAATGAAAAATAATATCTAAAATAAGCATGTTAATAACTGCCGTCGCCCGCACAAACCAACAACTTCAGATAGAGATAAAATATATTTTTTAAATCAAGTTATCATTTTTTTTACTATCATGTTGTAAAATTTATTGTTAAATTTTAAAATTTAAATAATCATTTAATAATGAAATTGTATGCGTGATATTATATGATTAAATCAATTTGACGTCTATCTATTCAGACACTGCAAAAAATAGAATATGTCTTATTTAATTGCTTTTGAATTGAAGCTTTCATCCAAAACAATGTCAGTAGTCTGGTTTAGACTATACTGCGAGATGCTTTTTAAGTTAAATGTGTATATTTTTACCCCATTGAGCTTTCAAGCATTTGAAAGCTTTTCCTCGCTTGACGCAAAATGTCTTTTTGTTCTGCACAAGTGTCTTGAAATATATTTCGCAGAGGATCTTTTTTCATAAAACGAAACGACTTCATGACCAACTTTTTGTTATATCAGCCATCAATTTTGAATTGCGCCGTATGAACATATGAAAGTGTTCCCTGAAAGTGTCTCAATGTCTTATTGCCTATATTTATTTAAAAAAATGAACTTTTGACGTCCCTGTGCTGTAAAATGTTAGATTAATGAAGCTATCTTGTTACACGTTCACGCCGTGTAGAGATTAAATATTTTCTTCCCTGAATTGATACACGTGTCTCCCGACGGGAGAAAACGTTCATTCAATTTGCACACCCTCTGATGAAATCTTGATGAGCACATGTGACACATTAAAAACCTCTCCAGAATATCATACGAAGGAATTTTTAATATCATACAAAAATTATTGCACAGAAGCGATGTATTTCGAGAATTTAATATCACACATGGATTCATTGTTTAAGAAATAACATAAAACGTGCGATAGAAAGTATAGGAAAAATCACAAATTCGTTTTAAATATTTGGAAGCTTCTGTGGCGAGCTTACATGCTTATTCAAATGGATAATTAATGTTTTGTCCGGTGGGAGGTCGTAACTGTCATTTTCACACCCCCAACGTAGCGATGTGGTATTGTATCGGTACACTAAATGGTAATTATTATTTTAACATCACAAATTTGCTTAGGGATTACGAACGTGCTGATTTTATTCAAGTACATAATCAACTACTAAATTAAAATATTAATTAATTATTTTAAATTCACATTAAAACCGAAATAAATAATGCAAAATATATTTTAAGTCTTTAATATCAAAAGTGCATCTTCTGATATCAATATCAAAAATTTAAAAAAATAATAAATATCTAGATAAGCCGATTAGATAATAGATCAAAGCAGTCAAATTAGATCAATTTTTGAACTTTGATATGAATAATTTTTGTAGTGCACAATTGCATATTTTGATTAATTAAGCTTAGATGTATAAATTAATTATTTTTTGAACTAGGAGTTAGGTTTGATAATTTATTTGGCTAAATTTGCATATATTTCTTATTTGTATTGGAATAATGGACATTATCATTGCATTACTGATAATTTTTGAATATACTAATACTAAGGATTGAGCTGAGTCTCTGTGATAATTCTTTTTACGTTTGCCAAGAAACATAACAAGTCATCATCGATGTTTTGTCATTAAAACATTATTAATCTAAGAGCATCCTTAGGTCAAGAGAGTTTTCTCAGGTTACAATATAAAGTCTCAGATTACTGTATTTAGTACAAAAAATAAAGTAAATCATAGAATAATAATGATGAACTTGATGACATGGGTATCAAAAATGACATGCCAAGACAATTTAAGTGGCAAGCATTATCCTTTGGAATTAATATATTTTTGGATACATATATATCCGCGAGTGCAATTTTGAGAACTACGAAAACTATGTTAACTCTAACGCAAATTATCACAAACTGAACTCAAACAAAGTACTCATAATGTATCAGTTAAAAGCTCGTTAACGCAAAAACGAAATTACTGCATTAAAAATAGAAAGCGGTTATGAATGTTGAAAGTTCACATGAACAAAACCGATTTACCGTGCGATGCAGCAGTCATAGTCCTCCTAGGCAATAGTTCAGCAGGTCCAGCACAAAAGGAAATCTGTCCTGCAAATGTTAAACTAATGAGCCGGATTAGAGTAGGAGCATTAAAGTAACGGGCCCGTCGTGAGGCAAATGTCTAATAAGTGACCGGTCCCTTTGTCCGAGTAAAAGCGATTGCAGGTTTTGAACCGGACCTCTTTTTGGTGCCGCGACCTTTCATTAAGCAAACGTAACCCTCCAGCATTAACGGAACATTCAAACAACCCTCCTCCTCGGACCTCGACATGGACATTTACTCTCGTTATTATGCATGAGGTGACGTATCGACCTCCCATTTCCTCCCGGTGCTTCACTCATTTCGACTCTAAAATGTGCCGCTTTGTTACTGTCTGCCATACGCGTGTCCAAATTATCCGACCCCCCTGACAAAAAGACAAACAACAGCTTGGGAGCGTACCAAGATAAAATGGCTTCGGCAAACATGATCTCATATTTTCATTATTAATAAGCGATATCGTTTTAATCCTCTTCAAACGTTGACCTTTGGGATTCTAATCGTTCTAATGGATATTTTATTTAGACAATTTATCACGGAATGCGTGAACCTGCTATGAATAATTGTCAGGAGGGACAATAAAAATATGTATCCCATACAAATCTCACTTATCTCTGGGGTCTATTTTAACTCAAATTTGTTAAATATCTTCAATAAATTGATTGCGAATAATTATTTGAATTTGAGGAAAAAGGTTTAAAAGAAGCCCATATAAAACTAAAAATGTGACTGAGATATGCAGATGATACCTTCGTCATATGGCTACATAGACAGACTGAACTTCTAAATATCTTGCCTTTTTTTCAAATTCAAAAATTACACACTTCACAATACACCATGGAAATATAAGAGATTTTCCAGAATTCAAAAAAAAAATTATTTTTTATGCCACAAAATTAAGAAAAAAATCAAAAAAATAAATACCGCGTAGAAGTGAAACCATGTATTTAAAGGAACGAGAATATTCCATGAATTATGCGATATCTATAAAATAATATTCTTCTAAATAAATATTTGTAGGTATTAAATAAAACAGGCTTGTATTAAATTAAATAGTTATCAATATTTGAATACCGCTAAAATATAATTCAAAGCAAAAATATTAATGTACGACCCTAATTTTTTGATATTATACAAAAAAAGGATTTCCTGAACCGTGTCTCGATACAGACCAGCTGTAAAATCTTTTGTCTCAAAATTTAATTTAAGTTTACTTTCCAGTCCTCTTATAATATAGACTTATAACAGCTAAAATAAATATATTTTTTAAATGATTCTACAATACCCAATCATGAAACATTTTATATCTTTATCATGATCATGATATGAATATGTTCGTAACAATATTTAATTAAATTATTATTAAGGGCCATCACTCTTTGGTACAAACGTGCAAATAATCGTGTCTGAATTTAGTATTCTGGCTACTTGATGGACGATTTATGGTAGCGCTTTAAATTCAATGACGCCTTTTGGGCGCAGTTAGAACGTTTAATTTAATATTCTTTTTATACTCTATAAAATAAAGCCCTGGAGCGAATTTACGCGGCTAGTTGTAAATGTAGAAACTTTTATGGGCTTACAGATAGTAAATTTGTAGCGGTTGTGTTTGAGTAAGCAAGTCAAAGAGACTCGAAGAAGCTGTGCCCATAATTTATGAGTCGTACACACGTCTAGAAGGAGGACGAGATTCATGACTTATCGCGATTACGCTACGAACAATTGTAAAGCAAATGTTCCTTGCATAGGAAGCACGCATTTGTCATCCGGATCTGCGCGGACGTAAAGTAGGAAGTCAACGAATTTGCTCCAGACCGATGCTGGGATGCTGGTCTTTCACTTAGCTGATTTCTCTAAGGAGCTTAAATCTGATGAATTTAACAAGGAGCATTGGTGCTTATTTTTACCCTTTACACCGATCCTTGATGGAAGTAAGCTATTCGCAAGAGCTTTCCAGCGTCTCGTGAAAAATCTCCGAGAGGAAACTAATTATCGTAATCAGTTTCAATCAGACCGGAAGCTGATGCGTTTTTAGAATCACAAGAAAGTCGCTTCTAATTACATTCCTTCCACGTTTAATCTTCATAACTCATAAAACCGATTTAATTTGAAATCATACCATCTCATTTATCGTATTTTAAAAGTAGCTTCCTTGAGCTCTTATTTAAAATGATCGATTGGTTGCATATTTATTAGAATATTATAAACATTCTTAGCTCTTAATTTAGCTATCGTTTTTCGGTAATAATCACGATTTCTCGACATTTTTTCCTTCTTGTTTGAGGAAGACTTTATCAACGTTATTGCATGCAATTCATGTTTTAGTCGAACAAACACATTTCATAAGCTAATTGGTTGATCTACAAATTTTTTTTATAATGAAAATCACTTTTTAAACCTAAATGACGGTCTTTTCAAGTTTGAAAACTACTCAAAATTAACAGACTTAAGTGTAAATAGAACCCAAAATTGTTTTCGTTTTTTAGCTTACCCGTTTTTGGGGACTAACAACACTTAGGCTGTTGCACTTTAAAGTCGTTTTTTATGCTTTTTTGGTGACTATACTCACCAAGAATAAGTTGTGATTTATAAAATTCAAATTTAACAACCCAATTTACAATGAATCGATTTTCACCGAGTGAAGAATTTATTCGAAATTTAATGCTTTATCATTTTCTCAAATAAGAGACTGCAACGCACGCCACTAAAATTATTTGCTATGTACTACTGCTACGATAGATGTCTTATGCGAAATAGAATTTGTTGATTTTTGTATTGAAATAATATGTGATTTTCATTGTATTCATCTGATAACACTGTAATATTTACGTTTTGTTCATCCTATTAATTACCATGTGAAATATTTTAAAATATGGATATGTTGTTTTATATCATAATTCATTATAAATATAGCTCCAAAGATTTCAGTTCTTCAGTTTTCTTCAGCACGTTTTCTTTAATCAATATTACAATAATAAAGTTCAAGAACCTCAATTTCAACATATACTTTATCATTAAAGTTCAAATCTTATTATACCAATAAATCAAAAGGTCAATACTTATTTATCACTAATATTATTATGCAGCCAATGTCCAAATTTTACAACAAAAGTATTAGGCATTTCTTTGAATTTATTCGAACAGTAGAAGCAGCAACTCGTTTCAAAGTTCTCGGTGATATTTCAATGCGAAAATAAATTCGATTTGTGTGTTTTCAACTGAGATAAAATATAAACGTTCGCATGCAAGTTTGTTTTCTTCGATAGACAACTGAAAGCAATGATTTAGATGGCATTGTTTGCCCAATTACATCTTTAAAAAAAAACACAATACAATTTGTATTTATAGTTGTGGCGTAGATGGTATATTTTGGATCCATAAAATAACAGATAGGGAGGCTGCACTCTATGTGGACAGTTTCGGTTTGATTGAGTGACCATGTCACGTACAGGACCATCCATCATATCTAACGACAGTCCGATGTTTTACTCGTCGTCCCACAGTTATATCACATTCTCAAAGACTGACAAGACCTGCAACTCACTGACAATCCCATTGAAAAATTGTAATTATCAAATTTTAATTGATCAAATATTTCGTGGAAAAATCTTTCAAGTGATGTTTAAGTTTGTATAATTTTGTAATGTTGATACCAAAGAAAGAACGTTTTACAATCAAATACTTTCAATGTCGAATGAATGAAGAATTCTACAATATAACACTATTTAAATACTCATTCGAAAACAAAACATACTGAATCGTATAAATTCATAATATATGTAGCACAAAGCAACCACCACACCGGTAGTACGCCCATTTTATTATATATTACACAAACACAGCTTCATATTTTAGCTAACATGCCGTACAAAACTATATTCCAAATTTGGTATTAATCCGTTGGCTTGTTAAAGAGTTATGACATTATTATTATATCAAATTCAAAAAAAGAGGCCGTATACGGCCTCTTTTTTTGAAAAAATTAAAATATTTCATATATGAAATAAAATATTTCAAAATAAAAATATTTCATAAAATTTCTTAAAATATTTCATAAAATTTCTTAAAATATTTCATAAAATTTCTTAAAATATTTCATATATGAAATATTTTAAAGCCTACACGTTTAAATTTATTGCATTTATTTTATTTCTTTCTTTGTATGTCAAAATGTATTCTTAGCCCCTAAAGGAGTACTATCCCAGGGCCTGGGATCAACGACTTCATCGATTTTAAATCTGCTCACAGATCGTACCGATAACTTTTTACAAGATCGTATAAATTACTTACAAATCTTAGTCTTTAAAATAAAAACTAGTAGATTTAGAATTAGTACAATTGATATCAATTTAAAAATATTTGCAGTTTCTAAGATTATATCAAAATTATTGAAGCAGAATAAATATACGCTGAGAAGGAATATGTAAGGATAATTTACGCCATAAATTTCAGGCTGACTGAAGGTACTTGCATGGTTTGGCTATCGGAAAACATCTTGACCTTAAATCCACAAGAGGTGTGGTTAGCGATCACATTTTTAAAACGTATAAATTCTATAAAAACTATGCCAAGATGTTAGCAGTAGTCTTATATAAGATACCGCAGTGTACATCTCATTTTTGAAAAAATATATTAAAGATTTAAACACCAATTTTGATTCAACAATACAATAAATACTGCTAAGGATTAAGAAAATTTTGAATCATCCCGTGATTTAGGAATCGAAGTCGTAACTTAATCGTCAAAGTGGTCAGTGATAATCCCATGGGGGAACTGCAGAAAGCCTTTAAAAATGACCGATCCAACAGGATAAATATATATAATACAATAAATATGTCTTCTCAGTTGCATTATACAACTATTGAGCATTCTTTATATCGTTTAGGTTGCTTGAAAATGTAAATATTTTAGGATTGGGGATAACCCGAAAAGTGTTAGTTTCCTCATCGAGTAAACTTGTGTATTAGTGATTTAAATTTTTGACTTTCCCAAGCATAAAAGCTTAGAACCCTTCGCATCAATCTTTCTAAATTCTCCATAAACGTTATTATTTGCTCTTCCATTGTGCTATGGAGAAACGTTTTTGGTGTAAAATGTGTTAATTATTTAGGCTTATTTGACAAAAGTAACATTTAATATGTCCCACCCGACGGTATAATAGTGAAGCTGTGTAGAATAGGCAGAATATAATAGTGTTTAGCATAAGTGTCACTTGAACAGCGGCACTATATTAAAATTTCTGAGCCGGTTAAGCCATGCTGCTTCCATTCGTACTGTCCCAGGGTTGGTAACTATAACCATCATGCAAAGTTTTACGCACTTATCCCGGCTCGAGTATCGCTAAGAGGGCCGTCATACCTACTTGAGAGCCTGTTTTGTATAGTTCGCACTATCCTCGCCAGGATTTCGCCAGGATACTGTTACTTAAGTAATGACAGTTTATTTATAGGCCCCACTCCCATAGGTCGTGTCTCCGACTCTGTGGGGTCTTTTGCCCAATGGGGTCGTCGAATTGTTGA
Organism: Stenopsyche tienmushanensis; assembly: GCA_008973525.1. Taxonomy (NCBI): domain Eukaryota; kingdom Metazoa; phylum Arthropoda; class Insecta; order Trichoptera; family Stenopsychidae; genus Stenopsyche; species Stenopsyche tienmushanensis. The sequence goes on from WACJ01000152.1 coordinate 178,753, forward strand.
ATGTGTTTGCTTTTTGCTTGTGCATTTGGACGTAATATCGCAGATAGAAGCCTCGACTTTTCCCCTGAAAATCAATTCTAATTACTACTTCTAAAAGCCACCCAATTAATGAATTACATAAATATGAAACGATTGCTGAATACTATATTTTTGGGCTTTGAATGGTATCTTCTTGACACATGATTGAGATAAAGATTTTTAATTATTAACCGTTACTTTTCTAATGAATTTCAGCACACTAAATCACAGATGAAATTTTTTTGTAAATTGTGTAAAAATGCGAAAAATCAAAACTGAAATTGTTCATTTATTAAACGACTCTAATTAATATTTTAAATGACTTAGTTCATTAGAGTTAGCATTAATATGGCATCTCTTGTATATCCCCTGTGCTTCCATGGGAACGCTTAAGTCTACGAACATATACAATGTATACATATACTCACATTAAATGATTTGAACGTTTTTCATAATTAAATTTGCATCTTAATTTAATTATTTTACAACATCAGTGGTCATTTTTGCAAATAAATTTTCGGAATCAGAATTTTTATATGAACATTATAGAGGTTTGATACCACATTTGTGCATAGACATATAGTTAGCATCCTTATTTCATTGATTCATCCAAAATCAGTTGACAGGAACAAAAAAAATCCACGCAGAAATATAAATTTTAATTGAACGATAATCCAAGCTCGAAAAAATAAGAAATGTAAAAGACCAAGTGTTATTAGCTTAAAACGATAATACTTGATTAATTCTTATTGTTTTAGCTCCAAACAAAATTACAAAAATATGGCGTTGAGTGCTGATGATGATATTGTACACCATCTCTATGAAAATCACTTCAATTCTAGTTGTCTCACATTCAAATCATTCACACAATGTTGGATAATAGTGGACGCCTCTAAAATAGTTAAATTTTGACAGTATACTTGTGCAATATTTTTCCATTAATTGTCTGATATATTCTGGTTTAATAACAGAAGCACACTTTGAGCGTTCACTGCGGTCCAAATCATGACCTCAGTAGGTCCTTACTTTTCATGATCACTCGCTGCTTCAAATTACTTACTCATTTTAAAAAAAATTAAAACTTCTCATTTAATTAGACAACGCTCGAGAATTCCACATCCTGGTGTTTCAGTGTCTTCGCTCTATCAATTTATATTTTCTCCTACTTGTCCGTGAGATATTGCAGTCTTGGATCTTGTAGAACTTGAAATAAAGTTTACGTTAGAGTATGCAATAGAACTCAACACTTTCAAAGATATGAATAAGTTTTTGTGTTCTGCTTAAGATTTTGCTCAATTCAGGCTTTCGTCTTCCGAATATTTCTGGGACGTTTGTTTTTCTCTTCGGGTCGTTGTGATAGTATCTTTCAAGCTGACATTAAAATTAGTATTGATGCAATGCACAGACATTTTGCCTTTTATAAGTCTGTTTGATCCTGTTTATTGTTTAAAATTTAAAAAAAGTGGACAATCAAATTGCAATATAAAGTGTAATAATATGCATGAATTATTACCACTGCTTCCACCAATTAAACATTCAATATTATTTTGCATTCAAAAACACTCACAAAATATTGAAATGCATAAAAATTATAATATCAAACAATTGTAACTTTTGATAGTTACTTTTGGCTGTAAAATCTTTTCAATAAGTTCTGCTGTTTTGGTCGAATTATATGATATGAATAGGTACATATAACTATTTTGTAGTATAATTTGATTAGCCTGATGTTGTAAAGCAGCTATTCCATTACATTATTTCTGAGAATGTGTGTCAGTATGTAGTTTCTATTTATTCAACGAGCTAACTTCACATGACAATGTGAACTAACTTAAGCACCGGGTGCCACTGATAGCAGAAAGCAATTAAAAATTTCTCAGGCTTCCGCTATGTAAAGTTTAATACTTTGCCCAAACTTTGCGACTGTATGATATACTGTACCCTAACTTAATTCTCCTCTCCACTTCTTATCGTATTTGAGCTTTTCTAAAATGCTTTAAAAATATCCACAGTGTCATTTTCGCCCATTTTCATATTAAGATATGCGATATCCAGATTAGAAAATTTGGGCCCGCAATGGAAATATGCATGTGTAACTTTTTTCATAAATTATTGTAGTCTTTGACAAAGGTTAAAACCAATTTCACCGCTGTTAACAAAGCACACAAGCGTGAAATGAATTTTCACCACCATCCCAAGAATGAAGTCGATCTCACAAAACCTTTGTATGCAAAGTTGTTGGGCAAAGAACGAGAACAAAAGTGCAAGCCATCCTTTAACAGCGACAATTCTTTACATATTGTATTTGTATTCGTCTAATTTACTTCGATAAGTTTTTTACTATTTCTTAATACTGAAGTCATTTACAGAGTTTATTAAATTTTAATAAGGAACTCTTATATTTTCTAATTAATATTGCTTCTATGAGAATCTTTTATTTTTCAATCTGTCAAAATCAATCAAATCCAATTAAATAGGTTAGTGTTGACTGAATTAAATAGTATTGACCAAGGACAAAGGACAAATATTATTATAAAGATTCTAGTTCAAATTCAGTTCGTGGCAAAATAGCTCATCATAGGAAAGAATTAAGAGATTAGAAGTATTAATATTTCCAATCGATCCTTTTGATCTTGGCTTAGACTGACTGAGGATTAGCCTCCTGGTTCTGAAAAATATATTCTGGGGTGACCAATGAGGTCGGGCAGGGTCAGCTTTGTGATTGAGATATTAAAAATCTTCAGAATACGTATTGAAGTTTCTTAAAATACTTTATTGGAATACAAAATAAAATATTTGTTTGGTTAGTTAATATGTAGATTGAACTTCAATTTAAATCGAGTCCCATCGGAGCAAACCTAATCAAATAAGTAATCCTTACATCAGGTTAGATGCAGTCAAGCTTGGAAAAAATTTCCACGTGGTCTCCGAAAAAGTTTCTCGGAAGTTGTGAACCTGAAACGCATTAGAAGAAGGCGGGGAAGATTTAAAAAAGCGTAAAAAAGGGATTTTCCAGCAGAGCTGCAGACGCAGACGGCCATTAGCCCGCTAATGCGAACAATTTCCTACGGTTCAAATAAGCTGTCGTGCTCGTTTTGGACAAGTAGACAAAAGTCTAACTGGCCTAACAGAAAAGGAAGTTGCCGACGTGCAAAAAATATAGCAATTCGTTTTGATTCCATTAGAAATTCAAATTATTCAAATGTACTTTCCAAGAACTTCGGCGACCATTAGTCTCCTTATTTACACAAGCATCTGCTTCCGCTGTACTATGATGGCTTCTGAATCCAGTAATTTGAACCAATATTATAGAAGCATAACTTCGTCTATCGGTGCTCATATAAAAGCCTCAGATTAAGTAGATCAATGGTACGGGTTCCACAATTCACTCTTTGAATTTGTACAAAAACTAAATTCAAAAACTAGAGAAATTATATCAATATGATAATGTGAAATTAATCATGACATTTTTCACGATTTAAGAGTCTCAAATCATAAACAACTCTTGTAATTCTTTAGATATTGGATCATAAACTGGAAGTAATAAAAAACAATTCTTAATAAGGAAATACATTATGATGTATGATGAAGTTTTATTAGCAAATTAAAGAGAACTCTTGGAAATAATATAAGGTAATTAACTATACCACTGCAATCTTCATTTACTACTTAAGCAAAGTCTATTTATAACAGCAAACATTTAAGTCTGGCGGGATACAATTAGGAATCTATTCTGCAATTCTATGAAAAAAACATAATTGTTATATATTATGGGCAATCGAATATAGGATACATAATTAGTTTTGCCTACAAAAAGGAAAACAGTAACATTCAGATCTAATTACGTTATCCTAGAGATCAATTTAATCTAAGATGACATTTGTATTATCTAATTTTGCGACTCGAATATAAGGCGATCTCAATATTCGTTATTGGTAATATCATAAAATTCTTCAATACAAGAAACTTATTTCATTTTGTAATGATTCTAATACGGATATTATGGATAGACAAATAATAGATATGCCAAAAATAAGGAGCAGTAATAGCGATATTATAATTTAAAGATGGTCACTGAAGTATTATCCAACAATAAAAGCGTAATCTTTCATTCATTTCTATATAATTTTAAATTAATTTAACTAAAAAATGGATCTTTGATAGAGAAAACTTTCTCTTCTTTCTCTTATTCAATAAATTTAACGTGGTCGTCTTAAATAGCTTTGTACTATCTTCCATGCGAAACTGATCAGTCTTTATATCCAAACAAGCAAAATTTTTCGTCCATCATTCTTACATTGTGGACATTAATAACAATTATCTAAATAATTAAATTTAAATCTATAGAGCTGGCTTCTTGTCTACAAGTAGTTTATATTAATTATTATTAAATAAACGTAGTCTACTTTCGATACAAGGTAACTAGGGCTTCGGTAGACTTGGTTAAAGTTGTAGCACGAGAACTTGATTGAAGTATTATAACTTTCAAAGCATTGCAATATTAAGTCCATAAAATATTTATTATAAGCAGCTACAACATAGTTTCAGTCTTGTAGGTATAAGACCTTTGTATAATATTTATTTACGAGTCTCAAACATTGTTATAATATAATAGATGTACCCATAAAGATTTTCGTTTTTAAATGAAGGATTTGAATGCTCGTATTTTTTTTATTTTTAATATTTTTTACAAAATTTAACTTCCATCGTTATACCTAACCTTTTTCCACCCATTTGGTAAAATTTTAATGCCTCTGTCAAAAAAAATCAGGGGCTTTGAACCAAAATATTCTAAAAGTCCTTTTTTTGACCTCGATCGATTGCTCGGTAAATTCTTCACTCAGCGAAAATTGATCTATTGTAAATTGGGTTGTTAAAATTGAATTTTAAAAATCACAATTTATTCTTGATGAGTATAGTCACCGAAAGAGTACAAAATAAGTGCAGCACCCTAAGTGCAACTAATCCTCAAAAACGGTTAAGCAATATAACGAAAACCATTTTGGGTTCTACTAATATATGTATTGTTTACAATAAAACAATATCAAATAACAAAATGAGAATAATTTGGCTGCCTCCCGTATTATAAATTAGTCAAATTCTTTAGAAAATTTTATTAAAAATATTGTGTTTATGAACCGTATTTCCAATTTTTACGTCAGTTTCTAAGTACACTTTACGTATTTTTTGAATGTTGAAGAATCTCTCTTATATCTTGCTAAATAACCAAATTACTACCCTTGAGCGTTTCGTCTTTATGTATATAAGACTGTTTCAATTGCCTGAATATAATGAATTCGTGTAATTCTAAAACCATTTAGAACCAATGAGGCGAGTCAAAAGCTGGTAGCAGTTTCAACCCCTTGACCTTATAATGAAACACCTGAGTTATTCTCAAGCCAGGAACGGAAGTGGGTTAATATGCTTCATCCAATTGTTCACCCCAGGGACATTTCCGTTAGAACTGATTGCTTTTAATCAGACAACCCTTTAGAACAGTTCCATTCAAACAAAATGTATCACTATTTTACATTCCAATGTATACTCATGTAAACGATACCTTAAATCGAGTGTGAAGGCCCTTCGTACGCTTTACTTTATTTATTCAGTATAAAATATATATTAATAAAATCCAACGTGATTTTAATAACTCATGGGCGTCCCTACACGCCTATATAAATCACCTCAATGTATACTTTTTTACATCTAGTAAAACAGGATTAACCTGGATTAAGACGATCGATCAGAAATATCCAAATTTGTTAGTATATTTTCTACACTCATGATTTGAGCTAGAACCTTTCTAAAAAATAATACTGGATCTAAACCCTTTTACTTACATTTGATCTATCTTTTTTCTCGTACCATTTTACAAGAATTCGTAAAAAATTGTCAATCATTCAGATGCACCACATTTTTACGGGTACTAATCCAAATTTAATTACGTAAGTGCTTCGTTGTTCATTCCACTTTTTAGTTTAAAAATATTGATAAATTTTAACCATAGAACTTTAACCGAAGATTTAAACAAAGTGCGGCGTTATAACAACGCCTTCTTTAATAGTCTACATTTCTTGAAAGTATTTAACGCCTAGTACAACGTAATTAAACAATCACTTATTCCGCCTTGACGCCGCCCTTGTATAAATCAGAAGTTATCTTAAAACATTTACAATGAGTTCTTTTCACTGGAAGCCCTTCGAAGTACAGCCCATTAGTGTAGTTTTTTTATCACCCTCCGGAGTGCTGTTCTTCACAACGGTAATATGCAGTAAAAGAGGGTTTTAACGACTAACATATCAAATTTGATAAGGCGACTCTTGTTACGAGGAATCATGCGATCAAGGGCGTCATAAATTTTTATGCGAATTAAAATGAATTCCTCCTTTACGGCCCGCAATAAAATGTATAAATGAGTCAACAAACGGACGGAAGAAATAAAATAGGGGAATAAAACACTCCGGCCCTGTTATCGGGGAGGAAATTTAGGAGAGATTTATTTTGGAATACTTGATAAGAATGTTCACCCCCATTACCCTGCTTTTTGGAATATTTTATGGGTCAAAGGGAAGCATTTTTAAACCTCTACTGGGGACAGCCGATGTATAGTTATTTCTTTCTATTGACCTGTAGATATTTCCGTAGTTTAGCTATCGAGCTCGTAGCTCAAATATTTAGGGTTCAAATGTATAGGGAATGTGTTTGGCGAAAACATTTTTAAGCCGACAGTCAAAAGTAGCAAACAATTAAATTTAATGCTCTTTGTCCTGGATTTCATTCAATTCCATGCCATCCTTCTCGAAATAACTGTCATTTTAGGGTTTCAGGATTGCTTTCAATAGTTACGATATTATCTGCATAAACATATTCATTATAATGTATTATAATTTGACTTATGTAATGCATTTTTACTGTATTCATAATCGCCAAATCTGCAATATCGGCTATTTATATTGAAAATATTTTCTGTAACCGTTTAAGGAAGAATTAATAGTTTGAAGGTACTTTTAATGAATGTATTTATAAATTAAAATTATGTTTGGTTGTGTACTTAAAAGCACACGAGTAAGCTTAAGTTTGTCCGCAAGAATCTCATTCAATCCCAAATTTGGCTCCAATGCCAATACCTGAGCTGACTTATATACTCTTCTCGCTCAAAAACTTTAAAATTTAATAACAGGCTTTTGGCACTAAAGCCACAATTTCAATCCAATAATATTTTCGAACTTTACTAAATTCTAAATGCTTTTGAAAACCAGAAAATTCTTAAGGTATTAATAGGTACTAAGATGTTTGCATATTCAATTCATATTTGTTTTGTATAAAAATTTTGCAAATCCAAATTTCCATTAGTAAACATTTTTAAAAATGTGTGTTTTAGCAATTTATATTGTTGAACCAGCTATATGTGACAATAAAAACGCATTACTGTTCAAGCTTCGTTAAGTAGCTACTTCGGATAAATGCCCACACCCTCCAAAAGCCGCATTCTTGTATCAACCTCCTCCGAATTGGGCCACCAAAACACACCCTCGTCTATTACTTCTGTTAAAAGAAATACATCCAAATCTGCAGTGATACGTTAAAACGTTCCAACAATATATTAAATGGAAATTAAATGACAATATACTTGCTGATTGAGGTTATCTTATAAAAAAATATCAAATTTGATATATTTACGATGATGCCTTTAAAAAGCTACAATATCTTTTCTTCTTCGTTTTATCATATTATGCTTAAATAATACATAGAATAGATCTTAGATCTTAGTTTGTATCGTTTTTGAATTTTATTTTTTTTGTAAATGATAAAAAAAACATCGATTCCAAACTTATAAATATTGGTAGAAACTAAGTAGAATTTTATAAATTTTATCAACAATTATTTTGTTTCAATTATTTATTATTTCTATTTACACCAGATATATTTTTCTCTATTAATATCAAGTCAAAGGTTTTATGAAAGCGTAACTCTGGAAGAAATCTGCTCACCCATCTTTCTTTCTATACCTTTCTATATGTAAAGCAGGTCGGTATTGCATATTGATCAGACGTCTGTCTCACAAATCCAAGCTTGTACGGCGCAGTGTGATATCATTCTTGAATAAGAAATTAGTCGCTGCAGGAATGAAATTCAGGTACCTCAAGAAAAAGTCCTTCTTGGTCACAGAATCATCTTTCATTCATGAATTGTTTCCTTTGAAAGAAATACGCCCCCGACCATTCATTCAAATCGATGTTTGTTAAGCACCATCCTTTATGCTGCGGATTAAATTATATTCCTGCTCAAATCATTGTTTTCGCAAACGTCAACATGTTTCCATAAAAATATTTTAATACTAAAATTACATCCTAATAATCACTGAACCATATGTAACTTAATTAAGAAATATAATCTCTTGCAACGCTATCTTTCAGGAATATGGGCCATAATCATGTCATCCAACTCAAACATCAATCTTGTCATATGCTTGATATTAAAGATATTTGACCTATAATTTTTTATGTGTTTGCACACCATGGGCAACCTAAGCCAACATCTCTAACAATGCTTTTAGGATATTCTTTGATTGAAGCAATGACCCTGTTTTTATATTCGACTAGTCTTTCTTGAATAACTAAAAGCTTCTTATAGCACTCAAAACATTTTTACTGAATCTTCTTTGTTATGGATACCCACTCATTATTTTTTCACGAAGAAAAGCTGAAGAAAACTTATTGCTTGAATACATTTAAAATGCACTTTGATACAATATATCCTCAACTTGCATATTATGAATAGAATTTTTTGATTCTATTCGTACGCTTAAGATTTTTTCCTAATGTTGTGATTCAAAGACTTATGCTCAAAATATTTGTATAAAACGCACTAAATACTGATGACTAAACACAACAGTATTTTTTTAATTACTCACCGGTATTTTTAAACTTTAATTAGACATCATTTAAGCAAGTTTTTTAAGTCCACCCAAAATTATACAGATGTGGAAACGTGATTTAGAATACTTTTTGTACTAAAAAACGTTTCGAAAACCTAATAAAATGCATTCGTTTCTATCGCAGATTGTTCTCATGCTATTATGAAGACGATTTTATACGAGGCTTTCGTCTCGGCCAAAAGGAATAGTTTTAACAGACAGAATAAATACGTGTTCCGTATATATTGAAAATCCCTCGAGGTTCGATATAAAGCATCTACTGTTTCATTACACCAGGATTACTATATTAATTGAATTTTCGACAGGCTTATTCCCACACTAACCATAAAGTTCTCTCTCTTCGTTAATAAAAATATCCAAAAGGTATCCTTGCCTCAGATAAAATTACACGCATTTCCTCATAAAAACGAATAACGACACTTCATTCTGATGTTAATTATTGTAAACCTTAATTGAACCCAACCAATTCCAAACTGAATTATCTACTCGTGAGCCTACTGGGTGGATCTTTTGCAAATAGGGTTGGGGGCAATCTGAAAGGTTGATATTTTTTCTAGAACAAAAGTTTTTCGATTTAAGTTTTCGCTACTCTAAAGTTCTTAGATTGGGTTTTACTCATAACTTGAATGTTTCCTAAGACTACGTGTGTGACCTTGCGTTATTTTTATATTTTTTTAATAATCTTTTCATTCTTCAGCAAAACTTAATACGAAAACATTGGATCATATGAAAATATTATGTATACATTGATGGGCATTTAATTGTGCCTCGACTTAATCAGAATATCTTTATCTTAATCATATAACAATATGAAAATTATTATTTTTTATTTTTAAATCCACACTTCAAATTAAATTGTAAGATATTGTAGCGTGGGCGATTAACCATCCCCACATAGTAGCGCTGTTAACAGCGCTATTAACGTCAAAAGAGTCATCAGTTAGCCTTGGCTGCGGGAAGTCGTCCTTCCTGCAGCCAGATCTCTCTCTCGTGTGGAATAAATATTTATTTAGAGAAAATTATTTCTATTCGACGCCCATCTATTCCCATCCCATCATTCGTCCAGCAACATCAAGACCCGTGCGATAGCGTGGCCATCTCGACGAGCACGTGAGGGCAGGGAGCCACCCGGGGACTCTGCCCCCGAGAGTGCCCCCGCCTCAAAGCTACAATATTAGAACAATAATTAAAAATTTGATTGAATAATATATTTATACACATATTAATTTTGAGCTAAACATATAAACGGAAAAACATTTAAATCATGACCCAAGCAGTTTATTGTCTTTTATATGGCCACTCACTGCTCCAAATTATTAAGATATAAAACCATAACCATTGATATAATCGTGATATATTTTAAGTTTGAAAATGTTTGACTCAAATAGGCATCTTATTTCTTGTTGTTTGGCAGCCACAATGAAGCTTATATAGGAACACTTGATCTGGCAATAATTTTTTTAAATCAACATTAATTAATATCAGATAAAATATTGTAGCAAATTTAATCAGTTAAGAACTTTTTTTTTGTTCCAAATTCCAAAAATATGCTATTAAAAGTCCTTATTTTGTCAGTGAATTTCAATAATAAATTTGCATACTTTATTCTTAAAAAATATATTATCTGACTGTGTGTTTGCTCCCATATATTCCATTTTAATCGCATATTCCTTCAAAAGGAATCGCTTGTCCTGAACGTTTATAAGTTTTGCTATTTTTTACATCGACGAAGAAATGTATCCATTCTCATCATATCAAATGTTGTGGAAACATTTTCTCTCCATGTTAAGAAAAAAGCGTTTCCTCCTAGCCATCAAACAAATAAGAGAGAAATCAATAAATCCCAGTTCGGGGACCGTAGCCTCGGGCCAATATGATATTGCATAACTTAGAAAACGTTAAGGAAAATTGGTGTTTTCTTTCTAAAGGAAAATTATAGATTCTTATTATATTTGCGAGAAAAATATTTTCATTCTATGTAAATATCCACTATCATGTCTAACCATAGCATTGTGATATTTTCTCTAATACTGAATTGTTATTTTATGTTTGATTATTTTAGGATTGGTACATAATTTTTATAATAAATATGGTATTTTGAATAAATTTGCACCGATTTTTTTCCTTTTTTATGCATAATATACGTTTTTTTTTAAAATTGAATTTTTGCCTTTCATGTGCATTTTAAAGTAGAGTTTATTTACGTGAATCGTTGATTTTATGACGTGAAATTTGTGCAGTTAAGAGAATTAAAGCATAAAATTGAGAGCCATGGAATAACTACCACAGGTTCATTAATGCATTTTCGCTTTAGAATTTATATAACCAGCGTAATCAGTGATGAATATATTCAATTTACTATTTTTTATGAAGCGAAGTGAAGATTTTTGCAAATCCTCAATCATGGCTTAATAGCATGAATATTTATTAAAATAATTTTTAATCGTACACTGCATTTTAAATAATTATTTAAAATAATACATATTCAGGATCGATTAAAATTATCCTGTGGACTACGTTTAATTTCATCGCATAAAACGCTTCAATTTTGATAGATGCTTATATCTTGGGTTAAACATGTGAAATGTATGTATATACATAAAGATGTTTTTCGTTACATCACAAAAAGGTTGAATTCAAATCCAGATGAATAATATAAAAATAGCTTTAGCAATAAATTTGGGACATCATAAATATTAGTATTCCTGATCGATCGTCTTGAAGCAGGATAACCCTAATTATTTGTTTCTGAAAAACTAAATACTGTGATGATTAATATAATTAACAAGCAGAACCTTTTATGGTCTCAAATATACTTCTAATAAATGTATGCTAAAAATGAACTTCAAAAATCACAGTTTTATCTTTATTTATTAAATATTCCCATTTAAATAGCCTAATTCCCGCCTAATCAAACATGAAAGGCACCGTGAAACTACCACTAAGAAAATTTCCTATGAAGATCGCCTACTACTAAAATCAGTATAGATACAGTCTTTGCCCTAATTTTTTCTTCCTCTAACGCTGTCTTAAGATCATAACTAGCGAGTCCAATCCCGGGCTCCTGAATCCCGAGATCCCGGACAGTTTTAGGTGCTCATAAGTCCCGGAATTAGTAAACTTAATCACGAAAAATTCGAGATTGAAATTTATATCTGACAGAAATCGTTTACCTCACCAACACGATGAAGGCTACTAAATCGAGACATTCCCGCCAAAATCTGGACGCTTGGAAACAGTGACGTAACTAATAATTGGCAAGCTTAGGCGACGCCTAGGGGCAGTAGCTGTCATATCTATGTATACATAAATAGTACATATATGTTTTTCAAATTGGTATATTGACCTTTCCCTACCGGTGATGTATTTACTACACCTCGACTCTAATAATGGGAATATCGATATGAAATATAATAGATACGGGGCTCAAAATTTTTGTATTCCTCCGTAATATAATTACGAATCACATCAAAGTATTATAGTGTATAAATATTCATCTGCAGCGACGGAAATAAATAATTTGTCGGGAAATCGGGAATTTTGCGAGTTTTAGTCCATGTCTCAGCAGAAAGGAATTTCATCAGTCAAATTGATGGTGTTATACGAAAATGGGGGCTCACGTGGTCATCAACTCGAGCTAGCATTTAAATATCTGATGATGATACCTCCAACGAGTGATGAGGATGAAGCTGATCGTGTATTTTCAGCAGCAAGTTGCCTGGCTTCCGAAATCAGATCCAGACTAAATGACGAAACACTCGATGCTTCAATGTTACTTCGGGCATATTTTCAAATTCATATTTGAACTTTTTAGTATTTTATTTATCTATTTTTGAATTGTATTTTTATATTTTCTTAAATAAATAAAGTTCTTTCGCCTTCAAATTGTTTTTTACACTGAACAAATGGACTTATTAATAATTTTTGATCAAATTTATCAATGTAATTTCTTAAACTATTGAAAATCCCAGTGTCGGGATCCCGGGACTGATCCCGGGATGATTTTATGCAATTACAAAATCCCGGAATCAAAATTTTGGCTCGGGATTGGATTCCTTAATCATAACATTTAGAAACATAACATATAATATTGATATTAATGATTACATCTGTTAAATAATTGCGATAACATTAATGCGTTGATATAAGTAAGTATAAGTCTCATAAGCCCTGCCCATTATAACAACATCCTGCTTATCGTCTAAAAAATCATATATTATCTGCCAATTATTATATCATGGAACGCATATTATCCGAAAATCTATGGGAATCACAGCAAAATAAAATATTAAATCTATCTCTTCAGGCAATAAGAGACAAAAGCGGCTCATTTTCTTTATACCATGAAGTCTACTACGGAAACAGTTAAAAAGTTTCACAGCGGAACTAGTTAGTTCATTCCCGGTCCACTTACAAGATATATATACTAAAGTTTTATGAATAATATTTTACTTAAGAGCAGTATCGCCGTTATAAGATACGAAACTTGATACCTTGAAAATCCGACGTATTTCTATGAAATGTGATGATTGTAATCTAGCCAACTAGAAATCGTTATTACGTATTTCTACGATGTCCGAAATTTCAGGAAGAAATAAATTAATTTTCTCTCCATACATTCATATAAATTCGTTGACAAATACCTCATTAACATAGAGAAGTAAACACAAAAATAAATTATATCATTGGACCTAGAAAAACTATCCCGTTGAAGATTAAAATTTAAAATAGAATATATAATAAAAAACCTAAAAATCCATATATTTGTATATCAATAGGAAAGTTCACCCTTTCGATTTGTGGTTTGTACATATACGATTTTCGTTAAACCTTCGCCTGTGGAAGTCACATTTATGTGACATGTGAGATGCTGTGAACTGGATGCCGATATTTGAGATTGGATCAGTCTTCTGCTGAATACGTACAATTTTCCTTTAAATTTTTGACGACTAAATAAATATTTTTTCGATCCATGGATCAAGGATTAAGGATAAAATGTTGATATTTGTTTAAGCTCCTAGACAGTTGATACTTCGTATATAAAAGCATTTATTCCCTTTTGGACATTTTTTCATCAAAACCTTTTTTATGTACTATAAAAATATATCTCTTAACGCTTTCGCGCGCGTTATCGTCATTTTAATTGGTTTCGTGAATCCGATTGCCGACAATATTCATGAATACCGATTAGTGCTTATAAGCAATCGCCAAAACAAACAATGAGTCAGTTATTCTGTTTCGTGTTTGCCTCTTGATTTCACTAATCGTTGTTATTGATAACATTCCAGCGATAAGACCGAAGTTTTATCGCCGTCGAACCATTCATCATTAAATTAATTGATCCACACGTTTTTTTTAATATGTTCTTTACACTTTTCAGTGATTTTCAACCATTGTATTTTCTTTAATAATAAAACTATTTAAACCATCGCTAATACACACAATGAAAGGTCGATCGTTTTGTCTCGTGTTATTGTATTAGAGTAACGGGAGTCGAAAGCACACAAGCAGAGCAGGATTTTTTTGGGCAGGTTTGGCATCTCCATGAAGTCTCAGTGCGTTTATTATTTTTTGGAATAGGATTTTTTTCCAAAAAAAATGACTAGAGTATTGCCTATTGTTGGAGTAGGTGTGACAGTTACCAATTCTCTACCATCTGTTATATGGGCAATACATAATAAGGATTCTATTAAATTGTCTCTAAATTGTAGAAAACTTATCACCTTTTCCATTTTAATGCGGTATAAAATCCACGCATTAAATACTGACATGTCTAACAAATGGAATATAATTTTTTTATACCACCGAATTGTTTTTCGGGGACAAGAATAGTATGCTATGAGTTGGCCTGACCTGTCAACATCACCCATAAATTTATTGTATTCCACAACTTCAATGGGCTTTATTTTTATGATTCCATATCTGTTAGTTTTTTCGATGAGCTGAGGGTGATATTTGGTTGTAATGCGTCTCTAGTATCGTGCCATTTTGAAATATATATATTATTTTTTCTTAACCATATGTGTTCTCCCTTTTTAACCTTCTTCTTTGTTATTTCTGCTGGATTTCCTCTTCTATTTGCACGCAATGTCCCTGTTGTATGCGTCCTTTTTTCTAATAGTTTAGTAGATAATGAAATGTTATTAAAAAAAAATGTCCATAAAAACATGATGACATTTGTGGAGAAATGGATTCATCAATTTAAGTACGATCATCAATCAAAGGCATCAATTTTGGTTCCTCTAGGTTCGTTATCAAATAACCTTCCTCTATAGATTTCTAGATTATGGATGTATCCATTTGGGGAACACAATTTATAAAATTTGATGCCATACTTAGCTTTCTTCCCTTTCGTGTATTGCCGTAACCACAGTCGCCCTCGACGAAGAAGAGATTCATCTAAAGAAATTTCTTCCGATGGAGAATATATATTTTGAAAATTCGAAACAACGATGTCAACAGTGAACTTATTTTTGACATCCTGTCATTGTTATTTATCGTGCAATTTAAACATCTCAATATTTTTTCGAATCTTCTACTCGACATAATATAAGAAAATATTGGATGATAATACAATGAAGCTCGTGAAAACATTTTTCTTAGTGTTGGAAAGCCTATATGCCCACCGAGCAGACACAGTCCAAAAATTTTTTTCAATTCCATATAATTTATTTCATTGAATTTGGTCACCATGCAGTATCTTGTTTTTGGTAAATTGTAAAAGTAAACTTTTTACCATAAGCATTCGTACATTTTATCAACAATTTATTAACTTCCCCAGTCCAAATACTTGTAAAAAATTCTATAGGTGTATCTCCAATATCTTTTTTTATTCCTGAAGATGTAAAATCAAAACCAAAATCTGGTATGAGAATATTTGACCGGACCGGGCATGGTGTTGATCGGACCTTATGATCCGCGAAAAAAAATTGTATTTACGTAAAAATATTTTGGGAATAAACATTATTTTATGTGATTTTGCCGAAATTGGTAATCCGAAACGTAAGTACATAATACTTTTACGTGGGCGATGTAAAAGCAAATTCGATAAATAAATTTTCGAAATGATTTACAAAAATGTCCTTATCAGTTTCGTTTTTCAGAACAACTTCAACAAAAAGGTTAAATATTGAATTAATAATGGGGTTAAAAGTCGCTGGACAGTAAGAGGACATTAGCTCGACTCAAACATAGGTAAATTGATTAGAGTATCATGTTAAACTGAGGTGAAGGCTTCTTCAATGTCCAATCATACATAATTAAATATTTGTTTTAAACCATTTATTTGTATCCATATAAGGATAATTCAGTTTGGTTTGTCAAAATTGAATTAATATTTTTAAAAAATATTCATTCATATACCCCATGATATATTTTTTGCAGCAATTCATCCGCGAAAACAAATATTTCAGCCTGAAACGTCCAATTTTATTTTCGGTCTACTCCAGTTAGGGATTTACGTATTCATCTCACTGGCAAGCTAAGCAATCAGGTTTTCAGAAAATATGCACTATCATCACATTATCGTTGTGCAGTGGATGTAGACGTTGAATATGTAATTGAGGGTCACTCATCAGGGCGTGAAGTGATATTTGCTCAGGATCAGCCTTCGTCGCAGTATTTTTGTGTTCAGGAAAGCGGAAAAAGGTCCACATTCAAATGCACGCTCCAACAAATCCTTTGACCACCATCTGCATCGAGTTATGAATCCTTTGGACGAGTGCATGTTTTTTAAGAACCAGCTGAAGATACAATTATGTAGATTTGAATATCTCTTGTCAAAATGCCTACGTTTGTTACAAAAATAAGTTGTCACTATGTGATAGGATAAAATAGGTTTTTTTCATCGGCCCAATGTTTGCAGAATTCCATATTTCTTTTTAGTTCAAGATAAATGATATATTAACACATTCCCGTCGGGTTACGTATATCATTATACTTCGCCTGGGGTGGGACATATTTGTGATTTTTGCCTTATGTCCTTTTTTTAAAGCCAATGCGGAATATCTCATGACAGAAACGTGTGTTCAAAGTCCTGGATATTGTTATGGTTGAAGGTCCTGATCCTGGACCAACGCCTTCTTGATTTTGTAATTATGGCTTGTTTGGCGAGCAGTTTGTCTAAATTTATACGTTGTGTTGATTTTTTAGTTGTAATAACACATAGATTTTTTTTAAATAAACATAACGTGAAAAATTAACAATTAACAGGAGAGATAAGACTAACATAATTAACAGAAGAGATAGAACTGACATAGTAACAGTAGGAATAGAACTGACATGAAGAAATTTAAGTAGGCTAAAAAATAATTAATAGACTAATGAACTAATGATAGTAACTATTATATATAATTATTATATAATTATTTTTACTTTTTTAACTGTAAGTCTAGACTAAATCTAACTATTCTATGTTAAACTGTGCATTAAAGGTTATATATGTATATATGTTTTAAAGAGTTTATACACAATTTATACATTCGAATGAAATGATAGACAGGATGCATCGAGAGAAGAGGGAAAATAAACCGTCGATGCTCCAGTTGTAGGAATAGTGAGTAGTCATACATACCTTTTTTGTGGTATCGAAAGTGTTCAAAGTTTTAGTATATTTGATTCAATATATAAATCATTTATGCCTTAAGTTTTAATTGCAAAAAATAATTTTAATTCTACAAAAAAATGGGAGAGGAAATGTAATATTGCGCAATATCTCAAGGAAAATTAAGAAAATAACAGGATCGAATTCGCGAATCATTTTCTATTGAAAGTAATGTGATATCATCTGTACTAACACTTCAATTATTCCAATAGATTAGTTCTCCACAAACTGTAATTCAAACGGGATAAATCGAAATTAAGAATTACACATAATAGATCCTGTCCATTTCAAACGTTTACAGTAAAATTTCTTCCACCAAATAGCATGTCTGTAATACAATCGATGGATCAGGGTGTAATAGAAACATTCAAATGGTTACATAAAAATCAGATGCTTTTAGTATAATGAATAAAATTATAGATAAACCATAAAACTATTCATGCTATGTTAAATTTTAAATGATAAATGTCTAAAACAATAGGCAATGAATGGATAAATCATATGCAGCCCTGTCTAAATTTATCATCGTTATACTTTTTTACACTCAGAAAATCTAGGTAAATCTGGATCAAGATGACTAATCGGAAATATTGATAATATTGATCTCCCAAATTTGTTGGCATAGTGAAAATTTTTTCGACGACAATGTCTATTTAAAGAAGCTCTATTGTATAATTTAGAAAAATATTATAAAATAATTACATTTAACTATTTTCAAGACATTACTAGATCCTTTGATCTCATTGGCGTTTTCTGCGATGAAATTAAATGAAACCCCTTCGAGAAATTCAATTTAAATCGATCCCTAAATGGTTTCAGAGCTCTCAAATTGATTTTTTTAAGAAAGAATATAGGGCAATACAATGGAATTGAACTCGACAACGAACTATTAGCAATGAACTTTAGCTTCGGAATTAATCGGACGGAAAGCGAAGGGTAAGCAGTTTCCGCAATAAACGGAATCGTCTTCGCAGAAAAAGCGAGAAAACGAAGCCGTATTCTTGTAATAGCTACCATAAAGGATCTTAGGCAAACACACGAAAGTCGTAATGGATCAAACTTTTATATTTCACTCACTCTATTTTTTTTGGAGCCAGAGTCGCGCTATAACTTTGCTCCGAAAAGATGGTCTTAATCAGGGTGACCTAGTAGGGTACTCTATTTTCATATTTCACTCCGTATGAAGGGCACTTTCCAACTGTTCAAGGGGAATAAAAGACATTAGAAATGCTTGATTTTTCTTCTTCTTATAACTTAATCTGACATGTTTTAAAGTGCTTCGTTTTATCAATAAAAATTTCAATATCAATTGAATAATAAATATACGAAGTCACATAGCAATAAAAAAAAATCCTTTTATTTTCTTGGTTTGGGGATTTTACTATAATTTACTAATCAATAAATTTGTAGGATTTTTTTTTGAAATTGAGAAATAGAGACTCCAAGCGTTACTAACTCATTATTTTAATTTTTCCAACTCTCTTGCTGTTAAAAAAGTGGCAAAAATCAGCTATTATAATACATTTTACCATGAAGGACATGTAAAATATGAATGAACTTGTAAAATATTGCACAAAGCATTGAATGAAATTCGGCAACTTGATATGTTACAGTCTAATATCACAGGGGAAAAAATACATGATTTAAAACTAGAATTGCATGTTGTATTGAAAGCGTTGCTTTTCAATTTTGGCAAATCTACTTTTGATTGCGAATCTACTTTTGATTGCAATGCATTAAAATTTTATTTTGAAATGAACTTCTATTTTAAATTCCTTTTCGCTTATTGGCAAAAATATATATACAAGCATTCTTTATGTGCTGCTGAATGAAGGGGTAGGCTTTTGAGTGATAGTGATTAATAGCCCTCACGTGGCAATAGCCCGATAAGCGTACAAAGTGGATGTCGCCAATGTCGACGCCTCTTTGCGTCCACACAATATACCAGACAAGTTGCCTCGTTAAACTCGTCGACCCCCAATCGATATATTACCACTCATATATAAACTACCCTTACACCCACTCTCACTTTCTTGTCATCTGAGACATGCTCAAAAATGACATTATTTCTTAAGGGCACATTCAGCAGATCGACAATTTTTTTTTAAAACAATATAAAGATTTCCAAAAGAAAATTGAACTTGAATCCAGAAACGTTTCCATCACAGCTTAACCACTAGATTACATCTTCTTCGTTGCATTTAGTACATAATCGGGTAAGGTCACAACGAGACCGCTGTGCATGCTGGACGGTCTTGGGAAGACCTTAGAGGCCCTGTTTCTCAAGAGGATGCAGTCGAACATCGACAAACACGACAAAGACGTCGTGATGATCATGCTCGATATAGAGAATGCTTTATAATTATGCTTTTTGCGACATAAAGGAGCGTTGACGTGCTCAGGGATAACTTCGAAGTTCCCGAATACATAATCGAGCGCGTCAGCAACTACTTTAAAGATCGACGTGTCCATCATTATGAGACGAATACGACCAAGAAGCTAAAGATGGGCGCTCCACAGGGATCCGTTCTGGGGCCCACTCTGTGGAACATCCTCTACAACAGTCTGCTGACAACAAAGATGCCACACGGAGCAGAACTCATCGCCTTCGCAGATGACATCCACATCCATGGGAAATGGAGGCGATGGGTAGTGAAGTCCTCGCCAGAATCAACACATGGATGCGGATGGGGTCAAAAGACTTGTTGTAAACGGTCACGAGGTTGAATACAGCAAATTGCTGAGATACCTTGGAATCCTCCTGGACGACAAGCTGGCCTTCAGAGAAGATATTGAAGCAACTGCGCATAAGGTGCAGAAGGTGACCAGAGAGCTCGGACGGTTCATGCCCAATATCGGAGAGCTAAAGCCGTGCAGAAGAAAAAAAATCTATTGCAACTAACAGTGGAGCTTGTCGAAGACTACGACTATCACAATTTTTTCCAAGAAAGAAAATTCTTGTCAGATACGGTATTTTAGTAATCAAATGAAAAATCATTTTTTAAGCGGTCAAATGACTTGGTTTGATGTAGAGTAAATATCAAATGACTTAAAGTTTTATTTGACTGCATCAAATCGTCATAATACCAACTACACAAATATTATCGTATTAGATTATATTATAAGTGTTCACAATTAAAATATATAAATAATGCAATCTTCAATGTTAAGCATACAAAGAGGTGAATGTGTGATATAGATAGGGTTGCCAATTTTTAAAGACATTACTCAAAACTGAAATCGAACTGACTGACCCACAGAATTGACCTATTGGCTGGAAATGGCGAAACTGACGCTTAACGAATGGGCATGAAGTCATATGCAATAGAAAAAAAATAGAATGTAAGAGATTTGTTTCTATTATGAATGATAGCTGTGATTATACAAGCAAAAAATGTGGAATTAGTTGGAAAATAAATTAGTAGTGGATAGATTGTAAAACAAAGCCAACGGATTAAATAAAAATAAAAGCACATTAATCTGCTAAAAATATTCTTCAAATATTTTCATATGAGCCATGATTTTACTAGCCTCCAGAAAAATAAGATCAACATAAGAAATAACGCCGTGAAGGTTAATTGAAATGTAACGTTTTCTTATTTATGAACCACAATAAGTCTTCAACCCAAGCAGAATTAATCCAATTCCTTAGCAAGACATCCAAAAGGCCCCAGTAATAATTTTTGTAGCAATGATACGCCACTGTGTTTGTTCTTCAGAAACGATAGCTGTAATTGAATAAATTACATTATAGCTTTCGAGGTTGCTACGTGACATGTATTAATATTATATTATACAATTTCGAGCATAAACATGGAATAATTTCATAACGCTTGACCTTGAAATTTGATATTACTTCTAAAATATAAGATTTATGCTGCGACCTTAATGGTGCTAAATTCTATGATTATTTTAATCAAAATAAAAATATGATCCACCGTCTGTTTTGTCCCAAAATATATTATTGTCATAAAATGGCATGATGATATAAGAGCGCATTTTTTCAGAGTCGAAAGTCGGAAATTGAGGCTGTATGCAAAGTTTAACCTTGGTTACGAATAATGCTATATAAATTTAAGGTTTTGAAAGGGTCAAACCTTTTTCATGTCTACATTTATATGAAAAATGAGAAGATTTCCGGCGCCCAGACTTATCGCGGAAACATCATCCTGGAAATAGTATCAACCGAACCCGCTCCGAGAACGGCATATATCTCAAAATGCAAAATATTTCCCGAATTTTGCACATGATATCAATCATCACTCTTAATCATTCATACATTTATCTCGCCGTCTCAACGGGTTCTAAACAATATGATGCTGAATAATGGTATTACTATTTTACGCAAAGATAAAACACATGTTTTGTAGTGGCCGTTTTTAACCCTTGGGCCTGATGACCACTAGTTTAGAAAATGAACTCATTATCTCAAATATGTCTATAAAAATATTTTCTTCGACAATAAAAGTATTACTTATATAAAATTGAATATTATATACTTCTTCCAAATGTAACAATGTAATGCTGCCAATGCGATAATTTGAATTATAATGTATGTAAATTTGGCATAATAACACAAACAAGACGTCCTTTATATAAGTCAAAGGGCACATCTGGGTTTAATCGACTGCATTCAAGATGATGTCAATATTATCTAATTGAATAATTCGATTACTATGAGATGAACCTATAAAGATAAAAATACAATAGAGCAATGTATTGAGAATAAGAAGGATATCGAATTGTCTTCCATACAAGGCTATTTATTTTTTCCTGCGTTATTTTTGCCGTATGGAGGCGAGCATTATCATACTATAAATATACTTATTTTCGATGTACAAGAGAGGGTAGTTTTTTTTTTTATTTCCGCCGTTAAATAGTTTCAAAATGAATGTAACCCTTGCGGTCCCACCAAACAGACAAAATTTTTTTTTGTTGTCAGATCGGACTTAGCTAGACTAGACTTGCTACCTGAACCTTCGATAGCCATTGATTTTGGCATTCATAATTAGAGTAAAGAACTCATTTTTCATCATCAGTTATTAAGTTGCCTAAAAACGCCGTTTTGGTTACCATTTTTAGAAGTTGTTTGCATGCGTTAATGCCATCACCCAAGTTCTCTTCGCTTAGATCGTGCGGCATCCATCTTCTTTATTTCCACACCTTCTCGATTTTTTTCAGATTTCTTCAAACACTCGACAATTCGTATCCAAGGTTGGCCGATCTTTTTTCAATAGTTACTGTTGAACTGCTTTCGATTTCAGCGGTCAGTGTGACGGCATCCACCTTACGCAGTCCCCCACTTTCAGACCACCTTAGATTTCCCACACAGACCTTTATAACCACCAAAAGAGTATAAAACACGATATGAAAATGCAGCAGCCTAAGTGTAACTGTTCCCCAAAAACGGCCAAGCAATAAAACGAAAACCATTTTGGGTTCTACTTATAGATAGTTCATATTTCTTTAATATTTATTTTTAAAAAAATATTAACCTGTTAAGTGGGCATGACGTATATATACGTCCAATGTAAACTGCATCGAAATTGAATACATACGTCCTAACCAATCTACAAAAGGGAAAGAATCTACATACTGGTGTCTGGATTGTGAGGTAGCACTACGTGTCAACTACTGTTTTAAAATATATCACACAAAAGTTGAGTTTTGAATTTATATATGGTTATATTTTATTTTTTTAAACTCTTTGTTTTCATTTTTTATGTACTTTTGTTTATTGTTTTATATTTCTTAACTTCTCTATTTGTTCTTGTATCTAAATTAATTTAAAAAAATATATGTTTAATTGATTTTTTTTATAAATTTTAAGCATCGTTAAAAAAGTTAATAATATGAACTCACGCCTGGTGGGCGGGACGAATATATACGTCCTAACGAAAACGTGCGCGCTCACTGTACGTTGCGTTATTGAAAAGGAACTTCCCGCTTAATAGGTTAATCATTGTAGTATTGAACGCAAAAATGATACGTTTGATTTCATGAAAGATAAATATATAAAGACTTTTCAGGGAGGTAAAATGGTGTTTTTCAGAAGTTTTGAAATAAATAATGTAGAAGAAAGTTTTTTAGACTGAAAGGATGTCTGCTATATAACATGTGCATTCATAATATTTTGTCAATGTATGCAAATGTGTCGTTGCATTCGCAGCTTTATTCTTAGCCAATCCCACAAAAAAGCTCTCGTGCTACTCGGAAAACTTAAATCGAAAAACTTTGTAACCGAAAAATTTAGATATCCTCTCATATTTACAACTTTAGACGAGGGCGTGAATCAAAAGTTTGGCCCGCGGCGCAATCTTGCCTCAACTCGAATCTGAACCGATCTCGTTTTAAGATAGGCGAAAAATTAGCTTAAGCCCGAGAGCACCTGTGCAAAAAAACTAGATTCAAATCTATGTTGGGGATAATGAGGGAATTTTCATAGTTTAAATACCCTCCCAGGTGTATATTTTTGTTAAAAAGTCACTCTGTATTTTTTGCCAAGGTTCGTTAAGACAAAGCATGTAAAAAATATTTTAATTGGCTTAAAAAAAATTCTTACTTTTAACAAAAAAATTCTTAAAAAATTTTCAGTTAAAAAACAATTAATGGAACACCATTTATCATTTCTAGGATAAGAAAGTAAAAACTCATTTTAAATAACTCTGATAAATATCATAGTTTACTGATGAGCTTATAGCTTTCAAACTATACTAAGTATTGTATGTAACTATTAACAAAAACTTACTAAAATAATGTGCTCTTGCGATGCAATATTTATTCATATTCAATAAACTATTTATTTTGTATGAAATGCGACAAAATAATAAAAAATGTAATCTGTGAAAGATGTGTGAATATATATTATATTCAATTTGCAATACAAATCAAAGAGTTATTGTCAAAATAAACGTGAATGGCACGTTTTTCAATTGTAATATAATATACTGGTTGATCATAATGAAATAACTTTAACGGTTCGATTACATTTCGGCGATAGTTTAGCTTGAATTGTTTCGCGTAAAACATACAGGAGAACTGTCAAAACAGTATAATTAACAAAACGTAGCTTAAATTGTCATAATGAATTTGAATGACGTACGTTTAGTTTGGAATTCGCCGATTATATAATTCATTATTTTATTCAAAATAGATATTGCATAATATTTGGTTGGATTTAATAATCAGTTCTGCCATGATATAGCATTCCCACAGACACATTTTATTCTAAAACGTAATCCTACATTTTATAATATTCATTTATATGAACAAATTATAAAAAAGTTAAGAAAAAAAACCCTTAAATATTGCAAATATCGATAGGGTTTTAAATCCCTTCCATCACCAAATGATAATTTTTAAATATAAACTGTTTTAAAATTAATCTTTGATGGGCAAAAATTCACTATTCAATTGCTTGTTGATAATAAAAATAGCTGCAGTTCATTGAAAGATAAGTACACAAATTATTTAATGCAATGAGTGGCCATTGCATAAGCGAAGACTTACTCGGGTCATTATTTTGACCGCAATGACCCGTAAAAGCATTACTTTGGATAAAATTTCAATTTTAATTGCAACTACACTACAATCTTCACGTAATATTTTACTTTTAATTGCATATAAAATAATGTAATAAATATGTTTTATTAATCAACCCTTTTAAATTAAAATATTGATAGTGTCTTCCTATTTAATTCCGACAGGGTTGCAAGAAAGTATTAATGGAACACGTACAATAATAAACTACTTAGTGTATTTAGCTTAAGGTTTTGCGGGCAGAGGTCTAAATTATACCGCTGGGATTCCATACCTTGGGCACGTATAAATATATGTATCCAAAATGAAGGTTGAATGTGGCTGTAATTAGGGCATCATTTGATACTTTCAGGTTCTCAAGACATCGTTGCCCCTTGGAAAAACATCGTAATTAATTTCTAACTAGTAATTAATTTAAAAAAGGGGTATCTCAAAGTTAATGGCTTTGAAAGCAATGGTTAAAAAATTTTAGGGTGTCCTTTTTTGCTTCCCTAAATCAGGTTTAAAACTGTCAACACGAAGAGTGGAAACTTTACCTGCACGTAGTTTACTGACGCAGTGCGCTTCCTCCAGATCTCCTGAGGAGACTCAAAGAAATCTTCTTTTTACTTTGAATACTTCGTTGTAAGTATAAATGCTTAAGATTTGAAAGTTTTAAACGAATACTTCGAGATCACTTTGAATTATATGGTCCAGTTGAATATCTCTTGAGTGTAAATAATAAATACTATTTAACTTTTTTTTATTCTGATTGATTTTGATGAAGTCAAAAATAAAATTATTATATATTTAACAATAAGATATTTATCAATACCTCATATATTTATACAAGAGGTGTAAATATCAGCGTTTGTGCTTGTAATAAACCCAACTAATACCGCTAACGGTTGATAAAAACGCAGAAAATTTGAAATCTTTAACAAGCCTTCGCATTAAAGTCAAAGCTAATGAAAATTAAACTATGCCAAAATTTCGATCCCAGGACTTCGGGATTGCATTAGATCATCCCAAGATCAGTCCCGGAATCCCGGGACTAGGATTTTCAATAGTTTAATATATTACATTGATAAACTTGATCAAAAAATAATAATAAATCCATTTGCTTGATATAAAAAATAACTTGAAGGCGAAAGAATTTAAATTATTTAAGAAAGAATAAAAACACAATTCAAAAATAGATAAATAAAATACTAAAAAGTTCAAATATGAATTTGAAAATATGCCCGAAGTAACATTAAAGCATCGAGTGTTTCGCCATTTAGTCTGGATATGATTATGCAAGACAGGCAACTTGCTGCTGAAAATGTAATGTCAAGCTTAAAAGTAGAACGTTCAATGCACTTTTTTTTAAATAAGTATTGCTGAAAAGTAAATAAAATTCTGATCCTTTTGATTTCGCTAAAACCAAAAACCTCAAAATTTCACTTGATTTCTAGCCTTTGTCTACGAGAAAACGCGTTGCGCAACAGATGATACTTCTCGCCCTCTTTGTGTGATGGGATCAAGAACCTTCCTTCCTGAGGGAATAAATTTATTTCTAATGAAGGGAACTTTATAGAAAAAAAAGATGCTCCATTTATATTTTTATATAATAACACTAATGAAAATTTCCGGGTTATATTTGAACCACCCTCGTCTACATATATAAAATATTCGAATATTTTACCAATTTCACATTCGATATTCGAATAATTGATTTTACGAATATTTGGGACCCCTAATCCAAGCATATATTTGTTTCAAATATTATATACATTTTTAATTTTTTTTTTTTTGATATTCAGATAATTGTATGAATCCTAATCTATGAATAACCCTACTTCTCAGAAATCTAGTGACAATAAATGCTTTATTTATTTTATTTTTAGTCCTTAGTTGTGTAATATGCGATGTATTTTAAAAGCATTTTGTACAAACTTGTCCACAGTTTGAGAGTCGCTCGATATGATAAACACGTGGCATTTTATAAAATTACTTCTTAAGACTTCGAATATATTATATTTGTGTAATTAAATAAAAAAATATCCATTTGTGTTGCCTTTTCAGACAAAAATATAAATAAATCATCGTTTTTTCAACGTTATAGATTTATTTATGAAGCAAATATTTTAAATACTTATGTATTATACTATAATCTTTATAACAGTTCTTATTTTATTAAATTAGCAATGATACAAACAAATTATGAGCATTTTTATTTAAAGCCGCGCGGAATAAAAAATTGTCAGAAATGTACTAGATTACGCTGTATCATTCGTTCGAATTCAGCCGAACCTGGAGTGAAAGATAATGGAAAGCCACCATATGAAAAAAAGTCTTCTATGAAGATCATTTGAATATTACATAATAGGTTATTTTGAAAAAAAAAATTTTAAATTTGCTACATTTTTGCACAATCAAATCAGCACCAATCAATTTAGTGCCAAAATAACAATAATATAATGATATTATCAATATATATGTGCTAATAAAATCAACAAATATTAATTAGAAACCACTGTAATATACAAACAAGACTGAATAATATTTAAAATGTAACATTTTATGCATTATATATTTAACTCAAAGTATGAGTATATTTGAAAACTTCGGTATTTCGGATTGATATTGCGCTATTCGAAAGACTTACCTAAAACAAAGAATTTAAACATCCATTAGACCAAATATTTTCTGTGTATATTTTAGATGACAAATTAAATGATAGCTCAAATTTATCTTGTAAATCTTATTATCCTTACCTGAGAGCTCTTACTGCATGAATTTTGAAGTCCTGGACACCTTTGGAATTTGGCTCACCAGCAGTTCTTTTGAACCACACTGTACAATTTTTCACAACGTCCATCTAAACTTAAGACTATTGATTGATCAAGGCTGGTCGATTTCGTAATCAAACAATTGCGGATTGCTTTTATATTAAACACGATTTCATACCTGAAATTAAATATTTGACACATTTTAGTCCAATTATTTAGCTGATGATATATTTTTAAAATGATATATGATGTATTTTCTTTAATCTAAGGAAAAAATGATGCTTAATGAAGCTTTTAGCTATGAAATGCTAAATTAATCACTTCCGAATATCGTATTTTACATATACATTTGAATGTTAGTCGTGACTTTAAATAAATGATACAAAAATCGGACCTATATCCTACATCTTAAAATAGACATCTTGATTTTCCAATCCACTATGAGTATTATTTCCGATCTGTGTTCTTGAAATCTCAATGCAATTGTTCAACATTAAACATTTCGATAATAAGCCTAATAATCGTATTACAATATACTTAAAAACTATGACTACTTGCCTCAATATTTTAGCTGCATGACGATCAGGATACAGTCTGGAACACGGATCACATTCCGGAACGGCACAACACTCTGTGTATTAAAAAATATCACTTAACATACGCACATGCACATCCTAACCTGTGAAAATAAAATATAGCTCTGCACCGAATATTGTTGCATAGCGTAAACTCGACGCCTAAACTGGACGGACAAATTGAGACGCATTTATGACAAATTATTAATATTTATAAGAAAAACTATTTTTTAAAAATCATGGGATTAAATAAGCTGCTGCGATATATTCCCAACAATATTATTTTTCAAAAAAAATCACCATCCGTTTCGTTGCATAAATATATTATTTTTTAATGAATTTCAAATTTGATAAAAATATTTTTGGGAATATATCAAAAGAGCTCATCTCAGAGAGAGTCTCATGCATTCTTTCAATAGTTTTTCATAATAATTTTCATTTAGTATTAATACATTTATATTCGTACGCTCAGTTGAGCCGTCGAATTAAGCTAGGCGACAATCAGTGCGTGTTCGGTTCTTAGGTTATACGGTTTGGCTTAATCGTCAGAGGGATATATCTTAATAAATAAAGTGCAGTGTTGTTCCAGAATGCGTCCCGTACTCCAGGATCTATCCTGAACGTCATGCAGCGTCGATACTCAGGCAAGTGTTCTTAGTTTTTTAAGTGTTTTGTACTGCGACTTATGGTAAATTGGAGGTCCTTGATATCTATTTTAAGATGTAGGATTTAAAGCCGATAAATTATGTTTTTTTTAAAGTCACGATACACTTTTGATTTTATTGTCACAATAGACTCTTACATAGAGTGTGGAATAAGATGTCGATGGTTGAATACAGTAGGATGGTTTCAATGGGTATCTGATGAGCTGTGCGCCTGGTCGTGGCGGAATCTTCAAATCGTCATGCAGTCTGACCGCTGAGGAAAGATTCATAATCATCATCATCATTATCAGTCTGTGTTCGTCCACCGCTGAACGCATGAGTCTTCATCCCTCTCGATTCTCCGCTTTCCGCATCCAGCTTCATCCTGCTATTCTTTCGATGTCGTCAGTCTTACAGGGGTCTCCACTCCAACACTTTTCTTCCCCATCGACCGTCGTTTCTTCGACACATTTGTCTCCCCCATTGCCACTTAAGTGTGTCAATTCTTTCAGTAGCGTCTACTACTCGAGTTCTTCTTCGGATATCCTCGTTTCTGATTCTATATTACAATATAAAGACACTCCGAGCATAGATCTCTCTATGGCGCGCTGGGAAAACTTTATTCTGTGTAAAATGCCTGATATTAGATTCCACGTCTTCGTGGGTTAACATTGGGATGATGCGTTGGTTAAATGCTGCCATCCCAGTGGTATTCGTCTGTCAATTATTGTTGAGAAATTCTGTCGTCCTAGTTGTATTACTTGTCCCAGATAAGTGTATTCATTTTCAACCTCAATTTATGTTCCCCCAATGGATATCGCCCCGAAGGTCTGAGAGTTGTGACTATTTATCATGGCTTCGATTTTATCCATGTTCATTTTCAGACAAATTTTACTTGACACTTCGTTTAGGTCTTGGAGCATGTCTTGAAGCTTTTCAGACGATTCGGCTATTAATACTATGTCACAATTTCTCTACTTGTGTATTGTCAATACTGTGTCGGCACTTTTTCCAAGATAGCAGTTTAAACACATCTTCCAAAGCGTTTATGATAAGCTTTGGAGATAGTTTATATTACAGCGTTGTAGTGAGTCTAAAACTGCCCAAGAAAGACAGTGGCTGATTATATTTTTCGGTTTTCTGGATGATTCGTCTTAGTATGTGGATATGCTCGATGATACTAAAGCCTTTTCTAAATCCAGCCTGTTCTCGAGGTTGAAATTTGTCAAATCGATCTGCCAGCCTATTAGTTTTAACTCTAGAGAATACTTTATATATATATATATGGGAGAGAAGCGAAATTGGACGATAGTTCTTAAGCAATGAACTGTCTCCTTTTTTAAAAAGTAATACACTCCAGGCCTTCGGGCCTTCCCTATGTACCCTGTTAAAGAGCTAAGATTTAGTTGTTTTTAATTATTAGGAGTACCGTGAATCAGTGATCTGCCAAACTATGCTGCATCTTTCAAAAACCACCAGTAATCAGAAAGAGCAATATATGGAGAACAAAGTATCCCTTGAGCGTTTCCAAATATTTTTTTACGAATTTCGGGACTACGTTTACTAATCCCGGCATTCATGAGCACCTAACACTGTTCGGAATCCCAGAATTGAATTCCCTACATACCACTAAATGCAGAAAACGAAGTCAAAACATGAGAGCTGAAAATATCAAATTATGATTGAGTAACATGGTATCTAAGAAGAGTTTGTGTGGGATCTTAATATCGCATTTTTTTAAATGTACTAATAATGTCCATGGATATAAGAGCCTTTGTAAGATATTTCAGCAATTTTAAAAGGTTTCATTAGATTTTGGATATTTTTCTAATCTATGATCATTCTTAATGTTTAAAGTCAAGTCTCTTTATACTCGTCAATGGTTAAACCTTCTCCTTATATGTTGTTACCTTAATGAACTTCCATTGCTTTTTATGTATGCCTTGGTCGTAAAAAGGAGCGTACAATGTCTGATATGTTCCTCATTAGTCTAGAGGGCATTTTGTCCTTAACACTAAAACTACAATAAGTAAGCAAGTAAGTTCTGTTCAAACAAGAATTTTATATGGGCTGATTGACGTTAAATCAGAATTGTAAAATCAAATCTATAAAATAAAATACTTTTATTCAAAACAAATCCTAAAATGAATTTGGGCGTACAAAATACAAATGGGAGGTACAGCATCGGCCTCCAATATTGACATTCTCTCAATATAGAAGCTCGACAATTATAACACTATACATATATCCCCAACTGTTAACCAATAAAAGCTTCAATAGAGACTTCATAAATAACTAAATATGCGAAAATGCTTTCTTTCGGTTATTTTTGAGCTGATATTCACAATACTTATGGAAGTGGTTTACCATTGAAGTCTCGCAGTTGGATCTCTCGTTCATTTAGGAAGACTTAACAATAAAAACCAAAATGAACCTCTTAATCATTTTTTTTTCATCGTCTTCACTCGCCTTTTGATGTCCTTTTTTTTCAGAAAAATATATATCGATAAAATGCAACGCCTAAAACAATGAGGACGCTGAACAACCTCGAATCGACGAAATCGACACAACAATAATGGCGCATTATTAATCAAACTGTTAAATTAGTGTTGAACCACTGAATCGTGATCTCCGCGACGTCCATTATTTTTAAAATAGGTTCAAATCGTTCGTTAAAAATGCAGATTGTAGTATGTGTCGCGATTTTTAATATTTTTTGCCACAAAAAATATGTTTCAGTACCAAAGAATCTGCGCCTTCCGACTAGTGTGAATACTGAGAGGAGTGTGAATCAGCCGTTTTTGGTAGTATGAGGACCAAATAGCATTTCTCATATTTTCTATTGATTTAAGGTAACGGCGAATAGTTAAACCTTTATAATTAGATAAATCTTTTATCAATTTATTGGTTAGTTGTTCGGTTTAGAAGCACTTCATACGGAGTTCTTTCTTTTTGTGCCCTTACTTTCCACCTCCTTATTCGCCTTTTTTTAAATCTGTATTTAACATATTTTTGAACTTTATTTGCTCCCTTAGTAGAGCAAAGATAAGAAACGTCCTTAACAGGAACCTCTGGTCTGCAAACAAAAGCAAGTATAGGAACAAACCTGCAACTGCAGCGGTCTTAGAGCCGTTGGGGCGCAATCTGGATGAAGAGGTTGCTTTGGGCGTACTTCGTGAATTGCTTTAGACGTAAAGCATTGAAATAATCCGAATTTCTTCACCAAAATTATGAATGACAACCTTAGAAATATGTAGTTTTGAAAAATGAAATTTGATTTTAAAAAAACTTTGTTTTTGACGTGGTAAAGTGAGATGACTTCTTAACAGGCATTTGCATCCAATTGGGATACCGCGTGGCCGCAAACATATATCTGATTGTAGCGAACTCTCATATTTTATTGTAAGCATTCCACATCGTAATTAAATTCGTAAATAAGTGTTTCTTTCTGAATGCTCACAAACACATGCCCAACTTCAACAAAATCCAGTAGTATTAAGTTAAATAGAACGCTTCAACGGATTCTGTTAATAAAACCAGCTGTAGAATACCCGCTCGGAGATTTTGATTGCATTCCATTCCATGGAAAGTTTTACAACTTACACAATTTACACAGTTTCTCTTTTCAGAGTTGAAAAGCCCACCGTATAATTGAAAAAGTGCTAAAAAAAATAACACTACCATTTGCAGGCTCCGCAGCGCATCTGCAACTTTGCAGACGTCACGATTTATGAACCCCATATGGACCAACCTTTATTATCATTTATTAATAATATACTATCTATAAATATTCTGATTGATGATTCTGATTTTGATTTTGATTGTTATTCTGATAAAGAAAATATCAAATTATCTGATATTCAAATAAGATTTGCAGTGCAATTTTAAGGTTTAAATATACAAG
Source organism: Stenopsyche tienmushanensis (assembly GCA_008973525.1). Taxonomy (NCBI): domain Eukaryota; kingdom Metazoa; phylum Arthropoda; class Insecta; order Trichoptera; family Stenopsychidae; genus Stenopsyche; species Stenopsyche tienmushanensis. Next base: position 211,726 of record WACJ01000152.1, read on the forward strand.
CGAATGACGCAAGGAATTAATTTTTAAATTTTTAGATTTTACTGAGGTTGATGACGTTGGAAATTTATTTTTACGGTATTCATGATAAACCATTTGATTTGGCTTTCAACCGTATTAATTCAAGATGGTAAATTTTCAAACGCATGCCTGAATTTATAATTATATTCATGGAGTTCCATACATTCTGAATCGGCATACACACAAAATTCCGTAAAAAATAATACATAAAAATATGCATTCGGTCTGTTTGCTAGCCTAAACAGATGCGTCATGACGGATAGATTCAAATTTTCCATTATGAATTTACAAAATAATATATTATTACGGGCAGGCCTTGCTGTATACGAGGAGCTTATTTTATTTTTACGGATTCCATTTTGGCAGTGATATAAAATATTATTTTCTCCACGTTTGGCGAGATATTGTGGAAAGTTGGAATTTTCACTCAGAGCACTTCCCGATCCCATTACTGAAGAAGATGCTCCACGTCTGTTGTTTGATATTTCCTTTAACACTTGACTGATTGATGCAATCACAAAAGGCTGTTACTCTGAATCCGAGGAGATGGAGCTTAAATCGCATTCTACATCACGAAGAGCTTGCAGGCCAGGTTATGAATGTCGGCAATAACTTCAAAAGTGACCTTCCAATTACACGGGTCCATATCCTCACGTAACCAAACTATCAATTCTTTTTATTCGCTGCAGTTAGCTCGCCGGCACGTCCGGAGCTCATTTTTCGGCGCGTGATCTAATTTCGGCCGTTTACCGGGGCGGCACAGACGTGATTTTTCCCATTCTTTGGGGGGTGAAAATTGAGTTTGATAATCTTTTTATTCTGCCCCAAACCCCACATAAAATTATTGAGGCGTTGAAGAAAAAACGATTCCAATGCACCGCGGAACTGCTCATATAATTCAATTCAAAGAGTCCAAGCCGCTTCCGTCGTAAAGTACGTGGACTCATAACTTAAACGATTAGTTCACTTCGTTCTTGGATATCGAAAAATATTTTATTTAATTCGAATTTAAAGCATATAAACATGATTTTATTTTACCCAATTATCACATTCTCATATTGTTGGATAACCGCATTTAAATTTAACGCCTGCATCATCTTGAAATTTAGCCTGAAATATCAGCATTTTTTCCAAGATACATCTCTTCAGAAATTATATTGAAAGCATCATCACAACTTAAAAATAATACAAAAAAAATGTACTCAAACTAATATGAAAACTTGATTCTGGATTTTTGTTAACCCAATATATGTTATATCGCAAAATAATAGAAAATTTGGGCAAAAATCTTGAAATTTCTAAAATATCATAACACTAATTATTTAAGCATTATTTAGCACATCATCTCATTCGAGATTTTCAAGATTTATAAAAAAGAAATGCATGCATATCATGTTGTCACCCTACTATGAAGATCAGAATATATCGAAAATATAATAATTATTAAAAATGCACCCTTTTTAAAATAGCTATCTTCTTATTGCATTTGCAGTCTTTAAAGCTATCATCCCTTTTATTTTATGATTTTCGTTTAAATCTAGCAGCAAATTTGCTATGGAGCAAAGAGATAGTGGCAACTAAGATGGATTTGGAAGTTGAATCCGCATCTCGTATACTTCACTCTTGGCTATTGGATAGAGATTTTGTTAAAACTAAACTAAAATCGGCTTAAATATATTTTATCTTGGGTCTTTTAGTATTTGTTGAAGAAAAATTTAAACACTTTTCGGTCAAATTTTTATTCTTATATAAATATTTTTTGTATAAATATTCCATTGTCGCATTGTGTAAATCTGAATGCGTAAAATATCGATTTTGTCAAGCTACAACTTGAATCATAAATAATGTTAAATAACCATATTATCATTCCATTATGTAAACCATCAGCATAATAATACTTTCTTTTTATCAATGAATCATTAGAAATCCTTAAAATTCCTGGAAATCTATCATATCTTATATAATTAGCATATTTATTAAATTAACATTCTAAGGCGAGCTACGTTCGACCTCAGCTAAGCAAAGCGCTTTTTACAAATTTCAATCGATTTATTTCGAACATTTTTTGTTGAAATGGCGCCTTCCAGCAGAATTTCAAAGAGGAACAGGAGACAGCGACGTCGTCACCTGAATCCCAATCCTCCTCCACCACCTCCTGTTATTGCAGAGAGGACATGGTTGTGGCGCCTGGCTATCAGTCAAGCCCATGCACAACGAATGGCCGCTCAAGCAGCAACAGCAGGGTCAACCAGTTCTTCCGCCTCGAGCGATATGAACCTGGAAGACAATAGACCTTCCATGTCTTCTTCAGTCACTACTCCAGAAGAAGTGGAGGCTAAACGTGAACCGGAGACAGACTCTCAAGAAGGGTTTCTGGGGTCTTTCCAGCTTCGGTGAAGGTGATTCCGCTTGGCGACAGAATTTCACTGTAAAATAGCTTTTAAGTCTAGTATCCTAACCGTAGAATTAGTGACGACTAGTAATATATTATTACTAAGATATTTTTTAACTCCGCCGATGGATATCCATCGCCTGTCCCAAGTCAGAATAAAGGAGGAGGGTTTTAAATATAATAAATATATTTTCAAATAATTAAATAATATATGTTATAACATAATTAAAAAAGAAACGCAGGTTCTGTTGATACTATAGATCAGCGGTTCCTAACCTTTTTAGTCTCGTTACTCTTATATATAGCCTATCGGGGAAACTGATATTACCCCCCCCCCCCTTTAAAATTTTGTTGAAGAAAATAACATATAAATAGCCTTTATTTATCAAGAAATTGCACAAAACTATACAAAATTACAATTTTAACATACTTCCTTGATGAATTAATGATGGTTAATGTGAAAATTGAAATTATTTTGCATTTGCAAGTTTTTTTTTATGTTAGCTGTAGTTTCACTCAACGCACATTCTTAGAGCTGTCAGCTATAATAGAATATTCAGCACCTACTTTTCGCCAAAATGTACAGGGGTCATAGTTTTGAAATTCCACTTCTCTGAAAGTACTATTCTCGAGTAGTCTGAGAAATTCTACTTTGACTGACACATCTTCGTCTTTAAAAATTTCATCATCAGTAGAAAATGGTCCTAATATCAATGAATTGAACTGACGATTGTCCATGTCCAGGAAATATTTCTTTAGTGACTCTATTACTGCAGATAAATGGTGAATCACAGAATTTTCAAACGTGATTTATTCAGATTTGTTATTTGCCAATTACTCACATCAATATATCACCAACTTAAACTCTTAAACAAGCATTGGTAAAGTTCCAATGTATGCAGAAAACTTGCAACTTTATCCTATGCTGTCAAAATATTCATCCTATTTCCTTCTCATTAGACTGTTAATTTCATAGAATAAATCAGCAAGATTCGTCAGCATTTTGATTTGAACTTTATTTCTTTTTGTGTTCTCTGGTTTTCGTGAAAGAATCCTATTTCTTCACGGAGCTCATAAACCATGTTTAAAATTCTCCCTCTCGGCAGCCAGGGTACATTTGTATGATACAAAAGACCATTAGGTTTGGATCCAACTTCATCACATAAAACTTTTAATAATCTGGAATTCAGTAACTGAAGTCAGGTAACTGAAGACGCTATTCAGTTCCATTTTGTTCATTTCCTGTGAAATCCAATTGCGAATGCTCTCTTTTCTCTTAAAAAAATAAAATTCTTTACCTGCCAACTCCTTATGAATATTCTCGAAATGTTTATTTAGTTTGCTCGGTTTCATGCTCTTTGTACCAAGAACTTTATTACATATAACACACTGACACTTTTCTATATTCCTGTCAATAATATTCGTGAAACCCCATTGTAGAAATGCTTCTTTATACAAGCGCTTTTTTTTCCAGAAGTAGAAGTCATTTCACTTAAAATACTGTTACAAATGCGAAACGTGCAAATTAATGCTCAAGTAAATTGAAACTGAATCGTCTCCGTGTGTCTTCATCCCTCTACTTGCGAGAAGGATTACTAGAAAGGGATTAGAACACAGTGAGAGACTTCTTGGAAGAGAGTGCAAACCATATGACGCTCATCTGTCATTCTATTATTATATTTATATACTAAAAATTAATAGCGTCATTATTCCCGCAGAATAGCCGTTTTACCCCTTGGGGTTAATTACCCTCAGGTTATGTTTATTTTTAAAGATTCTATGATATGTTTAAATACTTTTTTGAGTAAAAATCTATACTTTATCCAAGCGAATAATTTGCACAATTAATTTTATAAAGCAAGGAAAAAACGTCAAAATAAATTTAAAGGCAAGCTTTTTAATTGCTAATTATCGTCAGTAAAATGTACTTTTTATCTTAATTTTATTAAAATACTACGTATAAAATGGTTGTACAAAAACATTTTTATTTCCAAAGAGTTTTTCTTTTGTAGAAAAATTGGTAGAAAAAATCTATGATTTTTTATAACATCTTATAGCAACGAATACGTTGAAGTTTCATAAGAAGTCGCAAAAATAGTGTTTTATATGAAACTTAATTGAGTAGAAACACAAACGAAATAGAAAAAAAAATGCGCGTTTAATAGTTTGTGCGGACAACGGCAGATACTACAGCAAGCGAGATATAAACATAGTCATATTCTCATATTAGGTAATATTATAATACATTTTCTATTCAAAAATGTATTATTGCATCGAGAACATCTCCTTTCGTTTGAATGGTTCCAAATCTAATACAAAACAGGCGGATACTATAAATTTTGTTTGCGGTGCTTATATTATATGTATAGCAAATGTTTGAACAGAAAGAACAGTAATCACCGTGGTTATCTTTAAATAAATCACTAAAGCGGAAGCTGCTTATCCGGCAATTTTTCAACCGGAAATCGTGATCTGCCCGCTAGTTAGCTGACCCAAATTGTATTAAAAAGCGACCAAAATCGCTGCTCGATCAGCTCAGTTTTTAATACAACCTTCGCCATAACTGCAAACGACCCTGCATCATCTAATTGGATTACGCTTTTACAGCTTGTTATATCTTCGGAGCTGTGCAAAGATAGCCGCGGCGCCCGTACTTTTTTGCTGAATCTAATTTTTATAAGCGCTATCTTTGCGCCATTTAGCGGACTCTGTTTACACATTTTACGATCTTCGGACACTATAAAACCCTTGGTCTATGGAAAATGTTTAACATTCGTTAACACTTGGTCGTAATTACAGCATTTGTGCCCTCGACGGGTCGTAACATCGCTCATAAGCTTCAAGTAATGAAGTCAAATTATTGGACTTAAACTTAGCTCCATATATTTTATGCGCTCCTAAGACTGAATTAAAGCCAAAATATGAGAGAAAATCAACATTTCAATTTGGAAGATTGGATTTTTTTATTATTGGTCTTTAATGAGGTTTCACTGCGTAAAAGTCTGACCGATCAATAAGTCAAAAGTATTCTTTAAATTAAATCTTTCATTTTTACAACAAGAAATTACACCTGATAACGGATTAAAAAGGTCGTAAACCAATTTTTATATGTTGTGGCTTAATTTTTAATAAGCTGTCTAAAAAGATTTTATTTTAAATTAGCGAATACCCGGCATGCGTTGCAATGCCATAAACGCGTAATTATTATTTGAAAAGAAAGAAAGAAAAAACTTCATTTCACCAGACCAATATGCGCCAACATAGTGCATCTATACATTATTGTTACTATACTTATGTTATTTCCGCAAGTGTAAGCAGTAAATTGACAAAGTTTTATTGCAATCGGATAAACAGTATAGAAGCGCATTAAATACGGACAAACAAAGATTGATTTTTATATATTGGACTATGCCTATGTTACTCGCACAATTTTTAACAATAAATTAACAAAGTTTTATCGCAATTTGATAAACGGTATGACAGCGTATTAATTACAAACAAACAGAGATTCGTTTTTATATATTAGATAATCATTAATTAGCATTACATGTTTAAAATTCAGTTATCAACTAATGGTCCTCCAATCAACTAGATTAAGATAATATATGATAGGGAAAATCAATATGATTTTAAGTTCGGACACTGTGTTCTTAGATATAGAAAAAGCGTTTTATTGTGTATGGTACAGTCAATTGCACACTGTCTTCTTATAATTTTACATTACGATATATAAGCTTCGTAAATTCGTTTTTGTCTTCCACTTGTGGTAAAATAAGATAACTATTTTAATTATTATAGCAAATGACTTACTATAATAGATAGCTCTGCTCAACTTTACAACTCTAGAAATTCATACTAAACCTGGATGATTGGAAATATGAATTCTTCCAAATTCCTAAATTTATTAGTTAAATGAAATATTTATTCTTCAATCTAAATTTGAACCCGAACTTCTATAATAAAAATCCTGACTGTCTCATTTAATTTCGTTGTCGATTTGTTTTATTTTTTCATTATATTGATCTCATCTTCGAGTCCATTTTTTTTTAAGTTCACATGTTTTCCTTCAATTTACCATTAATTATCGAATTCTGTAACGGAGCCTTGAGATACCTGAAATTCCAAAACGCCGTCCATTTAGAAAAGGGGATCCGGTAAAATATTATGCAATGTAAAACAAAGCGTTACGAAAAAAAACATGAAAATACCACTTCAAAGGGGTACTTGAAAAGAGCTTAAACAAATTATCTCGTGGAAAATTCGGATTGATTTGTGTTTCGGGCCGCGAAATTCGCTCGGTCGGAGCAAAACGAGCCGCCCGGGGGCCGTAAAACCCGGTGCGCCGATTGTTTAACAATAGCACTTTGTCTTCAATTTGCCTTCGCGAAGAGGCGTCGATTTTTACTTTTTGGCGATATCTTCAACCAGTACAATCTACAGATATGCTAATGCCAATAGACTGAGTCGATGCTATTTTTTACCCCAATAACCCCATGTAATACATTATTGGTTTTCAGGACGGATCGGTAAAAATGAACATATTGTTTTTCATATTTCATTAAATATTCCAGAAATGCGCCGAAATGAAATCTTTATTGAATCCTAAATGAATTTACAACTATCAAACATATTGAACAGTCGAAACCGTGACTAATACGTATGCAAATCAAATGCGTTTCTATACAGCTTTCTATAAAATCCCACACCCCATTGATCGATCTCAAACAAATTTCGGGTAAGTTCTCTTCTGGACCTTATACAACACATAGGTACTGTTCTTTTCTCCCTCTAGAGTCTCACTTAAAAATACAAAATATCAAATGATGCTTAATAGATTTTATTCTAATAACTTTTACATAATTGTTTTATTAAATAATGTTAGTATAATTTATTTTTTGCGGAGAGAAATCTTCAAAGGACACCAATACTCTGGTGGTAGTCTTAGATTTCTACCCATTAAATCCCCCTCCCCCTTGTCTTTCACTGCCAGTTGGCTACTAGCTAAATATTGCACAAGAGTAGCAGCAATGTATCCTTCTTGGGCTCTTCTGTTGTATCAATTCAATAAAGATCCACTGGTTTTTGTCTCCTCCTTCTGCTATTTGCACCACGCATTTCATGTCCTAGCATCCTTGAACATTGAAGGAACCGTATTCCTCGCTTAGGGTATTTCTTTCATCGCTGGGGAAAACGAATGTCATGTGTGCAGCATCATTATTTCCTCTTTTCCTATTTTCTTAAGGTAACTGCCAAAGCAAATATTTGGCCATATTGCCTGGCCATCCACAATTCCAGATTTGGTATTAGTTCATATGTCCAAAGACCTTTTATGGTTCTCTAGCCACCTTCTTAGATTTCTTTTTTTGTGCCGCCAGTCTTTCCTGAGCGAGCAGGTCAATTGGTAGTATGGCAGTCAGTGTCAGGATAGCGTCTTCCAATGCTGTGCACAGTAGCCACCTTAATCGCACTTCTTCTTTGAACTCTTGCCAAGTTGAACAAGGACCCTTTCAATTTGTAGCGCCGTACAATAGCACCGTGTGAACTACTTCGTTGTAGAGTTTTCTTCTGCTAGTTTTTGGTCCACTATGTTAGGCATCAACCTGGCCAAGACCTCTGAAATATTGGCCGCCTTCTCCGTGTATGTGAAAAAGCGGAGTTTGTCATCAATTTTCACCCCCAAGTATTGAATGGATCTAGAAAATGTAATTTCACAGAAAAGCGCTTACGTCTTTTGGACAGCGAGTTCCAGACCAGCTTTCGTTAACCACCTCTTCGCCTTTCGCAATGTATCCTCGCAGGTTACGCGCATGATTTTTGCAGATTTGGCGGTAACTAAAATAGCCACATTGTCAGCGAAGGCGATCATTTTGGCGCTCTCCATTAGTGGCTATCTTACATTAGGTTCCACAGAGCTGTAGTGGAAAATGTTAGTATCTGCATGTATAGAAGCAAGCTTGACTTATCCGTACTTCTTAAAATGCTATTGGTTTTGTTCTTCATTCCACGCGTATGAATGACCTCATGCATGTCCATTAGTTTCGTATTTTAGGCTAAGAGAGAGAATCCAGCTGCGAGACTACAGGAGAGCCAGCGCAAACAATGTTTCTTCCCGCGACCCAAAATTAACGACCTCTTATATTGGCTTCTTTTCTGCGCATTAGTGCTATATCAGATGTAGACAATCCCCATGGAATAATTCTTAAAAAAATATAGTTCAATAATTCTTAAAAAAATATAGTTCAATAATTCTTAAAAAAATATAGTTCAAGGATCACAATGGAGAATTTTTATAATAATCACATTTGAATTATGCACAAGGCAGTTGAAAAATGAGGGAAAAAATCAGGTTGAATTAGCATTTTTGGAAAAATATTTTGATTTGTTTTTTTTTTGTAATTCTACATATAAATGGTGACAATTAAATACCAATTTCCACTTTTTTATGAAATCAATACAAATTCTATAAAAACACCTCAAGTTTGTGATTGCATAACACGCGCCAAATCTTTAGAATCCTACACTGCACCTACAGTACAGTTTAGAAGTAAGCAATAGCAATAGAGCACAAAAAAGAATTTCTATTATTAAAATGGCTTTATAGCCCAAACGTTACAAATGTCAAAAGTATAAATAAATCCTTGGCAATATTGCTGCATCGACATTTTGACACCAACGCACATATCTACACTTCCCCCTTAAATCACTGTATTCCGCTATAAAATAGCATCCATAAAGGAAAACGAGAATCAAATAATGTTTGGTTTATCCCAGTATATCAAACAGCTGTACAAAAGATTGGAAAACTAGACACTGAAGCAGAAGAAAAATCACCTACCCTAAAGAAGCAACACAAACAGCCAAACTCATCAAGAACGATAAAGGAACCGGAGTAAATAAATATAAATAGATATTGGAACAGTGTAGGTTTTATTATATTAGTACAATAAAAATATCTTGGAATTTTTCCGCCAATTTAGTGATAAGATTATGAGCTCGGATAATCTAGATAAATTTGCTCCAATTTTTTTATTACCTCAATTTAAATGATTTTTATGTTTTACGTCATCGTGAAGATATTGACACGAAATTCTATCATAATCCTCCCTGAACTTGCAATATGCCACGCATTGTACAAAGGATGTTTCTCTTTCATCTTTCAATCCCGCTTCCATTTTACTGCTTTCCGATACAGTTAAGTGCTTTAGATTTTCTTTAAAATTACTATAGAAAAGTCGCCCTATCCTCATCCAAAGAGAATCGCTCTGCTGTATCAATTTTGTATCCTGCTTCCTCTTTCAACGGTTTATATATATTTAAATTCTTATTCATTTTAAATATTTTTTTTTCTAATTTTTATCTCATTGTTTTTTTTATAATTGATATTTCGTAAGGAGTATTCTATGAATCCAAACGAATGGTAATTAGAATATCATGTCCTATGAAAATGTTTGGGCATGATGTCCGATCGCGAGGCGCTCTTTAGATGTCAGTGGTCCGAAATTTGGTCCGGTTGGACACGGAAACCTTGTAGTCAGTTCCTCTAACTTCAGGGCATTTTGGGCTTTTTGTAAGAGTCCACCGGGTTGTAGAGATTATCCACATTGCGAATGGACTATTATGGTCCTGCTCATGTCAAAAGAGAGTCCCCATGTTATCGTATCCTGATAATCAAAATATATACAATATATTTGTATCCAAAGTCTTGACACAAACTAACTTTAAAAGGATATGTTTTAAAATTTTGATTACTTTCTGATCCCCCCAATACAATGTCTACGTTGATTTTATCAGGTTCCATACTTGGAGCATATTTTAAAATTAGTATTGCTTCGATTTTCGATAAATAAAAGCTGCTGACATTATGTGCCATTGAATTTAATTAATAAAATAAATCTTACAGCCTTATATCAGACATCAGTTGTAAAGTTTAACATAGCAACACTGTAATGTATGCAAATAATTCCAATCAGATCCATATATTAAACTAGCTATAATCAAAATAAATCAATACGTGTTGGGTTTATTCATTCCTCTCCCGTAATAATATTATTTGTTTGCATTGAATAGTAATATCGCGATGGTGATTAATTATATAATCCATTTTGCACCACAAAACACCAATGATTTTATAGCTTTATGTTGTTCATCACCCAATCAAAGCACCGATATTTTGAGAGATAATGCTCGAGAATATTCTAATGAATGTCTGATAACGTAATAAATATTTTGATAATGGCGCCGAAATATTCAACCCACGAAATTATACAGAAATGTATAAATCGAGATCGGGACTACATTCTAGGACACACTATTTTGAAATCTAAAAGTCGGCCATTGTATAAATAATATTTCAAACGATTCTTAATGAATTTAAAATGCTTAGAAAAACTATAAAGATATATCACTTTAGCCACACGGTTTTGATTTAACACGATTGATGAATTATGGCATATTTATCAAAAATAATCAACATGGATCAGGCAAGAAAATGATAATGATGTAATATCCAGAGCCATAAATGTAGTATATTAAAATGCGGGTACGTATTAATCCCTAAAAATGACGCAAAACGTCCTAAAAGAGTGACCGCAAGGTCTGAGTCCAACCGGTCCACTTTTTGGACCGCTGATATAACGAATGAACGCCTCCCGATTAGATGCCATACCCGAGCATGTCTACAGAACAATTACGAACTCTCATTACAAAACAAAGTTGTATGAAGAAGACTGATCGGGTGGGTTGCTTAAATTTTACCATCGGTCAAAAATATTATCTTTATTTTATTGCGGGCTGGGTCGGCTCAATATTTAAGCGATAACGAAGAAAAAAGGAATTAGACAACATGGTATACATTATAAAAATGGACAGATCTAATCACTATTGATTCATGTAAAATAAAATGGTTAAGTAAAATAAATGTGCAGCTCTCGACTGGTATTCTGGGTTTTGCGCCCCAAGCGTAGTAGGTAGTTGCGCCCGTGGCGAGCGCTTCCTTTACCACCCTTTGCTACAGCCCTAGTAATATCAATTTAGCTACCTCATATAACACGGATTTGTATTATACGACAATTTTGTGGAACTATGTAACCATAATATACGAGACCATAATATTATTTATTCGATAATGAATCCATTGTATAATATTTTTGCTTGGTGTAATCTTACAAAAATATTGTGAATCGCTATTAATCATTGCTTTGAGCAGATTTATAGATCAATGAGTGCATAGGAATCAACTCAGGTCATAGTTCGAATACACTAAAGTTCATTTTAATGAAGTTACTGTACTTTCTTGCTCATTTTATGAATTTAATTATAGAACAACGCTGAAATATATTTTTTCTTCCATCAATATTTAAAATATGCAATCACTAGCAATTTAATAAAAAAAAAATAGTAGCAATGAAAGTTTCCTCGGTATTTCATCCTTTGTAATATTATATCTGAAAGTTTGAAAATTGCAGCATTCATAGTTATGGAATACCTGCTAAAAAAGTTTTCTGTTTTACCTATTTAAAATACGATGATGATGTATAAGCATTATACATATAATAAATATTGATTCGTTTAAATCATAGAATCCCCCTCCCATTAAAAAAAATCAATATTATATTAATACTATCCATTAATATTAAAATATTTTATTTTTGTGGAGGCATACACAGAACAAATTTGTAAGCAATTGTAAGCAAAAATAAATTAATATAATAATTGCATCATTTTGACGAAATTATGTAATTAATTTTCTTTGATAAAACGACTTTAGATGTCATGCTGAGAATGTCCTCACATTCAAAATTGAGTTAATTTTGATATAATTTGATTAAAATGTGCTCCTATCCTAAAGCAATTCAAAGGGTACGTAATAGGAAAACAAACATATGGCCGCATAGTTGCCTGTTATTGTCTATTTACTTTGACATTCTAGACGAAGGATTTCGGTGATTGTGGGCTGGATTTTAGCGGATGTTAAGGGAGGACCTGTCCTCCGGGGGTGATGGCTTTCAAACTTTGACAGAAAGCCTAGTTAGCTTTCCCCAAGTTTGGCGAAATGAATTAATGTGAATTTAATCGGAAAAGGTCCTGACTCGGCGAGGAACAAAGGTACCCATATATAAAGGTGATCCTTCCTGCTTGATTGATTTAGAACTCGATAAAGGGATATGCTCTCATTTAGAATGGATTGGTTATACACACTAGAATTACCTTCAAATATGTTACATGTATTGTTGACTGCGTTAATTTGTTGGCATCAAATGTCAGTATCCATTTCAGAAAAATAGCTCCAATTAATTACAAACATTAAACTTACATATTTGGGGTTTTTAATACCATAAATACATTTTTGAAAATATGGTAGAATGATAACTTCTTAGCTCCTAGGAAAATATGATTTTATGCGTTGTTATTTTACATTTGTTAACGGAAATTGTTGGCTAAAAATGAAGCTGTGCTTGTGTAATATATAATAAAAGAGGCGCATAACTTGTCTTTATGTGGTTTATTTATACTACATATAGACACACACACATTAACAATAGAGGCGATTAACAACCGCACACATTAACAACCGTTGTATCTGCCACCACCCGCACAAAGAACTCCGCATGCATACTTTTTTTCATTTTACAAATACATCATATTCTAATAATTATTCTATTTAGGAAACCTATTTTTCTCAAAACCATAAATCTTCATCAGTATAGCAAACAAACGATAAATAAGAGAAAATCTGTTCCTTAAAATATTTTTTTCTTCGCAATAATTTTTTGCCTATATTTTTGGAGTGGTTATCATCGGTCAAAATCAAGCTATGAAGAATAACAATGATGTATAACATTTTGAGGGGAGATCGTGTACAATGATATGACGCTTTAATACATGCTCGTTTCTTGTTACCAATCCAGGGCCGGACATGGTCATATCGCCGAGGGCAGGACACGTAAAATGCCGATGCCCTAAATAGATGGGCTATGGTATCAAACATGTGCGCCCATACGAAAAGTAGTACCACGTGTTCGACGTTAACTAATGTCAACCATTCATCCCGGAAATCCTCCGGGTGAACGCATCCGAAACTATTTTGTTGACTGTAACTTTATTCCGTTCTATTTGTTCCCATGTGGGTCCAGTGCAACCGCTGCCAATTTGTGCCAATCAGATTTGCTGACGAAGAATCACATCACAAAATCAAATCAAAAATAAAAATCTGCTTTAGTTTTAAGTTTATATACAGAACGACGTTATTATGACACCTTATAAGCAACAAAATAAATAAGTCACCATATTAAAAATGTATAGATTTCGATAATGCCTTGAACTCGGTAATACATCAGCAATATGAATGAAATATTATAAATCGTCTAATAATTAGTAACATTCAGGGAAATAATAATATTGCGGACGCAGCGACGAACGAGTTAAATAAATAAACACTGTCGACAGCACAAAATATTACAAACTGCAAAACGTCTCTGTCGCTCTCCGGACTCAATATACAAGAGTGCTCTTACTGAATCTCTGAAATTCGCTCGCAAATATGCGATCATCCTACCATACAGGTTAAGTAATGTAAGTAAATAAGCAATAAATGAAAATGTTGTCGTCAAAAATAATAACGGCACATACGATGTGAGTGTTTGATGAGGGCAGTGGCAGAAACGAAAGCACAACAACGCTCAATATAAAAATATATATTCATAAAACCATATTTCGTTGGAGCTAAAATTTAATTTCTGTATTTTCATAATAACATAACATAATAATTCCTGGTTCAACTAGAAAGCCGAAACTGAAAAAATTATATAACCTCAGTTTGGGTTTGAACCAACAGCTTCGCCCTAATAATGTTCCTACAGTAACTTTGTCGTGCTATTGTATTATTTTGTATTCATTTAAATTATCTTAATTATTTAAATTATATCATTTATTTGGTTCGTATTATTTTCATATTTGTTTTGAGGTGCTTAAATGAAATCCCTGTGCGAAAAATCGCTTTGTACGCAATTATCTCTAATAAGCGAAATGCGAATTTCTCCACTTTTCTTCTGTTAATAATTAAGCGGGTTACGTTGAAAAGAAACTGTTAGGCTTTCAAATGCTAAAGTCTTTTCAGGCATCAAAAGCCAGGAGTACATTTTCCTTAGCTGAACGTTATGTAAAGGAACAAACGTGGAATTTTCAGTGGTATTTTACTTTGCGTGTAACTTCCCAATTCAATGAGAGACGAAAACAGACTTGCAAAATAAAAATAATTAATTTTATATTCTTATGATTGTCAGAGTATATTAGAAACTTATTTGCATATCCGTGCATGATTTTGATTATAAAAATGTCAAAATACGTCACTCATATTAATAACTCAAATCTACAACAATACATTAGATGTAATTTTTAAAAAATCCAAAAAAGTATTATTGAAATAATTCTTATTATATGTTTATCTTCAGAACTTTTTGATATTCAATATTCCCCACTCTTGAGTTTCCGTATGCAATTTTAAAATCTTTCTTTATGTCAAAAACTTTCCCTCTGCTGGAAAGAGAACTCCAAAATTGGATTTATCGTGGTTCAGTTGACAAACAAGCGTAATATATTTTTTATTCAACTCTCGAAATATCCATCCATTGCCTTGTATAAACTTTATTGCAATCATTATATTTTCGTACAATAATTCTAGATTAACCCTTTTAATGCCGACTAATTTGCATCTACGTGAAAAATGCCGAATCAAATTAAATTTAAAAAATATTATAACCAAACATTTTCACGGATAGTCACCTAAACCGCAAATAACATAATTTAGTTTGGATTAATTGAATTTTAATATTCGCTTAGACCATTTTCAGACTAAGATTTTCATCTTATCTCATGGAATTCGCTATTTTAACGTGTAAAATCGCAAGATACAAACGGAATCTTCTCCATAATTTCAATGCTGACTCTTGCTAGAATCGGAAGAAAGATGACTATACCATTCATATTCTTTAAACGTGGGGCAAAGTATTTATTGCAAAGACGTACTGGGCGGGCACCTGCACCCGGTGTAAAGTGCTGCACTTGAATTGCACTGCTGGTGCAGCAAGGGCTCTTTGTTTCAAAGAAAGCAGCTTTTGACAATACTCCCATATATAAAATCATGAAAGGATTCAGATTCATGAAAAATAACTGTTATCTGAAATCGAGGAAACCCGATTTATGGCATCAAACAGCGTATCAGGATCAAATTCGATCCAAATCATTTCAATTATAATTCAAACCATTGCAATAATGAGATTGCATATATCATGCGAAAATTATACCAGTTGGCAACCCCCTAGAAAATGTCTCCCCCACTCAAATTCTTTCGTTTGACAAAGTTTTCATTGTCTTTGCGACGTCTTTTGCACTGTGTTGGCAAAAAAATGATATGGGAAGTTTGATAATATACATATAGATTTGATGGTACTTTTTTCGGTTTCTCGTTTAAAAACAAAACATTATTTGGGCGCAAAACTTTATATTTGCGAGTTTCGTAAGAAGATTGAAATGTGTTTAAGTATTTTTACACAATAACTTCCTCGCTAAACTTTGAAGCTTTCCAGGGAAACTTTTACCATTTGGAAGACGGCAAAATATTTTATTTATTAAAGCCAAATGCTGCTAAAATGGCTCGGTTTATTTTTAAGGGAATACGGGAAAAATAGGAATTAGTACGCTTAATTTTGCCATCGTGTTACTTCAACGATACCTCCTTAAGTTAAAGAAAATGCGCCTTTTAGCAACTTTCGTTTCCTTCGCGTACAACAAAACGTTGATCGGAATCACTATACAATAGAAAATACCAAATATTTTTTTTTAAATATTGAAGCATATCATATGAACATTCGGAATTTTTATGTGAGAATTTCAACATAATCCATTATCTTCAATAGTCTTTTTCCAATGAGAAATTAAATTACTTCTTCCATTTTTATATAAGGCTATATACTTTTAGAATCGATAAATTCTTCGAACTATTTAATTACCTCGACTTGGTTTAGGAACTTTTTATAACTGCAAGGCAAACATTGCCTTAAAGCAATTTTTTAGATCCATATTTGAATTGTTCTCTCAAAAATTAATCCCTCTTAACTCTCCGAAAATTCCGGTGATATTTCTATCTGCTTTTGCTGCGTTGTGTTTCAATTTGAGTTCATATAAAAAAGTAAGCCGAAATCCTTTGTTAACGTTCTTATTGAAAGAAAAACAAGAGAAAAAGCAAAAATAACTTCGTTTCTAAAGACAATTGTTGACTACAGTATTTTTGTAAATTTCAAATAGTCGAACTTGTAAAATATAGTGCAGAAATTCCAAATCTTCATATAATACTACGTAAAATCATAATATTATATTTTCAATTGGCTAAGATATTTCAATAAGGGCATTGAGCGAATTGTTCGACCACTTAACTTCAGCTGAAGTGTATTAGTTTATTCGGAAGTTCTATTGTATCATCATCGAACTTTAGCAGATATCTAACAATCTGAGGAGATTCTCCAACCGAAACTTGAAATTAGTCAATCCAATATTCTTAGTATATTCAAAGCTGAAATTGACTACACGATAAGAACATATAGCACATAGCCACTGTCACATAAGAATTAAATGCATTTAGTTTGTTTTTCTTGAAATAAATTGAGAGTGAAAACCTTTTGTGTGAGAAAGAGGAAGCTTAAGCACTATACAAGAGCAAGCTTTCCGGTGGCCGAAGTTCGCACCGGATGTGTTTGTCAAACTTTTCGGCAACGAACTGTGGTTAAGCCACTTGTTCATGACCACAAGAGCAGGATAATCGGCCTGCTATTGGCCTTGACAGTCCGCTACTAAATTGTGGTCTTTCAAGAACCTTCGTCTGGGTGTCCAAAAGCCTACATATTATCACCCGTGAAATACATTGTAATACAAAGCTTCTTTTGGAAAAAATCAAACAAATTTCAATGAAGTAGGTTGTATGAGTACATTGGCGTTTACGTGTGGAAATAATTCGCACCAAATAAAATAGCAAAGATAATTTCTATGGAAAATTTATTTTAAGGCATAAACGCATTTTTTTGTAAAAGTTCTTGGATAATTTTACTAAAATATGATTTAAAATATGTGAAAAAAGTGTATCTTCCACCCAATACGACATGCTTAATTCAGCCACTATATCAGGGCATCATCCAATAACTAGAGAATGAGTCATTAACTGTACCTTAAGTTTATAAAAAGTTTTCAATTTTGGACTGTATAAATAATGTTTCATATAAGATATCTCAGATAACTCCATACTATTTAAATTCTTGTTAGAAATCAGTTCGGCCTGAATATGCACATGGAAAAATAATAAAAACTTCGACATTGT
Organism: Stenopsyche tienmushanensis; assembly: GCA_008973525.1. Classification (NCBI taxonomy): domain Eukaryota; kingdom Metazoa; phylum Arthropoda; class Insecta; order Trichoptera; family Stenopsychidae; genus Stenopsyche; species Stenopsyche tienmushanensis. Next base: position 229,500 of record WACJ01000152.1, read on the forward strand.
CAGCTGAAATCATTACTTTAGCAAATCAACTTGGTGGAGAAGGCTTTGATACTTTTTCGCAAAATTATGTAGATGAATTGCTTGAGAATACTCCTTTGAATGACAGTGGTATTAATGCTTTGATGATAACATCAAAGCATGACAGCAAATAAACAGAAGACGATATTGAAGTGGTAGAAACTCCTGCCTCCCTTACTGCAATAATTATACAAAAAGCTAGTCAACTTTGCAGCACATTAATAAATCTATTTATTGTACATGACTCAAATTCTGAACGAGCTTTCAAATTCCAATGCGAATTTAAGAATTGCATGTCTTCATATCACGAGCTGCGTAAAAAATGGTTATATCTTTGCAAAGTTTCACATTGATTTGAAGTTATACAGTTTTTAAAAATAATGAAACCAATCCCTCTGTTTTCTGCGTAGTTCAAATCTTTTTTTATGCGATTTTTTTATATGCGACTCCTCGTGGAACATATCTATCACATAAAAACAAACACAAGTATATACACTATTAAAATAATATACAATCAACAATAATCCCATCGAAGATTTATAAGAATCATTGGCCATTTCGAAATCAATATTTGTTTTTCTTAATTTTAAAAGTTTTAACAGATACTTGACTTTAAAATGATTAATTTTTGATAATATGTACTTTTAATAAAACAAATTTGAACTGCATTCTTAAATGACGTCTAACTTGGAGCTCCAAAAATCCAAATATTTCATTATTATTTTGACACAGTTGAAAGATTTTTTTGTATGGTTGAATTAGTACCTAATTTTCAAAGTGTTCTCAAAATAGACATTGTAATTGATAGTCGCAACAATCAAGCAGGTCTTTGTATGCAAATTGAACTATTTATGCCACGAAAACGTATTTTACGAGTACGTTTAAGAATTTAATCGAGCACAGAATCAGCTGGTCTCGTTGTACTCACAACTTCATATTACTGAGCAACACTCATAAAATGAACCGAACAAAGCCTTTTTCAGCTTAAGATACAGCGTTCTTCTCCGGGATAACGTGCTGTAAAGGCCGGCTAATAAATAAGGAGCTCAAGGTAAGGAACATGAATAGTAGTGTCATCTCTCTCCACAATCCTACTCCATTTCCACTGCACACCAGACGATTACATCGGAATTGTATCGCCAACTTTGTGGCTTTCGCGTAATAGGAATTCACGTCTTGGAGAGCCATCGAAAAGGATTTTTTAAATATTTACTTCAATGATTCAACTACTTTCATTGTGAATTTAAGACATTTTTTGTTCAAAAACTCGAATTTAAGTTCCGAAAGATAATATCATCTTAAGCTTATATAATATTCATTATTCAAAAACTCGTTGTATTAAAGACTTTTTCTTCATCGTTTCTTAGAAATATCTGCTTTTGAATTGTACATTATGTGATTTCATTAACAATCCAATACAATATTGTTATGGAACATATAATAATACTGCGCAATTTTTTACAGATTTTTAATTAATTCTAACGACGATAAATATGAAATTCATGCTAAAATTTCTTTGTCTTTTTATCCTGCCATTTTTTGCTGATGCTTAATTCTAAGCAATATCTGACAAAGGATAAGCACTCAAAAGTTGTTAAAAGGCAGAAACACTTCTCGGACACAATGCTTAACCCAGATTCTCCCATTGACATATATATAGAACGCCTTGGATATTTGTGTATTTGATGATAGATGGATTGTGGTAACATTAAATGCACCTTTTTGAGAAACAGAAGCATTTTGATGTTTGAATTTATATTAAAGAATTAAAATCGTGAAAAAATAAATCCGAACTGTGAGAGGTAATGTATTTGCATCAATGAGAAACATTCTTATATATAACAACAATGCGAATTTTAAATAAATTTTAATACGGTCAATAATATGTGTTCAAATATAAATGCTATATTTTAAAGAAAACTTCAACAGATTTCAACATTTTGAATTTTTACATCAGCTATCTGTTTTCTTACCCTTATCTTATCCTAATCCTATTTTTATCCTAGCACTTGCGATTATTGCACTAAGATTATGATGTATTGATGATAGAAAGTGTCTACTTCATAAAACTTATGTTTCAAGACGCTAGGTTGTTTAGTATTAACTTGGGAGCCATTAAAAGTGATCGTTCCCAATGGATTTGTAAACATAGAAAAAATTGGTTATCGTTAAGTGATACAATACTTTTTTTTAAAGGTCTCAGTCCAACTAAAATCAAATCCAAACTAGATTCTACTATCAGGGAGTCTGCTCATTCGTTTATAACAGTAAGATGTTAGGTGGCTGATTTTAAACAAGGCCATATGAACAACCCTAGAAATGGTGAAGAAAATCCACAAAATGGTAAAGGATGACCTGCGACTGTAAATGCGCGAGCTAGTAGATATGATAGGCCTTTCAAAAATGCTGTACATCGTATATTAACTGGAAAATTCGACATGAGAAAGCTGTGCGCAAGGTGGGTGCCGCTTTTACTCACAATGAAACCAAAACAGCGTCGTGATGATGTTTCAATCGAGTGTTTTGGCGATGTTTCACACCAAATTTTTGCATTAATTCAAGATGAAACATGGGTCTATCATTTTATCATTTGGTACGAGCCGCCCACGTATGTTAGCCTATGAGGGAGCTTTTGTAATCGTGCAGATCATATAAAATGCCCTAAAAAGTCATAAAAGAGGACGGAGTGGCTACAAAGTCTGTGTGTCCAACCGGTCCGCTTTTCGGACCGCTGACATGACGAATGAGCTCCTCGCTTCATTATGTATTGTGGACAATTCTGAACAAGTAGTCCTCGCATCCCGTAAATGATCCCACAAGATGTGGTTTACATGCATATGCTAGAACACTCAAGTAAACATAAAATATCAATAATAAAAAGTCTAAAAAGTTTTTACGCAACTTTTAATACCTCTAATATCGCCATAAATTTAAAAGCTTAACTGTTCAGTATCATCGTCATTTAGTTAAATATTCTAATCCCATCCTATTGATCCCTCGGGCATGCTCCCAATAGTGAGCTTTGAGTATCGTTCCGTAAGACATTCATATGTCTTTCATACGTTTACCTTGTTATGTAATTAACCCACAACCATTTCCATCGTCATAATTACAGAGTTGATTTTGTATACGATCTTGCATTGAAATAACATACGACCAAGCGATAAATGATTAGGCACCTCTGGAAAAGCAGAAGACACTGCATAATCAGATTTAAATAGCCTTCTATTGAATCATGAAATCGCGTGATAAGTTCGGTTGTACAAATCCAAAGAGTACTCCTGTCGAAGACAATTAAATGAAGTCGGCAGACAGGAAGGAAGACGAGGAAGGCCGCGGCTCCTCCAATCAAGAGACTTTTCTCCCCGGACAGTGGCATTAAGTTGATAAATATTTATTCATCAAATTGAATTCCTCATCCGTCGACAGTTGAAATCTGGAGACCCACTTCCGAGAGTACTCCGCAACAAGGGTTGTATATATTTATTTGAGGATTTGCCACGGATCCAACCCGATGCCTTATAAAATAATTAAAGGGTCGAAAAAAAGTGGAAAACTTGAACCGATTTTCACGAAATTTGACAGAGGCTCTTTATTATAATATGGTAATATTAAAAGTATACTTCATTCTACCGAATACATATAATCGTCAATTATACCATTGTCTTACTGCGGATTAGCACCATGCGGCTTATGGTTAATCAAACACTAAGCCATGGGATTTGAGTCAATTCATATACAAATTTACCCGACGCTAATTTTGCTCTCTGTACATTCCAAATATACTACTGATGGAGATGTATGCAAATATATAATACATATATAGGAGACTTCTGAAATATTTTTTTATTATGTACACGTAATTTTACAATGTATTCTATAATATAAGATTATTTGAATGGGAATTTTCAGTAAAAGAAGATTGATTGTATAATTTTTTCCCATAATCTGGATATGAATCCAAACTTTTTGTAATATGAATCCAGGATCAATACCAACCATATCAATACTGGATTAGTTAATTTTAAAAAATAGACAAGAGATCACATACATCTCATTTAAGGCATTTTATTCACATATATTAATAAGTAGCCATATGTTTTACATGGGGTGAATATCAATATCCTACGTAACATTTAATACCTTACCAAAGACAAATTATTAATTCTAGTTTTCAATGTGATCTTTCTCGTATTGAATGTGACAAAAAATCAAAATAAATGTATAAATGGGACAAGAATAGTATCAAAATTCGCATGCGGTTACGAGAAGCCAAGGCTCAATTATTGTAAGCCTTCCAGGGATAAAATGTAGGCAATGCTTAACAGGTATGTACAAGAGTACGCTATAATTTAGAGCATTTTGTTTATAAGAACAAGGCGTTATTCCAAGTGGTAGGCTATAGTGAAGTGTTGAGGAATGTAGGTAATTACGCTATGAAATGGCACGTTGCTTGGCAACAAGCTCCATTTTATGCTAGGGCCCAGAAAGTAATTGCAACATTTCACGACATTAAAGCCCTTATTCGAGGGACCTTTATAGACCTGACCATGGCCAGACTATGCTCGGAGATATTTTCAGAATTTATTATTGACGAAGTGAGCTCTTTATAACACGTGGCAGTAAAAGTTGCGTCCAGTTGTGCTAACGATAAGGCTGAATATCTTCAAAGATCATGGTCCTTACACATAATGCTATATAAAAGTAATATTTGATCAACAGAGACATATAATAATTTAAGATCTACCAAATGTTAATTTCAATACTCGGGAGTTGCATTGAGATGTGAGTTTCTTTTAAAAATATAAACTTAAAAGAAAAACTATCCCATCCATCCATTTATTTTGGCTAAATTTATTAACGGTGTTTATATTGCCATTTAATCAATATATTCCCCATTTTCTATTATAGGTTAACTAGCTGCAATACCAATATATGTTTGTTTCTTGGTTGTGATATGATAATTAACTTGATAATCCGTTAATGAGATTTAATACCCACTTTATAAACAGTGATTTTATGAAATATTTCGACTAATTAAATAATTTAGCTTATTTTTTCATATTTACTACAAACTCTCCGGCTCTCGCCCTTTAAAAGCTTCTTCCTTTATATTTTTATCGAACTTAAGTTTGTTGGTTTTTATCAAATAAAATACATTCAATATAAGATAAATCTTGATTAGACTAAGACCATACTTGTGCCCTGGATAATTAATTCTAATTTGATATCATCGAATAATATTCGACAATGTAAGAGATAGTTCCTTTCAATTTTTTGAATATTAAAAATGATGTAGAACTATATCGGGAACAAATAGAGAACTGGACTTTAATAATGTTGTGATTTTAAATCACATTTTTGTAAAGTGTACCAAATACATATCATCGGAACGCGCGAGTATTTTTAGCACAGTAAGGGAAAGGTTAACTATGAACGTTTTTCTTTATAAATAATAAGTATATGAAACAAACATTTGCATTGCCAATATGATATTATATTCGAAAGCAAGTAGAAATTTGATGATTTGGATTATCCGTATTTTCCAGCTATCCGTATCCATCCTCTCCAACATTAACTGCTCGTACGATATCACAGTAACAATGCAATGTGCGCTTAGTTTCACTGGACGTGTGCTTGAGAGTACATTTCGCATATCTTCAGATAAATTATTGAATGCACCAAAAACAAATTCAGTTGTGCTTCTCCCAAAAAAGTTTCAAGACCACTGTGCTCGGGCCGAAAGTTGTGTTCTGCCAATGGCGAGTAATACCCTGTGAGTCGGATTGGTATACCGCAAAATTTGTTTATATAAATACAGCTGCATATTCCAAGCAAAGTTAAGGATAAGAGAAACTTAACAGTTCAGCCGTAGAACATAAATCTGTCTGAAGGTGGCGTGGTAGCATGGCTCCAGCGGCAAATGCAACTGAAGAGGATTGCCTGCCAGAACGTTAATCTTCCGTTGTCTATACAAAACAAGCCAACCCGACTCACAAATTGATATTTTCTTAAATTTCAACTTATGTGGGGAATTTGCTTTAAAAGCCAATTCATTTAGCTTTGCAGTAGTCCACCATTCAAGTGTGCTTTTAAGTATACAACATTCTATAAGTTCTGAAACACTCTTTCATGGTATCTTATATAGAAATATCGGGGCGGTGTTTTATTGAGGCTTTTTTTGTAAATTTATTTTATTCTTTAAGAATTCGGCGTATTTTAAATTATTTTTCAAATAAATAATCCTCTTTTTTCAGTCAGTGAAGATGCATATAAAAAATTACATCCATATTATGCTCTACCACTTCGAGAAAGGTTTGAATGCAGCAGTCATTTCGGCAAGTAGTTCCAATGTATTTGTAAAAACATATTTAACACATAAACCATATTTACAAAGGATGTGTCGTAATCTTTTGACCCGAATGTCCACATCTTCAGGAATTTGTGTATGATTTTTTATAATATATTTCATTTTAATATCGAGTTTTAGCAAAATCCTATACTAAACATTTGGCTTATTTGGCATATATTGTACGAATCAGCGACAAGCTTTGAAGGAATGAATCGTTCATCAATTGATATATTTTGGTTGTTGTGCATAAATTTTCTCCGCGTTTCTGATATTAGGGTTTCTTGTGAAAATGTATTAATATATGGATTTCCATAATTCCAGCTATATTTCATTGTCTTCAGAATTTGTACCAGAGAGATCTCGAAGCCTATTGATATTTGGTTCTACACATTTGAAAAATGATATTTGTGGAAGAATAATTTTTATTAAAGGTTCTAATAAGTTTTACATTTGTTGCCAAAGAATTACAAATTTGGTTTATATCGAATTACTTATTTATGTTCACATTTATAATTTAATACAATTCACAAATCAAAACCATGATCTTTTCTCTTATAATATTCGTATTTTTGTATAAATTCTACAAATGATATAAATAACCGGCTTTAAAAATATATTCGATTTGACATTTCATCAATATGCTGATAAGACTTTTTAAAATCATATCAATTTAACTACCGGCTTCTTTAAGAGCATGTCAATTACAAGATTTTGATCAAAGCTAATTGATTTGCGTTCTTTGATGGTATACTTCATAATGAGACAACAAATTAAATTATTTTTAATTACAGTTGACGAGGGAACTAATTTTTTTACATGTGATAAAAAGCTTGTTAAATTTGATCAATTCCCTAGAAAATTGTTATTTTGATATAAATCACAATTTTAATTTATTTTGATAAATAGTTTTTGCAATTATTTATAATAAATAATATTAATTTTCGAAATATTTCATATATTTTGAATCATTTTGCTCCTACTGCGTTATATTTAGTTGCGAAAAAAAATGAGGACGTATCTTAGTTAAATCAAGTACAATTTTCATTAAATATATTTATATCAAGGCACAATAGCTGGATAAATTTTATTTTCTGATTAAGCTAAATATAATTTGGTCGAAAGCAAAATTAAGATCGTTAAATTGTAGCTTTACGATCCATAAAATATTCACGTAATGAACTCAATTTCCTTCTTGGTTTTTCTTTATTGATCAGTTCCTTATTTTTTATTTGACAGCCTAAATTGAATTGTTCTGCAATCCAATTACGGAAAAGGCAAAAAAATATCACCAAGATATTTATAAAATTTCCCCTATTTTTATATTGAAAAATTGATATTTTTATCTCGGGTAAATAATAAAACAGAACTTGAATGAAATTTTGCTATTTAAACATGATGCTATCAATTTTAATAATCAATTTTATTGGACTTATACTCCCATAATAGATTTATATATTCACTCCTAAGCTTAATTTTCTACAGAGAATTCAAATAAAAATGAGATAAACAAAGAAAACAAGATGAACGAACCTGCAAATTTTATTTCAAATTGGCAATTTCTGGCATAAAAACGACATTTTTACGGGGACTTCTATAATTCTCCTTTAATAAAAGTGGATTACAAATATTGTATTGTAATCCAAGTAATCCTAAACTCTCGCCAAAATCTCGTTATTTTACATTTTGAGCATTAAGAATGGTCAATGAATAATTATCTTGTTGCATTTCAATAAATATTTCTTTGATTTCATGATAAGGAACCATCGACTATAAATCAATTGGTAAAATCTCTTATAAAGCAGCTCAAAATCTCTTGAGAGTTTTGCTTTGATCATTCAAAAGCCCTCGCATACTCAATTCATCTGAAATGTCTCTAGCCTTTAAAACCCTCAACTATATTTAATCTGCAATCCTCTTAAACAACTTACGTAAGTGGACTTAATTAATTATTTATGGCATCGTAACACTTTTAGGTCCACTATGAAGATGTCTCCTAAAATCTTACAACCATATTTAAATTTTGCACTACATGTTTTGTAATTTTGAACAGATGATGCTCAAATAATACACAAATAATACAATGCTCAATAATACAATTTTATTTTATTTTTAATTGAGTGTTTAGGTGCGTTTTAGAATAGATACATATTATAAACAAGTTAAAGCACGTTGCAACTACCCTTTAAACCTTAAAATACTTTTCTTTGATTTTAACTTTTTTTTAAATTTAAAAATACAAAATCAGCCGGATAAAGTTTCACAATTCATTATTCTTTTTAACTACATTATAAAATTAAAACTTTTCAAGCAGATTTAATGCTAAAAAAATAAGATTTCAATGAAGAGGATGCATTACATACTTGAAAGTTATAAGAAGACTGGGAATTTGAAGGACAGAAAAAGATCGGACCGCCCAAAATCGATTATAAATACAAAATCATTATATCATCATCCATCGTCTTATAGATCATCAATTGATCGCAAAACTGAATAAACTCAGATCATCTAATATGTTTGTGTCTATAGTGAATTCATTGAATTGACTGCTACTTAAATAATGAAGGGTACTTGAAATTTACGTCTTAGAGTGAAATTTTCAGCAAAATAGTGTTTCTAATAAACATTTTTTAGTGCAAAAAGAACATTCCGGTATTTTTAAAAAAATAATTGCCCCACACAATCGCCAGACTTGATTCCAATCGTGCTATTGTGGAACAAGATCAATCGAAAAAAACCTTATTTGTATCAATATGCTCATAAAGAACTTGTTGGAATAATAAACACATCTATCAAGAGATTATTCAATTAAATTATGTATTAAAATTATGTATGCCAATGATGGATGGATATAACGATTTGTTTAAACATTTAATTGTTTATATTGTGTGATTTTTTTAAGGAGGATACGCTTAGTAATATGTATATTTTTGAGTTATACTAAATTTTCTACCAAAACTTTTAGTGTATTTTTTTACTATATTATATTAACCTGTTAAGTGGGCGTGACGTATATATACGTCCAACGTAAACTGCATCGAAATTGGCTAGGACGTATGTATACGTCCTCGATATATATGTCGAGTCCTAAAGCAGGCGGAACTTTTTTTGTTGTTTGACGAATGTGTGAGTTGTCGAGTAGCAAATTATTTGCGCTTCCTTGTTGTGTTGGGGTGGACGTGTACTTAGTAAGCGGTGACTAGTAGCATAAAGTATGATTCAAAGGCAAATATATAGTTTTAAAATGAAAGGACCAAAAATAAGTATTGATGCTCAGTTCAGACAACTCTATGTTTCCGTTGTTTTATTTACTTTTGTTTATTGTTTTGTATTTGTTAACTTCTCTATATGTTTTTGTATTTAAATAAATAAAAAAAATATGTTTCATTGATTTTTTATAAATTCTAAGCATTATTTAAAAAAATTAATAACATGAACTCACGCCAGGTGGGCGGGACGTATATATACGTCCTAACGAAAATCTGCGCGCCCACTGTAGCTGCGTTATTGAAAAGGAAATTTCCCGCTTAACAGGTTAAGTAAGAATTTTGGATGTCAATTTCAATTTCATTGCTTACTCTCAAATTATTATATGAATGAAATTGTGTCATAAATGAAACACGTATTATATTATTTAAGAAATACTTTTGGAATAATTCCGATAATCGATAGGAATAGAATGCAATTTTTATTAGACTGTGTAATATAAGCATAATTTTTAGATGTATTTATTTTTGAAACAAATCAAAAAGTTGATTTTTGTAAAAATATTTAATTTAGGAACGGTGGTGAGAAGGAGTAGATCAAAAATCTGTTTTTAAAGTCACCTCACGCGTCAAGAGGCGGCCTCCTTTAAGGCTTTCGCCAACGACCACCCTCTTGCCTTTAACCTCCCGGTTGACTGATAACGCCGGATATAAGGTCTTAATGTTGCCGCAGGGTTGTTTCCACCCACTCCATCTAAAGGGCTAGTCATAACTACAAGTCTAGCCCTTTCCCAACGCGTGAGGATTATCAATTCTTACGGAGTCAGCTCCAACAAAATCCTCGCTCTGCCCGATTCTCGTTTCAGATTCGCGTGAAAAGAGAAATATTCGAGGTTCAAGGCTTTAAGCCCAGCTCCCAGCATTTGAATCACTTAACTAGTTCAACCACTTTGTTTTACTTTGAAACTTTTCGGTTAAGCCGTCGTGCGACGTGTCTTATTATTTTGAAGTACAATGCCATCGAATGTGCCTCTCCGGAATTTAACTATTAAGAAGACCTGAGATTTAATTTCTGAAATGCAATGAGTCAAACTTGACAACTTGTTCTATCTATCTTATAACAAGACTATTATATAATCAACGCTATATTTACTTCTATGCAAATACATCAAGAACTCATATCATAATATATTTTTCTTTCAATATTTCAATATAAAAAGGGCATACATTTATTTTAGGTTTTAATTTAAAGTCATGTATCACAATATAGGTGTTTCCCATTTTTTCCCAAAAAAAAGCCTCAATTTTAAATTAAGCAAAGTTCAGTTTACATTATTACATTATCATTCGATAATGCAATAATGTAATAATTTTTCGAATTATGACAATAAATTAACATCCTTAATTCAAATGCCTCAACAAAGATCAGTTCTATAGATAGGTCAATAAGCACATCTGGGCAGCGAGTCATCAATATCAACACAATCAAACGTTCTAAATAGGGTAAATTCGCATTTAACTTAAACTAGAATTTAAATATTGTATTATGTAATTCGCTTGGACATTGCTTGTATTCCAAATGATTGATTACGATATTTTTTCGCATTTAAATCGGCAATGAAAATATTTTTAACAGCTTTCCGTTTTTGCTCAGCTTGGTTATTATGCCAATTAACGTTTTTACTCGCTTATACAAATAACTCTTTGGAGAAAATCATGATACTTCTCGACCTTTTGCTTGGTAGCCTTTATCATATTTATCAGGTTGGGTAATAAATAGCTTGGGTGGCAAATATTTGACTTCTCTTAGAACCCTTCAGAGCCTTCCTGGACTGACAATTTATGATTTCAATAGATTGATAAATATTTATTTTATGCAGTGAGGTAGTCTCATGGGTCGTAATCGTATTTTAAATAGAGCTCAAAGCCAAAATTGAGTCAAAAAGGGCATTTACAATATATTTTTCAGTAATAAGATACACGTTTGAAATTGAAATTGATTTTGGCAGAAAATTTAGCATTGTGATCTATATATTGAAATTAGGAACATTTTAATAATATATCATCTGTCTTATGGTTGGAAAAAAATGTAATTCCATCCTGATGGTCATAGACAACGACCATTAGTCTTTATTGCATTTTTGGCATGGCTTTTATACGATATGACATTACATCACACGTGTAAGATTCGTGACGTCTTAATGGATTTGGTTCTTCCAGTTCTACCCTGCAAGAAGCAGCCCGTTGGAATGTGTTGAATTCCAATTCATTCTTGAATACTACGATTCCTCATATAGACAACCGTTTGATCGATGAATTAACTCAGTTTTCAAATATTATAACATGACAATATAATTTTATATTTTGCACAAAAAAGGACATAATAAACGATGGAAGAAGAAATATTTGCACTTTTGTAGCACAACAACTTAAATTTAGACCAATGCTAAATGTTATAAATGTGGGTTATTTAGAACTGGAGAGTATGAGGGTAGGTTTTATTTTTAGAGAAGGAACTGAAAGTTTAGAACGAGCGACAAACCAAGTGACTATCTGACATACCCTCAAGAATTTCTCAACAACTTAGCACCAACAGGGATACCTAACAAGTTTAAACTGAAATTAGGCATATATGTATATTGATAGTGTAGAGATATATACAAGAAAATTATTCGGAACATAATTAAATATTTATTTAATTTGTTATAAAAATATTTAAAATAATAAATAAATAATAATTTTGAATAAAATAAATAATTATTAAAATTATTTAATATTTTATAGTGACATCTACATAATTCAGTTATTACTATTAATAATGTAGAGTTCTGCTTTATCAACCAGAATACCATATTGTTTAATTACAGCAAAAAAAATTATATACACTTTAAACTTTTTTGTTCGGTAGATGCGTTCCGCAGAAAATCGCACAAAAAGAAATCACACAAAAAAGCTATGACTTTCATAGAAAATGTGAAGATGCGTTCCATGGATTTTAAAAACCGCATAACTTTGAAACTTCTATATTCTCTTTTTTGGAAGAAATAGTATACCAAATGTCAATCTCTATTTTGACTACGATGATTTATTTTCTATATTATCCAAAATATCTCGATTGCTTTATAAACCGCATAACTTCGAAATCGCACAAAATAAGGCGCACAAAAAGAGGTTTGGGTATTTTTATTTAAAACATCTTTATTTATGATGCGCGCTTTAAGTTTAAAAAATATGCGTGATACTCTATTCTAGCTTATAGGAAAAGTTGATTTAATGCATTTATTTTTTCCATTTCTTAACGGAAATAATTAGTTGAAGGTATGTTAGTGTAATATATAATAAAATAGATTTGCTATTGGTCAAGTCGATGCTTTATATTACACATGAACACATGCGCGTAATGATTAAGCGATGGAGACGAACACACTATAAAGATTTTCTCATTCTTTCTTCTACACTCATTTATACGCGGTCCTGAGAGAAAAGTGGATTTTTACAGATAATAAATGGCGGACATACAAATATAGCATCTATGTAACACTAAATTTAAAATTTACTTACTCATCAATGGGTTAAATAATATCATTGAGCATACTGCCATCTATACATAACTTTAAATATTATTTATTGTTATTTATCTTATTTGGTTTGAATCATGGATAAATCTATTATTAATATTATCCATAAATGGAACGATTTTCGTGATTATAATATTTTACTAAATCAAGCTAACATCTAAAAATTTTACTTAAAAAGTGTTTTGTCTTATTAAAGATACAAATTAATCATAATTTTTATAAAAATATTTTTTGTTTCATATTACCTTTGGAATGATTTTTTTTATTTTTATATGTCTATTTTCTTTATTTTTTACAACAAATAAATATGCAAATTAAAACATAAATAAAATATCAAAAACATCTTAATCACAAACATCAAAACATCAAAAAAATAGTTTAAATTTGCATGTCAATTTAAAAAATGTAGCTTTTTTATTTTATGATGTTTTGATAAATTTATGATTTAACCCTTTCAGATCTGGCGTGCTCATTTGTGGACATGACACATGGAATTTACAAAATCCATCGGATGAAAAAAATAGTTCAGGTCTGAAAGGCTTAATCTGTAAATGTCTGATTTTTTCATCAAAAAATCTAATAGTATCATAAAAATTTAGGACAAGTATTGAATCAAAAACTTACGTGCTTGTTAGTACTCATACAAATCATTCAAGAATCATTGATTTTTGGTCATAGAAACAAAGAAGACTTTAAAATCGTCATATATCATATATTCACCCGTCATGGGTTCGATATTGAAGTCACCGAGATGAGTGTATCGAAGAACGTTTTTACAATAGCTTGTATATGCGGCGTGATCTTTGAAGACTGGACAGCTTATTGGAAAGTCAGTAGAAAGTTTTTTTAATGCTTTTGGAAACGATTTTACATACTGAAGAACATGGAATCCTGTTCCAGTAAAGGCCTGCGTGACGCTTAAGAAATGCATCTTTAAATCACTTCTATGCTATAAAATCTAATTTAAAAAAAAAATACAGCTATAAAAATTCTTACAACTACATATATAATATATTAGAACTTTGAGCTCATAAATTTTAAACTTGTAATAACTTATTACTTATATCCTGGCTTATTATTGACCCATGATTGTTTACATATATTTGTATTTTAGCGTCATTTATATTCATTTGCTGAGATTGTGCGCAATTCAATGACCGAATACATTTTCTCTACCAACCCGGATAATCGAAAGTTTAATGTACTATTATTTTGAATGATGACTTGGGGCGCAAAACGCAGAATACCGACCCAGTCGAGAGTTACATATGGTTTTTATTATACTTGACCATTCTACTTTACATAAATCCACACTGATTGACTCTGTCCGTTTTTATAATATACGCTTAGTTGTCTAATCCCTCTTTTCTTCGTCATTCCTTAAACATTGGGCCGATCTAGCTGGCATAAACCCGCAATAAAATAAAGACAATAATATTTTCGATCGATTGTAAAATTTAAATAACTCACTCGAACAATCGTTTTCGGACAACTTCGTTTTATAATGAGAGTTCGTAATCGTTCTGAAGACATTTTCGGGTATAGCGTCCGATCGGGAAGCACTCAATCGTCATATCAGTGGTCCGAAAAGCGGACCGATTGAGGCCTTGTAACCACTCCGTCCTCATTTATGGCTTTCTGCGACATTTTCTATGATCTGTACGATCACGGAAGCTTCGTCAGAGGCAAGTGAGATCGTAAACGAGTCTAGACTTCCGCCCATCCATAAAAAATATATATTTATCTTACTTATTTATGCTAAAATCTAGCTAATTTCTCCCCCGTACTCAGAGCGCAAATGGCCACTCGTAGTTGAGAATGAGCGTGTTCCTTGCGACCATGGATATTAATTTAAGGTTTTGCGCCTAGCTATGCAATCTTGTTAAATAGACTGGTATGGTCCCGAATAGCGGGACCAATAAACAGCTCGGAACAGTTAAGGATCTCCATGTTTCATTGTCTCAGGTGTGAAGTGATGGATCCATGTTTCGTTTCGGCCTTATTACTATGAAACATCGCCAAACACTCGATTAAAACCCTATCACGATGCTGTTTTTTTTCCATTGTGAGCAAACGCGGCACCTATCTTGCGCCCAGCTTTCTTATGTCCAAATTTTCAGCCAATATGCGATGTACAGCATTTTTTGGAAGATCTACTTACAGTCGACGGTCATCCAATACCATTTTGTGGATTTTCTCCACCATTTCTGGGTGGTTACCTTATTTGGTCGACCGCTCTTGGCAGCTCGTACGGCCTTGTATAAACTCTGCCACCCAATATCTTACGACCCAGACTCCCCGAAAGTAGAATCTAGCTTGGATTTGATATTAGTTGAAATGAGACCTTTTTGAAAGTTTTGTGGAAGCAGGGAAGCGTTTTGCGTGAAGTATTTAACTATCCCATAAATGCCAAATTATCTTGTGAATGTTCTCATGGTCTTGAGCAAGTATGATGCAAATACCATCACTTCAATTCGTCCTTCAAATACATCATCAGGTTAGACTTTCAATTGCAATGATTGTCATTAATTCGTGATCAATCATTATTATTAAACGATTTAACTGTTTTTTTTTCTTTTATCGTGTATCATAAAACACAAATAAAATATTATAGGACTATCTATGATATGCAATATAAGTATATTATGACTGAGAACCTAAAAGCAATCTGACAGAATCGTTTTGAAGTTCACTTTTTTCAATAGTGTTCCTGGATTGAAACTATTGAATTTTTATTATCTCTGACTAAATGTAAATCAAAAAGGGTAAGAGTCAATAGCTAAAAATGTTAAGATCGTTTACTGTCATATTTAGATAGATTTGAATCTGCCCATGCGATTTTTTTTATTTAGCTTTCACCATTGAATTTTAAAAAAAATGTTTTCCGATAAGTATGTATTTTTTTAAAAATGAATACAAATTATCCAAATAAACTTCAGCGTATTTCAACATGCGTTCTTCTTCTCTTACGACATAATAGCCAACTTTTTTTGAAGAGTCTTGCCACTGGAGATGAAAGTTGGATATTCTATGAGAATAACCAACGGTCCTGGACCAAGGGCACAGAAGCTTTAACTGTAGCTAAACCTGGCCTACATCTAAAAAAAAGTTTTGCTATGCATTTGGTGGGACTGGAAGGGGGTAGTTTATTATGAGCTACTTCAGCAAGGTGAAACGATCAATTCAACAAAATATTGTTTCCAACTAGACAATCTAAATGATGCAATTGCAAAAAAACGGCCAGAATTAGCGAACAGACGAGGCGTTGTTTTTCATCACGATAACGCCAGGCCTCGTGTGTCTTTGTTCGTCAGAAATAAATTATTATCATTTGACTGGGATGTTTTATCTCATTCTCCATACTCTCCGGACATTGCCCCTTCAGATTATTATAAATTTCTTTCATTGAAAAATTCTTTACGTGGTAAAAAAATTAATTAAAAAAATGACATAAAAATGTACCTTGATCAATATTTTACCAACAAACCTGGGAAATTTTGGCAAGAAGGCATTATGAGGCTTCCGGAGAGATGGAGAAAGGTGATAGAATAGAATAGATCATATATTATTTAATAAATTTTGATGCAATGCAAATTATTGTTTATTGTATTCTAAATATGATAACGAAAGAAACTTATGGGACACCCTAATACTTCACATAATATATCGTCTGAATATATATTTTATATCTAAATTGATTAAAAAGTACAATGTTCCAAAATTGGAACATGGAAGAAAGAAGTTTAAATTCATTTACATAATTCAACATGATAAATTCATTTACATAAGCGATCTTCAGACTTTAGAACACGATATATTTTCAACCAATTTGCACCTTTTTTGATCTTATCATATTGATTATTGGATTAGATATTGGATTATAAAATATTATAATAGATCGTTAATTTTTTTTGAATTAGTTAACCTTTAATTACTACGTATGTTAAACATACGCTAGTTGATATGAATAATATACATAGATTTGATCTCCTTTTTATGCGACGAATGTTGCCTTACAAAATTCTATCACGATTAAAAAATACCTCGCTAAATAATAAAGTTGCAATTATTTAGCGCATAATCAATTGATCTCTATTTTAATTGTTTCACATTTCAATTTAATCAATTTTTTAGTCAGATTTGTGCGATTACTCTTTTTTGCACTGTCAAATCTTGACATACAGGGGAATATACATTTTTGCATTTTGCTAAAAAAAAAAAATTAAACGAATTCAGACTCGAAATTGCATAATTTAAAAATACACACTTAAAAAAATATTTTAATAAGAAAATATGTAATCAATAAGCAAACATCAATAATCATGCAAGCTTTGTATACAAAGACTCCGATAAGAAAATAAATTCGAATTTATTTTGTTTATCATTTGTGCGGTTTTAAATGATTGATTAACACATTGCTTGCGGAGCTGTCGGACTCGGTCATGCATTGAATGCCGGGATATCAAGGTCACGCTACAATTCTCAAACTAAACAGTATACATTTTTAATTAAGAAAATGTATATTCACAGTATATCCTTGTATAGTATACTATAGGAATATGTACGTTGAATATCATCTTCTTTCGGGCAAATGAAAGTTCAAAAGCATTCATAAAAACTTTTTTACATATATGTTACACATAAACTATATAAATAAAGTATTGTATATTAATTTATTTTATGTTACTGATATTATGATAACCTTACTTATATGTAACAGTTTAAATCGTTTTTGTCCTGTAAAATCATATGGATCTAAGAATTTCTATAAGAGTACATATCTCCTTAATATTGCGTTTGGAAAAATAAGTAAACCTCTGCAGCATAGGAATATTGCGCAACCATTCTGACTCCTTGCAGACTGGCTGTGTTTAATTGTTGATATGCAAGCTTGTATCAAGTTTTAATTTCGAATACATTTCGCATCGACTTCCGTCGTATACTGCGAGTCCGTACCGAAACTGCGGAGCCCTATCGATGTTCGATGTTCGTCGAGGCCCTTCAAGCTAAGATAACAGACGCATGGGCGCGACCCCATGAGACTGTGAGGGACCTAAACGCATCATCCGTTTGTTGGATATAACACTTACATTTTTTTTTTGACAAAATAAAAAAAATCGTAATTTTTCTTTTCACTTTCAGAATCTCAAATCTTAATTTCATCCTCTCTTTAACACAGTTTCAGATTTCATTGTCTCAGAACTTTTATTTGAGGCGGCATCTTGATATTTAGTTCAACATATTAATAAGAAGAATTCCATGGAAATGTTAAAAAGATATTTTTATTAAATTAATTTACATAACTTGTTCAAATTGGCCAATTATGCTTTGTATTTATAATTTATTTTTGGGCACTTCTGTAGCTTAAATTAATTATTTTGCACGTCTCTAAATAAAGAAATCCAGTGGTGTCAGATCTGAAGACCCTGCGAGCCATGGATTAAGGCCGCCGAAAGAATTAATTTATACTGCACAAAAGAAATCCTAATTGATATAATAAGCGCCGCCTTTGCAAAAGTTAAAGAGGAAATGCTACTTCAGACAACTACAGTTGAAATAAGAAAAGGGTGCCATGCGTGTATACGAAGCATAGGTCGCCAATTTGAACAAATTTATAAATTAACTTAATAAAAATATCTCAAGAATAAAAAGTATTTTCTTAACCCTGACCCTGACAAACTGGTACCTCTGCAAATTTAACGACTTATTGAATGATTTGTATGATATGTAGCATATCGTTGGAAAGGATATAATCTAGAAAACTTTTTAAAACTAAACTAAGTTACCAAAATAGTTGTTAACATTTTTTAATAGAATTTAGAAGTAGACATGACTTTGGAAGCTCAGACGTAATTTTCTTTAAACCGATTGCATAAAATAATGATTTATTTAAATCTAAAATACATTGCAAAAATCAAAAAATAATTATTTTGTGAGATTAAAATGCTATGCCGATTCAAATGCGAAATTTTTGCGAAATTATTTAAATATGCGAATAGATGCGAAATTTTATTAAAACTGCTAAATATTTTTTTCCAAATATCTTGAAAAATTACTAAGACAATCCTATGGTTTATGATGCCACACACTTAGGTTGGTACAGTCAACCCTCCTATAGCGTCCACTTTGTTTACGACGTCTTTTACGCAAGCAACGGGTAAAATACGTAAGGTCAATGCACTTTCCCGTTTTTTAGTCACTTGCATTTTTTAACAAACTAAACACGATTTTTTTGTATGGGTGCCTAATTTTCTATAGCGTTTTGTTTCTACGCTATAGAAGGGTTGACTGTACATGTTTTATGTCATTCGCGTGGTTATGAGTTTAACACACGCATCGTAATCATTCATAACATTGTTTTAATATATGTACCACGTTTTAAAAATTATCAATACAATATTAAAAATTAAATTAAATAAAAATTATTAAATACAGATGGATTTTATATAAACGATAAGAAAAAGGACAGTGACAACTGACTAATCTATGTATACATATATGTTTTTCAAATAGTTATATTAACCTTTCCCTACCGGTGATGTATTTACTACACCTCGACTCTAATCATGGGAATATCGATATGAAATATAATAGATACGAGGTTCAAAATTTATGTATTTCTCCGTAATATAATTACGAATCACATAAAAGTATTAAAGTATATAAATATTCATCTGCAGCGATGGAAATAAATAATTTGTCGGGAATTCGGGAATTTCGCGAATTTTAGTCTGTATCTCAGCAGAAAGGAATTTTATCAGTCACATTGATGGTGTTATATAATATATGAAAATGGAAGCTCACGCGGTCATCAACTCGATCTAGCATTTAAATATTTGATGACAATACCTCCATCGAGTGTGGGGGCTGAGCGTGCATTTTCAGCAGCAGGTTGCCTGGCTTCTAAAATAAATTTAAATTCAGATTTTAAATTTATTTTCAATCAAATTTATCAATGTAATTTCTTAAACCTTAAACCAGACTGATCCCGGGATGGTCTAATGCAATCCCGAAATCCCGGGATCGAAATTTTGGCTCGGGATTGAATTCCCTACTTATGTATGAAACGTAGCAAATGATTCCCTTAACCCCCAAAAAAAAAAATTGTCGGTCCATTTGCAAAACACCCTGTGTATTGACGTATTTTTTGTCATCTGTGAGTGGCAGCGATTGATTTTGATCCTCCGTTTCCGCAAGCAATGTGTTAAGTAATAAAAGTGAAAAGACATTTTTGTGCGAAATCAAAAGCATCGTTTTTTTTGCGTTTGTATTCGTTTTCAACGTGTGTTTACTCTTTTTTTTAAATCATAAAACGTGATGTATTGGGCTGTTTTTAAGCACCCATTACCGGTGCTCGTGCATACAAACAGGATTTCAGTCGATAAAAAGTTTGATGTGTCCTCTGAGAAAGTGCTAGTTAATACAATCATACATTTCTTTAATTTCCATCGCTCCAATATTGGAACAATTCCATAAATCTTATGAAATAAACACATACAAAATTAATTGAATTCATCGAGTAAAAGTCAAAACTAAAAATGTTTATTTTGAAATGGTCTTCAAATTTATTTTGTATAACAAAACATAATAATAATTTTTAAATTAAATAAACGCGATAATTTTTTTTTACTATTGTAAATAAAATATGATTCGAAAAAAAAATGGACTGATAGCGGGTTAATCGTGCAAATAAGTGCGAAACTGTAAGGCACGTGGTTTTAGAGTTATGATACAACTCTGACCAGTCAGTACACAATCGTAGTTTGTGCGAATCGGCCGCGTTTGCACAGTGTTCGTCCAATTTATTTTAAGTTTTAAGTTCGAAGTTTATTTTTAAAATACAATTTACACGGTATTTATAAAATAATGTTCCAATAATATTGATTTGAATCTTAAAAAATAGCAATAATTTCCCTTCGACAAGTACGCATAACTGAATGATTCATTGACAAAGGGTCAAGTCAGAATAAATGCATACAGATTTGCAAAAAAATAATTTTTGATTCATAGATCAATTAAAATTAACACGATGAAAATGACGATATTTTAACATGCCAAAATAAACTCGCCGGCTTATAACAACACATGACATGTGTTTATGCAAATAAAAATGTGTTTCAAATGTAGACTGTTTCGGTTAATGAGGGCAACGCCAGAATGCAGACACAACAACATAAATCCTGTTTTCCATAAACACTTGTCAAGTGTCATTTTTTATTGCCATTATTAATTTGAAGATGCTTAATGACATAAAATGAATAATTTTTAAATTACAGCCAAGCGATAGTATTTTTCAAGGCTGTTAATAAAATTGTGTTTCAGATTTTTGTAACAACGATATAGTTAGGCCCCAAAACGTGAACCGGCTCGGCGAACCGGTTCGTAAAAATTCTCGAACATTAGCAAATAACGCAGTGATACGCTTATGTTAAATTACAGTATTAGTTCATTTATATTGAAATTTCGTAAAACGCATTAGGCAATCAATATTTTTAATGACACTCAATCTACTTATTTATGTTCATTTGAACATTGTTCTGAATACACATATCAGAAATCCAATCTATCCAACCTTTCTTTTTAGAAATCCAATCTATCTAGCCTTTATTTCTAAGATGTCAAATATAGACAGTAGAATATTCGTCAAACTTGAACTACATTGTCAAAAATAAGAAGATCAAGCAATTTTTTTTGAATTAATAATCTTCAAGTTGATCGAAATCCGATGGAATAATTGCAAATACATTACATAATGATAGATAATTTTGTATGCATTAGTGAAAAAATCGATTATGCTTTGATATTTTAGGAAAATAATTTGGCGTTCCACTTCGAACATTGTATAGAAAATTGTCAATTTTTTGATAGTAATCTTTGATATGTGCGGTCAAACGTTGCCGTATAATAGATTTATATTATACTGGTCGAGCAATCATCATCATCATCATCACGCAAGACAAATGCTTCTCTGATTCACTTCTATTCAATTTTTTTGAAACTATTTTCATGCAGTCGTTTTTTGCATCAACGTTCCAGCATCTATTGTCTGAAGTTTATATATAGATTCAATATTGGGTTCTATTTATTTATTTGTATATTATATTATTTTTTGATCATCAGCTTGTACGTATAACAGCAAATTAAATTTGTATACGTTGAAAGCATTACAATTTAATTTTAATTTGGGCTTCTCGTCGCAAAAAAAGCTGTTTATAAGAATTTTACGAACCGGCACGCCGCACCGGTTCGCCTCCAGTACATTTTGAGTCCTGGAAATCAAATCAGTACTGATCTAGGGCAATCAATCGTAAAGCTTGTGTGTTTATAACATAGTTATGAGTGATTGTTGTTAAAATTATAGCTACAATTATACACATCACTCAATAAGTTCGTAGGATTTTTTTCTCATTTGGAATCATTTTTTTTTGCAATTTCATAAAAAAAATAATATAGACTTATCGAGTGATGTATTAAACAGGATGCTATGGACATGGAGCTACATTTTTTTTTGGATTGGGGTTTTTTTGACATTTTGAAAAAATACCCCTTTAAACCGTCATAAGCTTTTAATCTGCGGTCGTAATAGCACGTAATAGCTGTTTTTGTATTTTGCAAAAAATATTTTTTTTATCTAAATCAATCATTATTTTATGTGATTAATTCAAAAAAAAATATTTCTGAACTTCCAAAGTCAAATAAAATGTGGAAACGAATGATCTTGATTTATCATCTTGTAAATTATTTTGAACTTAGTTTAGTTTAAAAAAATCTCTAAATTATATTCTTTCCAACGATATGCTACATATCATATATACAACGAAATGAAAAGTGAAACTCCAATCGGCAGTTGTTCGGAAAGAGAGGGAGAATCGTTTCTACTTTCTCCGTCTCCGTCGCATACATCATAGACACTCTAAGCGCCGCCTCTACCGCATATGTGTGTGTCTATGCGTAGCATAAAGCAACCGATAGACCAGTCGCGCGCCTATTTTAATATATATTGCACAAACAGCTTTATCTTTTAGTTAATAATTTCCATTGATAAATAAAAATAAGATTAAGCATTTTTTACTGATTTCGATCCTGGTAGCGGTTATTCAATTTATGCATCCTTATCTCAATGAATGGCCGAATATTAAATACTTTCATCGTGTCAAATAACACGTCAGTTTTTTATCATAGAACATAACAGCTCTTCAGATGAGTGCCACTCCAGCTGTAGATCGATAATGAGCATTTTCATTCGGAAAGAAGTCAATGAGCCGAATTCAATATTTGATCAGTCTTCGAGTGCCTTTCTTTCGCGCCGTGCGAAAGTGTTTAATTTGAGCCACGCCAGTGAATTGATGACTCAATAGATAGATTGTACGTGCATTAAAATTTGTGATATATACTTTGAATCGAACTCGAATCAAAATGTTCGGGACCCTCGATATTCTTAGAGGAATTGGACAAAAACTCAAAGGAAATGGGAACAACTTGGCCGAAAAACCGTGCAGAGCTGTCATGCTGCAAGTTCCCGAAGCACAGCCCATCGATATTGACTTCAAGAATATATCTTTTGTTGTCAAAGTAAAAAAAGGTGAGCCTTTTATTTATGTATTGTATTTTTTATATCATGTTTGCATAATTTATGTTCTTCATCCCAACTCGACATGTTCAATGCGGCATGGGATTCTTCAACTTAAGGATCCGCCTCGCATTTGATTTTAATTCATTCTGCTAAATCATATTTAATTGTATAGGCGTAAAAAAAACGTATACAACTGTGATTTGATCATTTTTTTCCATAATCAATATGTCATTGTGATTCAAAGCTTGAAAAAACGTATTTTCAATACTAATTGCATTTTTTCTTCAATTTTTAATATATAAGCTTTTGCATACTTAACTCATTTTGTACGGGGAAACTTCGCGCACATTTGCACGTGTGTATTGATTTTGCATGATTGTATGTGTTTTTAAATCTAGACGAATTAAAATTATTCATACTTTTCCTATTATTACGATTTTTCGGTATCCGGACTATCTTCATCCTTAATTAGTCCGGATAATCGAGGTTCTACTGAATAAGAAAATGATATACAGTAGACCTGCGGTAATCCGACAAAAGTTTTGCAAGGCGTTGTCGGACTATAGAGTACTGCCTCCGACCCCTTGTAGTTCAGATTTTTTTTGAAAAGGAGTACTTGTTATTATTTTAGAATTAACGTCATAAACACAATGATCATATCAGTTATAAAAAATGAAAACCTGTTAACGTCATCAAACATATTCAATGACGATTTTTGAAGCATTTTAACCATAACCTCCTTGTAAAATAATTTTGATTTCATGGCCAATATCGGCTCATAAATTGGTGTATGTCTGTTTCTTTCCTGAATATATTACATGTACATTATTGGGATGTCGGATTACAGGGGGCGCCGGATTAGACTGAAGCCGGATTACTACATTTTTATTATATCTGGATGAAAACGTGGATAGGAAAAACTTCGAAAAATATCTCGATCATGATTTAAATGATCCAGATTTTAAGCGCATACATGATGCAAATGTTGTTTCTTTTGTTTCTCTGATACATTAATCATAATTATCTGCTTAACTTTGAGCGTTATCCTAATACTGAGTATTAACTAAGTAATATTTTATCGATGATTCACATTAACCCCTACGGGAGTACTATCGGAGACCCTGTGATCCCTTATTCAGAAAGAGCACTCTTGTACATTGAAGCTCGGAGACAGACAGAGACAGAGAGAACTTAGCGCAGTTCAGAAGACTGAGACGGAGAGCTTCCGCGCATGCATCGCACGATTTTTTTAACTGCTTGCCGTTCTTCGCTGCGTGTTGAATGAGTCTTTGTTTGGTTATCATTTCCTTCTAAAGGAGGAGCAAATTAATTGTTTTTTTTTGCATTGTTTATGCAAAGAAATGACGTGATATTGTACGCTATCAAATGCTTATTTACAATCGACCCTGCTTCGAATTGAAGATTGTCTTACGCTTATACGAGCTGACAGAAATTAATCGGTGTAAAGCGATTATGGCATCAACGACTTCATCGATTTTAAATTTGCTCACTACTGAAAAGGTTAAGGCCAGATCTACACTATGGTGTCGTTGACGGTTCGATCTCACTTCGGTCTCGGTCCGATCAAATCTCGCTGTGTCTACACTACTCTCACAATCAATCTGTCTCGATCCATGGTCGGCCGTTTTTAAAATTATCCGGTAAATTTGACTCGCCAAAAAATGGCATTTAATTTTTCAGTTGAAGAATTAGCGATTATAGCTATTATTTTGGATAAACAGGATACAAATTTAAAAAAATACACATAGACATCTGGAAATAAATAAAAAAATTATATTCTATTTTCTACATTTTACTTTCTATGTAAAATATTTTTTAAAAGTGCCAAACAGTCAACTATTCTTTAAAAATTTTCGCAATTTCGGCTAGAGTTGAAACAAAGGCGTTACGCATGACTCATGACATTGGTAAGTCATGACTCATGACAGCTCCGATCTCACTCCGGTCAAATATTCTTTAAGACGACCGGCACCGGCGCAATATCGGATCGGAACTGGAGCAATACGATAGTGTGAATACTCTCATTGTTTCTCGTGTAAGAATATTTGATCGGACCGAGACCGGAGCGAGATTGAACCGTCAATGGCGCCATAGTGTGGATCGGGCCTAAACAATGATGATTTGGCTTGCAAATATCGACTAACAGATATTAAATAAATTGACATAACACCAATTAAATCATTTCCCAGAGCATATGTTAACTTTTTTATATGTGACTTCCACACAGATTGTTCTTAATAATATATAATTTATATTGAATAGGCAGATACAATACCAGCAATCAATATGCTAATCCAGTTCAAAAACCTCTCCAGCTTTGGACGAAAGTACTGTCTTAATCCACCTATTTAAAAATGCTATGCAATTTATTTCACGTCGCACATAACCTTAGATGCATATGCATTTTAATTTTAAATTATCGTAATTTTAATGTAATTCGTCCATTGTATTCAAAATTATTTAACAAAATTCATACCGTTCATGATGATTTTACCAAAAAAAAAACTCCACAAGCGGTAAGATGCAGAACAAAGACTTTCATAATACGCATTCATGCCATAATGACGAATACAAATGAGGTATTCAAAATATATGTGGTGAATTTTTGATGATAAATTACATTATGGCTTTAAATGTGGCGGTAAAATCAGACATATAAATAAGATTCGCCTATGTCCTTGATTCGACATCATTTTATGATTATTTAAATATTTCTTGTTTACACCAGCGGTCTTAAAATGTACATTTTATGGTTAGTGATTTGTTCGTCTTTTATAAATAACCTTGAATTTTCGTCATAAATCATCGTTCAAATTCATATTAGTTCTTTGTCTAATGATCTCGTGCTTAACAGTCTAAAAACTACCTGAGATATAATTAAGGAAGTCCATATAAAAACCATAGTTTCGGTTATGATTATCATCTTGGCAAGTACTAGAAACAAAAAACAGCAAAAACAATTCGACATTTAAACACAATTTAAATTCATGTTGTTATATCACTTCTTATAGTATGGGAGGCAACGACCGAAATTTGTACCCATTCCTACAAAGCTAAATATTGTATATATACTGTTTCAGTCAGTATATATATATTATACAATGTAAATCAAGAAAGTTACAGTCTACCAAGTTTTCAATTTTATGAACGATTTTCTAAACCTGAATAAATGTACGTAGCGGCGTTAAATTATTATCATCAAAGCTGCTTTTTTGTCTACAAGTAGTTTACGTTAATTATTGTTAAATAAACGTAGTCTACTTTCGATACAAAGTGGCTAGAGCTTTGGTAGACGTGGTTAAAGTATTGCAACTTTTAAAGTATTGCCGAATTAAATTTTGTTTACTTACAATATCAAATAAAAAAATGAGAAAATAATCAGCTTTGTAGGATTAATTACACAAAAAATGTCGCTGCCTCTCGTACTATTAATGGTGCACTAATAATACATTATGTCAAGGATTTACAATGAATTTGATAATTAAAATTATTCGGCAATTGATTGCAAATTCATTTAGATTATTCATACATTTATATAAATTATAATACATTTTCAAAATGATTTTAAATTTCGTTATAAAATGGTGTCATATTTCCGAGATATTTGCATCATCACAATTAGGAAATCCCGAAAATATATTGTATCTGGACGCTTAGAAATAGTGGCGTAACTAGTAATTGGCGTCTAATCTACGTTTACATATGAACAGTACATATATGTTTTTCAAATTGTTATATTAACATTTCCCTACCGGTGATGTATTTACTACACCTCGACTCTAATAATGGGAATATCGATATGTAATATAATAGATACGGCGCTCAGCTTTTTTTTATTTCTCCGTATTATAATTACGAATCACCAAGTTTGCCAATATAAATGTCATAAGTTGATGAATCCATAAGTAAAAGTATTATTTGCTGTTCCAAATGAAAAAAATAATGAAATGTTTCATTCACGCCAAATTCAAAAAAATACTATACTAATAAACATTATATTTGGTTAAAATGAGTCTATCAATAAGTAGAAGCAATATATAAAGAGTAGAATCTCCTCAGATCGTTCCAAAAACACAATTATGAAAGAAAATCGATATTCTATACAAAGTTATCGAAAATTATGGAAAAATTATTCAGATTTCAATATAAAAAAATACAGATAAAAGGAAAATCTCAGATACTTCCTAATAATTAATGATATTTAAATTTTTGTAAGTAGATCGAAGAAGAAAATAAAAAATATGCAAAGAAGCTAACATAACAGGTTATTTAAATTCAATTTCTATATTCCAATCAAAAAATTCTAATACGGAAGCCTTCATTATTAATACATGATTTTTTTCATATAATTAACTATGCATATGATTATTATATACATTTCATGACAAAATTTAAGAAAAATTCTTCGGGAAAGCAAAGATATTGGTGTTTTATGAACCGATATTATATTCAAGGAAAACCCATGCATAGGCTTATTTTGAAGGAATCTGCAGAAAAATTTGTATTTAAACGTATGTACT
Source organism: Stenopsyche tienmushanensis (assembly GCA_008973525.1). NCBI lineage: Eukaryota > Metazoa > Arthropoda > Insecta > Trichoptera > Stenopsychidae > Stenopsyche > Stenopsyche tienmushanensis. Next base: position 257,765 of record WACJ01000152.1, read on the forward strand.
ATTATCTGAAGGAAAATACTTAAATTAATTCTGAAATCTAAACCGTAAATAATTGTACTATTGCAATAGCAACGTATTAAATGCTTAAATTTCCTTACATGTTTAAATTGTTAGTTAATGGCAAATAGTATGAGTGAAAAATGATGTAACTATACAAGATTTCCACACGAAATGAACTTTAAATATTGACGAGATCGGTCAAGTTTTTTGGCACAACGTAAATGCAATGCAATACAACGTTAATGAAAGACATTGCATTGAAAATATCATGCCTATTCTGATCAATATACTTGTATGAATCAGCATTTTTTAAGCATTTCACCACCGATGCTAATCTAAATAATTGCATTTGCTATTAGCTCATAATAATATATTCCACCAATTTAAGAATATAGCAATATCAAACATCACACTGATTTATTTAATATTTTATTCCCATTTAATATATGGTATTTTCAGATGGTGCAACCTACTTATACGTCCCTATTGCAATTAATCTATTTCGCATACTAAGTCAACTCAGGACGAATCGATACGATGAGTACGAAATATAAGTATGGATAAATTCAAATAGATATTTTAGAAGTGATAATGTATTCATTTGAATTAATAAGATATCGGTTTTGATACTGCCAATATAAAATTCATCATCAGAAGAATAAAATCCTTTGTTGACATAAGGAAGGACATTGCAGATGAAATGAGCTCTTTGTATTCAAAATTGAATGCTGGGATCTTTGAATGGTTGGAATGTCCTTGTTGGATCTACATCTTTACGCGCCGGAAATTATGCTCTTTACACTAACACTTTGATCATAAAACTTTTTGATTGCTATGATTTGTTTACGGTTGGATGAAAATATTTTTTTATATTTGCATCAACACGAAAGCACTGCTTGCTATTTGATCCCGGAATAAATAGTGACTTACGCTCATGACCGCATATATGTATGACGCAGACCCTGCAATAAAATAATGCGAAAGTTGAGATCCGGGTCATGTCTCTTCTTCCCGGAAGGTATATAGACGCGGCAGAGGACATTATTTCGAGATTAGAGAATAGGTCGAAAAATTTAACTTGGATAAAGCATATTTTTATTGCTTCGTGCTGTCTTCAACTTGTCTTTGGCCATACTCAAAGGAAAGGGTCATCGTCACTGGAGTCTCGCAGTTGGGATCACTCTCTGCATGAAGGCGAAAATAAATATCATAGACAAATGATTTTCCGACTTGGGCATATTTTTTTACGGTCTGCATCCAACATAAAAGAGTGAAAATATTCTGTATGTCATTATTTAGATATTGTTTTTATTTGGATGTATGCATGATTTAAATTTGGTAATAATCCGAAGAGACTTAATCAATTCAATTCCTGAATTGTGTCCCGGGTAGTTTTTGCAATGCACAGACACAAATTATTACTGTTAAATTACTTATATTATACTATTAAAATGAGATCTTTGATAAGTGTTTAATGGTTTGCAGACGATCAGATTCAATCGGTGATTTCAGCAAATCATCATCAAATACCTCCTTACCCTGTACGGTAGGATGATCGCCTATGTGCGAGCGAATTCCAGTGATTCAGAAAGAGTACTCTTGTACGTTGAGCTCGGAGAGAGACGGAGATGGAGTTTGGTAACTGTGCATGGGAGACAGAAACGGAGAGCTTCCTGTGTGATGTGTGAATGATATAATTAATCGATTTCAAGTGTTTAGGTTTACTTGAAGAAATTACTGAATACTCGCCAGTATTTATTTATTTAACACGTTCGTCGCTGCGTCCACCATATCTATGCGCGACGGGCGTTCCCTCGCAGAGGTCCTGTCGCGTAATTTTGGTGGACGTTTTCATCTACCGCTTAAATAGGATCTAACAAGTTATTTAATTTATATTTAATGAAGTTAGTATATGCAAATATAAAATAAATAATATAAAGACATAAAATTATGTTTGAAATAATAAAAAAAAAACATTATATTATGTAGTATGGTATTCAATAAAACAATTCAAACACATACAATGATTGAACAATTAGGACAAAATGTTGAACTTTTTTTTTCGCTTCCTGGCAATTAGGGGATCCAATTTCGAGCCAAAATTTCGATGATTTTGGTAGCTAGGCAACTTGCTGCTGAAAATGCACGCTCAGCCTCCAAACACGTTGGAGGTATCATCATCAGATATTTAAATACTTGTTCAAGTTGATGATCCCGTGAGCTCTCATTTTCGTATAACTCCATCAATGTGACTGATAAAATTCCTTTCTGCTGAGACACGGACTAAAATTCGTAAAATTCCCGATTTTCCAACAAATTATTTATTTTCGTCGCTGCAGATGAATACTTATATACTATAATACTTTGATGTGATTCGTAATTATATCACGGAGGAATAAAAAAATGCTGAACCCCGTATACATTATATTTCATATCGATATTCCAATTATTAGAGTCGAGGTGTAGTAAATACATCACCGGTAGGGAAAAGTTAATATAACAATTTGAAAAAAATATATGTACTGTATATATATATACGTAGATTAGACGCCAATTAGTAGTAACGCCACTGTTTCTAAGCGTCCAGATTTCGGCGGAAATGTCTCGATTTAGTAGTCTTCATCGTGCTGGTGAGGTGTACAATTTCTGTTAGGGATTCATGAGCACCTAAAGCTGTCCGGGATCCCGAGATTGGATTCTCTACTGGCGATCGAGATTTTGTCTCATCTTTTTTAACAAAGAGTACAGTTCCTTCTAATAGAACTGTCTAAATATCATTCAAGATCGACCTCGAAACTTGCATTCCTACCCTTGTCTGTTTGCACTTGCTTATTTTCACTTTGTTTTAGTTAATTTGGCTAATGACAGGGTAAATGGTGAAGCTTATCGATCTAGGATAAATAACATCCGTGTTTATCCCGTGCGTTATAATATCACATCACTATTCCTTCCGTGGCCCCGTGAAAAACAACGCTGATTCAGACTGGGCGACGAGAGTGTTAAATATAAGCTTCTTACGCGCTGCTGCAGTCTTGACAGAAAAATTGGATTTGTACGGATGATAAGTGACGGACAAGCAAATATAGCATCTAAGACTATGAAAATTTTAAATTAGCTCACTACTCAAAGGGTTAACATAATGGATTTATTCCTAATATGACAAGCTTCGATTGTCACACATTGTTGTTGAATGAATGAATCAATACAAACTATTTTTGTTCAATTATTAGACTTTGTCAAGTTGTTTGCTTTCAATTGATGCGATTGTCATTGGTTTATAAAAATAATGGTGGTGAAATCAACAATGATAAATTGTTTCTGAGTGTCCTTTGTTGAATCTGAGTGTCATCTAAATTCAATTTTCCATTCTTGATACAAAAATAAATGCAATACTATATACCTGATAAGCGAAAGTCTTTTCAAAGTCACTCTATAACCAATTTATGACATTGGCAATACAAACCTTTTATTATACATCCATTGGCACACACAGCTATTGTTTCCGGTTATGACTTGCAGAATTAAGGCTGTGGTCATACTTTTCTGCGAGTAAATTAGTCTTTGAAGCCATCATCATCTCCACTTATGGCTTAACAATTTGACCTTTCCGCGGGAAATCACTCTCGAGTGTGACTTTATTTAAAAACTGGATTATATAAATAAATGATGTCACAAAGTTGATAGTATTTTTCCTTTGACTAAACGTATTCATACAATTTATTAACAACCGGTTTTGTAGAGAAACAACATGTTTCTAGGTAATTGGATTCGCAACCTTAACTTAAATATTCTCGATCTGAGTTCTCAACGTGCAAATAAATTGTGGTGTGTATTTATTGTTCGCGTATTTCATTCATATTGAACTGAGAATTTTACTTACTGTTAACAGTACTCAGGCACATCCCAAAAGAAGCAAGATTCGCTGATCAGTACCGTTATGACACCAGCTCAGTTACAAACCTTCATCTTTTTTTACCATATGCCAATTCACAATCACTTCAAATTATTACCTGAACTCTACTTGGATATGCATGAACGACATTCTTATATCGGATAGATCAATAAACAGTAGCAGTCGAAGTACCAAGCTTAACGTCAATGTCATTTTGCCACTTTATAATTCATTGAAATATGAATTCAAAATTCGCCGATGGTTTTTTATATAATTATTTTTGCACCTACAGAAATCTTTTTTGAAAAATGCTTTGAAGAGTAATTAAAGTTCAACATTTTTATTCGTTTAACTAATCAGCTGAACTCGCTTTTATCAAACTGTTCTAGTCTATCCTTCAATCGAGCGGCACCCAATTGTCTAGTTTGACCAAATTTACTACCACATAATGAAAATAGTAATATACCATACTGTCTAATTATACATAAATCTCTCTTTCCAGATATATAAGAGAAGATTTTTTTTGTAAGATTTTAAAGTGGTTGAGAAAATTTTTATTGGAGCCGAGTCGTTAAACAAGTATAGCAAAAAAGAAGGAAAGTATACAATAAAAAATTACAACGGAAAATAATCATTAACTCAATCACTTTCGGACGTTTAAATAAATATTTTAAAGTTTAGAAATGAAATTGGCGGACATTTTTTTGCATATTGAAGAGGTGATTCGAACTTCTTTTATAATCAACGGCCTTATACCAGAAACAGCCAAGCTAAGTGCTATCAAAGTAAAACGCTATATTATCATAGTCATTAATATTTTATTTTATAAATACAGCCTATTTGTACGATATATTTTATCAGCTGATTAGAGCACTGAATCAGGCTGGAATTTTTAAGGCGAGTAACCAAATATATAATATTTACACACCCACAATATGAATGTACACTGCAACGCCTTTTGACAATATACTTAATTCAATATTTTGCACAATGCTATAAAAACACTTGCTGAGGGCGAACTTGAACGATTTCTACGTACTAAATCATGACCTGGACGAATCTTTATTTTCTCATTGTCACTCGCTGTTTTAGTATGATCGAAAGTCGATAGTTTCTTCTAGTACAATATGGAATGTTCATATGGAAAAAATATTCGATCTATGGACAACTTTTTTAAATAAAATTGTATAATATATAAAACTTTGCAACCTTTTGATTCGAAACCCATTTCATTGTCTTCGCCGGTGCGACAGCCCCAGACTATGGCCTTATTCAGCCACGGAGACTACTCCGGTTGGTTTTGCCGACAACCACGACGTACAAGGCCTCAATGCAAGGAGGAGATCAGTTTATGGACCAAAAATGCGCGTTTAACGCTTTCTTTCAAAACTTTTACTACATTATTGTACCTAACGAATTCAATGGCTTTTCCGACTAAATCCAAAATCTTAATAATATAATATATGATCAGTTTTAAAACGAACTGTTAACAGCGAAATATTTCAATCCACGCATACCTGTTGGAAATTAATCGGAGTGAATTGTTTGATAATTGCTTAAGTTCAGAAAATTCAAAAATCCATGTGACTATCTTGAGTTTGGAATCCTTCGCGATCGGTGCAACAAATTGATTAGAGACCAGTACATATTATATTAGTAGAACTGAGGACAATATCAAGATGAACATAAAATCCTTCTGAAAATACATAAAAGAAAACAGAGCACAGAAAATGAGCTATATCAATGTCACCAAAGGTCCCGTCCCGGATGTTATTCCTCCCCTATTCTTGAAAAGATGTGCCAAATCCGTGTCCCTCTCCATTACGTTAATCTTCAACAAGTCCCTCGAATTCGTTGAATTCCCTTACGAATGGAAGAAGGCAATACATAAAAAGGGCTCCGCCAAGGATGTATTGGGCTATAGAACCATATCCATTCTATCTGCGCTCTCCAAGCTATTCGAATCCATTGTCTATCCAACCATCACTGATGACATCGACAGCTTCATCAGTGACAAGCAGCATGATGCTCGTTCCCGTAGGTCAGTGGTCACCAATCTTCTCTACTATGCCGATAAGCTAGTAATAACTATAGACCTCAGAAGCCAAACATATGCTGTGTATACGGACTTCTCCAGTGCTTTTGATAAAGCTACCACTGACTGAGGCCTAAACTATTTATTTCCATCGCTGCAGATAAATACTTATTTATTATTACTTATGATATTATTTTTAATTATATTACGGAGGAATAGAAAAATTCTGAATCCCGTATGTATTATATTTCATATCGATATTCTCATTATTAAAGTCGAGGTGTAGTAAATACATCACCGGTAGCGAAAGATTAATATAACAATTTGAAAAACATGCGTGTACTCTATATATGTATATATAGATTAGACAGTTATTGCTCCTAGGCGGCGCCTAAGCTCGCCAATTAGTAGTTACGTCACTGTTTCCAAGCGTCCAGATTTCGGCGAGAATATCTCGATTTAGTAGCCTTCGTCGTGCTGGTGAGGTGTACGATTTCTGTTAGATAAAAATTTCAATCCCGATTTTTTCGGGATTACGTTAACTAATCCCGGGATTTATGAGCACCTAAAACTGTCCGGGATCCGGGATCCCGGGATTGGATTCTGTTGACCTACCCCTATGTATATATCTTGGACCCACCCCCATGTGCATTTTGCATTCTAGCCTGTCTCGGTTCGCATCATTTATATTCGGGAGCACTAATATTCGGTTATCGAAGTAGTCGCTCATTAATCGCAGGATATACCTTGGAATGTTTTTTTCCTCAATGGCTTTAAGTATTTTGTTCCAGCGGGCGGTGTTGAAAGCATTCTTTACATCTAAAATGACAAAGACTGCCTTTTTGCTTCGCTTCACTGATCCATTCCATGCATTTTTAATCAACTCTACGACGGACTGAATTGCACCCTGAGTAAGTCTAACTTAGGGCATCACGCTCCCCTATATCGCACATGTTCCAAAATCAATTATTTAATAAACGACTCGGACTTGGACATTTTCAATGATGGTTATGCACGATTCAAACACGTCGTGCAGCACAAGTTCTTGTGAGTGTGCTACTTATTTAGTTTTGTTATTAATCAAATAATCATCTTTGTCTTTTTACATAGTTTAACTTATCATAACCGATGCTGAGCACATATTTAATTGATGTTCATACCAGTCTTTTTTTTATTGTATTTTTATGTAATGTTATGTATGTTCATTGTTGTTGAGCCACATCAATAGAATAAAATACATTAAAATCAATAAAAACGTTTGGATAAAACGCAAGGTATGAAGATTTGCATTATTTATATTAGAGTAATTAGACAGTTTAATGTCAGGATTTTAATAAAAGTAACCTATTTGAATAATCAAAAAAATCAAATCAGAACCATTTTCTATATGGATTTAAGTCTTTTTTTTTTCAAAATGTGATCAAAATCTTCTACAATAATTCGCAAGAAATATTTGTTATATCCCCAGCATTGCATAAGATCGGATCATGATATTAATGCAATTTTCTGTTAATTATACGTAAATGGATCGTGTTGGTGATTATCTATACTGTTATCCTTGACCACATATGTTTTCATCCACAATTAGTCATTTATTGCTAGGTTTCTTTCAACGACTCGTTGATACTATCAAATACAATTGCGTTAGTCGATAATTTAAAAATATTCCATAGGGTAAAACTTTCTTTGCCATACCCTAGGCAAACACATTCATTGACATATTGAATATTTTTAAAAGCACGTTTAGAAGGAAAGATTCGACAAAGAATTTATACACAATGCTGAACTACTACTGAACTACTAAAACTACTCAAAAAATCTTTAACTTTAAGACGTGAAAATACTTTACCTGGGTATAAAACTAGCAAAGAAAGTATCACTATAATGGTGTATGTCAGTAAAATGCAGCTGGCAGACACAGACTGCCACTGTTTGTCATTGAAAACTCAAAGAACCCCAGATAATTCAAAAAATATCGAAAGTCTTCTGGTTCAATATGATCATCAGAAAAAAGTCTGGATGAATGGAGAAGTTTTTAAACGATGTTATGAAAAACATTTCATACCAGAAGCGAAGAAAATATCAAAACTCCATAGATAAGAGAGGAAAAACATTATTATTACTAGATAATGCACCATTCCAACCATTTATAAAAAGTTTAAACCAGATGAACTATCTGCTACATCGCAGCATTATCCGAATTTTCGTTATCCGGACTACTTTCATCCCCAATTAGTCCGGATAATCGAGGTTCTACTGTATTTGAAGCTACTAATCTGTCGGTTATTAAGCTGTCTTTATTATTTATTTTTCTGAGAATTATTTATGCCAAACATCATAAATATGAAATAATTGACACTTCATTTAAGGAAAACATCATGGTCAATTATAAATACATATATAGTAATTTGACTTATTTTAATTCAAGTTGATAAAATGTTAATGCTGTTGTCATGTTAATTAACAAGTACTGATGAATTTATAAGCAAATCAAGGCTATATTAATTACCATTATCAATTTCTGCTGAAGAATGAAATGTATCTTTCAAAATGAGAAACTTGTTATATTGCTAAAGATTTTTCGTTGTTTATTAATATTCAAAAATGGAGCAAATTCAATGTCGTTAATATTTCTTAATAGTTCTATTCATTTGCTGCTTGCGATATAGACATTTAAATTGCGGTTCATAAGCGCAATACGAAATAGCTCAGATATTGATTTGATAACGAGACCTGATTCTTCGATTTCATATTATCGTATATAACAATGGTCGGGATTGAATTCATGACGCATGGCTTATCGAACCAAATTGACCTAATTTATATTATCGGAAATCTTTAAAAATGTATGAGAATTAATAATTGTGGTTTCAAAGAACAAGTCTCTCATTTATATTATGTATGTACAATTAATCCTTCTATAGCGTCCACTTAGTTTGCGGCATATTTTAAGTAAACAACTGATAAATACGCAAGGTCTTCTCATGCATGGTAATCACTTACACTTGTTAACGAACTAAACACGTACCAATTTCGTATGTTAGTTTTTATAGCGTGGTCCCTTTCTAGACGCTATAGAAGGGTTGACTGTATTTAGTGATATCACTATGATGGTATAAATAAGTCTTATGATATAATGACTAAAACTAGGTCAATTTGCGAATATTAAGTATGCTTTTGTAATTTTTCATAATTTTTAAATGGATCATAATTGCATTGAAACATAAATTGTATTGATTTAAAAAGTAAAAGACTATTTTAGTGCGATTTCGAAGTTATGCGGTTTTTTTTTATTATTTTATTTTCAATTTCTTAAGAGTATACATCGAGATATTTTGAAAAAAAAAGAAAATAAATCATCAACATTAGCCGAAATTTGGAAAAAAATTACAATTATAATTATTATATAATTTATATTTAATTTTTTTTTTTTTGGTAGATCACTTTGTACCTTGTTTTCCTGGTAAACATATTCCCGTCGGGTTACGTATAGCATTGTCTTAAACGCCTGACTGAAAATTTGCAATTTTTGAAAAAATGCTGCAACTTTTTAACCAATAAGTAGTATTTAGTAAAAAAATGGAGTAATTGTTTAGGACATTTCACTATATAATATATAAATGCTTATGTTATAAGCATAGCAGTTATTTTCAAATCATGATGCACGTACCAGCATCATAAAAAATATTATATAATCTGTATAATATAATGATTCAATTTCTGTCTTTAAGTATTGTATAATGGGTAAAGACGCATAAGTGCGTCTCCCGCATTTATCGTTAATACCGTAAACACGCACATTTGCGTAACCTGCATCACCGTAAGCCTTTGAATAAGAACCAAATCTACATTGTCAAATTATCGCGAGAAGACATCTATTACCAGAAAGGAAGATTTGTAACGCGTTAGACCCTTTTTTTCAAAGCCAATGTATTACATTGCTATGATGCCAGGGACATCTACCGATAGAACTCATAGACATAACCCGATGGGAATGTGTTAAATTAATGGAAAAAAATGCACTTGAATTGATTCTCATCACACACTTTTTGTCTGAATTATAAACATTTCAAACATATAATAAACTTATATATAATCACCGTTCATTTATACATTAGTGTTTTGAAAAATTATAGCAGTCAATTTGGTTATGATCAATTATGATTCGCAAAAGCTCGATAATGTACTGGTTGTTTCATTATCCTTATGATTTGTTAAGTGCAAAAACAACCTAATTATATTGCATTGGTCTCTTTTCATAATATTTTGTTATGATAATATTGCTTATCTTATTCATCAAAAATGCATGAGAAAATCAGAAAATGCTTTATTATCTTATCTTACATTGTTCTCGGATTATGTGATATTAGAGAATAGCCGAGAGTCGATAAAGAGTGCGTATGGAGATGCATATTTTGGATAAAATAGAAAATAAATAATCGACACTAACCGAAATTTGGAAAATAAATTATGACTTGGGACTGCGTATATCATATTGCATCTGCTATCGCAATATTTTTAACTATTTAAAAATAAATTAAAACTGTGACAAAATAAGGCTAAAAAATGACTTGACTGAGTTTGTTTTAAACAGTCGCCATTTTGTGTTTTTTTTTTTTGAGTTAGGGACTATAGTGACATCTTTACCAATTATGAATTAAACTGTTGGAAAGAGAAAATCGACACAGAATAATGATAACATTGATACTGGGTATACTATTTACATATTGAAAAACGCAACGAAAATTATCATACAGCAATGCTATTTTGTAACTAAAATAATTAATATTTCTCTAGTAAATGTCTTACATTTGAGATGCTAGATGTCAGACACCCATATTACCAAAAAATGTTATTTTTTAATTGCCCTTATGTTTTCCTGTTTTTTTATTAACTTTTAACTTTTTTTATGCGACTTTGGATAGCTTTTTTATGCGATAATATAGCTTTTTCGTAGTTATGCGGTTTTTAAAATCCATTGAACGCATCTTCACTTTTTCTATGTAAGTCATAACTTTTTTTGTGCTATATATTTTTGTGCGATTTATCGCGAAACGCATCTACCGCTCAAAAAAAAAGATTTAAGTGTATTTATTAAGAGGAAATATTTTCTTATAAAAAATAAGCTCTAATCGTTCGACAAAGTCTAGGCTTTTTTTAAAAGCTTTAATGATGAAATGGTTAAAACTTCATCGCTTCCATCTATGCCATTTTGACTTGAGGTGGCTTTCAGCAATTCCTTTTATGGAATTATTGCCAACCATTTTTTCATGGTTTTTCATAGCAAATAAATGTTTTACAAAATGTGATCGCCAGCCACACCTCCTGTAGATTTGAACCCATGTTCTACTTCTCATCGTCAAACCAAATTTTGTGAATTTTATATCAATATTTTTACTTACAAATATGGTTTGAAAGCGAAAATTGATCTCTTTTTTTATGATTTTCAACTGATATTGGAGTATCATTGGCATTAATTTATTTCCCCTTTATTTCGTAATATCCTTTTTTTTAATTTGTAAACATCATCAATACTTGTTTTAATTATTTTTTCTCAAACTTTATCAAGTGGCAACAAATGCAGTTTTTTTTCGGTCGGCACTAAAAAGGCTAAATATTGAGTCTCTTCATAAAGTTGTCCAGGGCCCTTTTAACCCTTTCAGACCTGGTGTGCACAATTGTGGACATAAATATATTTTTTTTATATTCTCCTTATTATGCTTTAGACACATGGAATTTACAAAATTCATCGAATGAAAAAAATAATTCAGGTCTAAAAGGCTTGTGCACAATTGTAGACATAAGACATATTTTTTTTTATAGTCTCCTTATTATACTTTAGACACTTGGAATTTACAAAATCCATAGGATGAAAAAAATAATTCAATTCTGAAAGACTAAATTTGTAATTTGAAAAAATAGGTTCATTGCACACATTGGCTACTCTCATTCTCATAAGTTGAATATTGCCTTGCTAATGTCGCATAAATACAAAAAGGGCATTGATATGACCTATCATTTCCTGTAATTCATCAATTGTAAATATGTATTTAAATGATAAATGATTGAGATGCCGATTAAATAATGTTTTTGCAACCTTGTAACGAATAATAATACACAATCATCAAATCACAATATTCTCCGACTAGTCTTCATTGTTGTGGGGAACAATTAAATTCTTTGACAAACATGCAACTACAAATATATTATCACATTGATTGTAAGACGTCGAATATTTATGTAATAGAAAAGAACGGCACGTGTATATGCCGTTTATATCATTAGATACTCTGTATTGTAGTTCAAGAATTGTCAATAATTTATAACGTAGACGAGTAAGCAATTGATGCTGGCGATGGCATATATTCAATAGTAGATTACTTCTGACTAGGGAATTCAATCCCGGGATCCCGGACAGTTTTAGGTACTCATGAATCCCGGGATTAGTAAACGTAATCCCGAAAAATTCGGGATTGAAATTTTTATCCAACTGAAATCGTACACCTCATCAGCACGATGAAGGCTACTTGATCGAGACATTACCGCCGAAATCTGGACGCTTGGAAACAATAGCCTAACTACTAATTGGCAATTTTAGGCATCGCCTAGGGTCAGTAATACTCTAATCTATGTATATATATATATATATATATATATATATATACAGTACATATACGTTTTTTAGATTGTTATATTAACCTTTCCCTAGCGGTGATGTATTTACTACACCTCGACTCTAATAATAAAATGAAATATAATAGATACGGGGCTCAGAATTTTTATATTATTTTATTTACTTTAATTAAATAAAATTCTTTCCCTTTAAGCTATTTTTTATATTAAATAAATGGACTTATTAGTAATTTTTGATCAGATTTATTAATGTATTTCCTACTTCTGACTGTAATGTGTTATGTCTAGTTTTCTTGTGGTTAAGAACTTGTGTTCCAGGAAGAATTTTTTATCAAAATTTACATTAATAATCTCGAGAAGTTTTCTTCTAACTTCCGAAGGAAACCAGTACTTAATATTAAAAACTATCCACACGCCTTATTGAGATGATCAACAAGATGAGATGAACAAATGGATTTATGCTACAAATGATATGGGTGTGATCCTCTTTCACAAATATATATAAAAAAGACTCTAATCCTGCGATGGACTGTGTATGACTCTTCTACAACAATGATTACCTAAATGTAATAAATATTTATTACCTTATAATGCTTACTTAGGTAAAAAATATTGCATTCATCAGGCGATTCTTATAGGATCATACGATAATTTCGATCGATTAGAAAACAATTATAATTGAATACGCAAAATCATTATAATTGTGCTAATTGCATATGATTAAAACGTGTTTTTTCCAAGTATGAAATAATCATTCCTCGTTATTGCTACAACATAAATTATATGACTTCAGCTTTTAAAAATTGGATTAATCACACAGAAATCTGAGAATATCAGGAATAAAAACGTCGATCGCATAAATATAAAAAGCAATTATGTCAATCAAATGGCAATGTCAAAAAAAGTCAAACATTATGATTAACTCCTGGGACTATATACGTTTGATTGAGTTATTGTTATAACGGGCAGGTCAAGTAGCAAGACAAATGGGTGATAATTGATAAGTTCATTCATTGAAAATTTTTAAAAATTCAGAATTAGAATAAAAAGTTTGGGGTCCTTGTGCTTTGAGATTATATTTATATACCTAGAGTCAATTAAATTGGTCTGACCGGACCTGGATGTTTTTTCATAGAATTACCATGAGAAATCACGTTTTAGTTCATGTCTCGAAAGAAAATTTTAATCCTTTTGCTCCATAAAATATTTTATGATATCTCTTATGTTAAATTTCATTTTTACCTATGTAGTAAGAAATTCTTTCGCAACATATGTTTGGAAAAACATATATTTAGTATAACATTTTTCTTTTACCCGTGCTGCAAAAAATGTCTTTGCACCATATATCCGTAAAAACCAGATAATGGATCTATGATTCAGTTATTCAAGGTATTCTTTATACAGAAAAAGAAAAAGGAGGTCTAAGAGCAGTCAACTTGAAAGGTGAAAATGTGCTCAAAGTTCAGCAGGCAGGGCTTGCTTTTTTTTTTTGAACTATCCATCGAAATAAAAAAATGTATTCCAAAAGAAATATTACCAAAACATCGTCATCCAATATATTCATCCATGTTCGGATTTACAGACAATATTGTAGCTGTTTCATACGCTCCAAAAAATCCAAAGGTGTTATCCCGTTGTCAACTGTCCATTACCGTTTCGTTTTTGAACTAAGCAATAGCTTAAAAATGAAGCTAGCTCTGTTTATACAATGCTAGAGTTGCTGGTTTGTTGACACTAGCTTCTCCTACTAGCTTGATAGCTCTTCTTTTGTGAGAAGTGATAAGTTTTATATCGTAATTAATTAAGCCCAGAAAATGCTTAATATTTATACGTTTATTCAAAAATTAATTATGAAAAAAGAAAACTAATAATAAAATTAAGCATTTTTACTCGAGCAACCCGCCAAAATAAAGAGGGCGCGAACGCCAGTCCCAACATCAAAATGACGTCAATTCTGTGCAAATTGTCATTAAAAATTATCACATTTTGGATTTTGATACATAACTATGAGAATTGAAGATTACTTTGTCATGCAGTAGTTTCCGTTAGGTTGATAATAACAGCAAAAATATTTGAGATTGGATACGGTTGATATTACAAATTAGCACACACTTCTGAGTAATAGCACCATTGAACTTTTAGTATCACAGTACATTTTAGAATAACACATGATAAAAACACGATTTGGTTGGAAAAAAAAAACAGTTGTAATTCATCCGACCTTTGTTATCTTGCTAGTTCAGTGCAATTGCTGACTTATGTCTCATATAATTTATTGAAACGAATCGGAATTGTCTATGATTCAATGTCAACATTGCGGTCGATAATACAAGAAAATCGACCGTCGATACATTGCGCTTATCTATAGAACTTTTGATTGTGGCAAATGTATACATTGTGCATGGATTAAATTATTCAGAATCGTAAGAAACCAAAATTGTCTATGATGATCCGTGTGTGAGAGTTTTAATCTTAATATAAATCGGTGCTAACTATCGACATTTTATGACACATTCTCAAATTCAACCACAACAACTTGTGGTTTATTTCTGTACGCTATAGTATCATCGATCAGGATAAGTGCATCATAAACCAGTCTTCCGGTGAAAGCAAAAACGTGGCTACCACTCTTATTTATGAAGATCAAAAAAATAAGTGTGCTGTATACATATTCAAGAATAACGCATAATTACTGCAAAATACTATAACAAGTGTGAAATAATCTCTTTTAGAAAAAAAATATTAAGTTCTAATCCAATTTTCTAAAGAGGCATTTTTTCAGCCTGAAATAAATTTAAGAATTTGGTCACATTTTAAGACAAAGTTATTGCATTCGTTGACAAACTGCTAGATATGATGAATATCTTCTTATCTGAAAAGTCAATGATCGTTATTATGCAAACTATGGCGAATCATGTTTATTGTTATAAATAATTATTAATATAGATATTTATAATGATTGCGGATCATTATCCGAATTCATGCATCATTGATTATATTATAGAAACCTTTTCAGACTATTAATAAATAATAAAATTCAACTTGACCCAATTTTATTCAAGTATATATTGTAACAATATATTAGTTTCTTTTGAGTTTTCATATAAATATCGTTATATACACTTGGAGCAAGAATATGAAGATTTAATATCAGGAATGCTATTACATATATATTAACCCTTTAGGCTACAAGATTTTTTCATAAAAGTTCCCATCAACTCCAATACATTTTTTGCGTGTTTCTTAAAAAAATGTTTTTATGGAATAAAATGAAAAACTAGGGGTTTATGAATAAAAAATGGTAATTTGTTATGTAGAACGTTTATTAAGTATATTAGGCATTTAATTTGATTTATTAATTATTGTAATCATGTAATATATGATATTTTTTGAAGCAATCTTGAGAATGAAACGTAACGATTTACTGTAAATAAAATAAGGACTTCCATCTAACAATCAACAATTGTCAGCGAATTTTTTTATGATTCATTGGCTATCTATTTCCTTGTATAATATATAAAAGTTTACAATCTATGTTTCAAAACCCCAAAAAATAACTTCTTCCATCACTTCAGTCTTTCGTATGAAACAATATGATGTTGCGTATTAATCTGCCACATCCACCCCGCCCATATTTTTAGTGTAATCTAAAATAACTATTGGCTTGTTTATTAGCTCATCTTGTTTAGAAAAGTGCACCGTGACGGTTGAGAGCCACTGCTTTAAAATATTTGCATAAAACAATGATTTATTTTGATAAAAAAATACATTTCAAAATACAAAAATAATTATATTCTGCTATTATGATCACAGATAAAAAAAAAAGTAACGACGATTTAAAAGTAAAATTTTACATATTTTTTCAAGATATTGAAAAAAAAATCTATTTCGACAACCTTGATACTCAAAACATAGGGCCTATGTGTGAAACATAGAAAAAGACCCTCCTAACCCCCAAGAATAATTTTGTCGGTCCATGTGCAAAACACCCTGTATATCTAAATATAACGATTGTATTTGAATCGATACTGTTTTATGTGCTTTGAAATATATTTTATTCATTGAAATACCTCAAAGGGTTCTTATCTATTTAATATTTAGTAGTTTTACGTTTACATCAAATTATTTGTGATACTTCTTCTTAAAAATCATCAATCGAACGATTATTAAAATAACGTTTTTTATATAAAATCGATTTTCATGTGATCAAAGTATTCTTCAGATTAATGCAAATCCAAATTGAAAGTTTTTTTCCAGCATTTTAGCACGTCTTTGCTTTGATACATTATATAATTTGATATTCTCATTTTGGCAATGTTAATTCTCAAATTACCATATTTTCGAATGAATACGAGTGCAGTTTTGGTCTATAAGTTTATTCCAACAAGGCATCTTATTGTGGTTTCATCTCTCAACTTTCTGTTTGCGCAATAAATTAGATAACAGGAGAAAGTTTTTATGGCCACAAGGAAAGGTTGCATTGAAAAAATAAATGATCGACTGCATATTGAACATCTTTTTCGTCGGGTTGCATTTCTTTCTCTTTTATATCCTCGGCGTTTCTTATAAAACAACCGGTCTTTATAAAACAAAATATCAGATCAATGACTGCTCACCCTAAATGTACGAACCGAAAATGAAACCAGTTTTCGTCTGTCGCATATTTTTGTACAAATGAACTAAAATGCAAGGTTGTATTTTAGTAACAATGTTTAATATATCTATATATTAACTTTTTTAAAAAAATCATCAATTGATGATCATCTTCATTTGTCTAAATAAATCTTATCATGGGTAATCAAAATCGTTGTCAATTTAAAAAAAATAACATATATGTTTATCATTTTTCATTTTCAATTTTCGACACATTATGTGTAGTAATATAAATAGTTTAAAAAATCTGTCTCAGTTTATATTGATAGATTCTGTATATTAGAAACATCCTCAATATTAAAACATCAGTTCACATCAATGGAATACTAAATGCATGTCTAAATATTCTGAAACGAATCACCCTTTCATCAGATCAATCCGACCAAGATCTTTGTCAGTTTAGCCTTTTGTTTAGCACTAACATTTCAACATGCATATCTACGATTGAATTTTTTAAATGCTTCATCCAAGCCTCATCGACCCATTGTCCTTTTCTTGGAATACATTATACTAAGTTTAGATATGCACCAGTTGATGATAGCCTGTGTGGTATCTTATTGAGGATAATTGGTTGTGGCATTTTTGCAATCCTTTTTGGGTTTTGGATATACTTATATGGTTGGGATAAAAAAATTCTGCAATAAAATGAATAATTTAACCTTTATTCAAGGATAATCCCAATTAATCTTTATTTAGTTTCGAATAGTGTGCGTCTTAAATATCGAAATTGCCTCGAAAACCTTTAAATTACAGATAAACCTACTGTATGGCAAATATAAAAATCGTTTTCTAAAAATGAAATCACAACGTTTGATTCAAAAAACCCACACTATTTTTAGTGTATAGTAATAAAAATCTGTTAAAAAATTATGACCTGAGCAAGTGCATGCTTTTCCTTGGCAGCTAGCTGCATTAAACTATTAAATGAACATCCGTCTCGATCAAATCTAAAATTTTGAACAGATAATATTCAACACAATGTCAAATATTTTTTTTGCTCTATCACACTTGGCCTATGGACCCTATAAATTTTAAACGACATTTTTTTTCTTTTAAATTGATACACGTTAAGTGGTATTTGAATTTAAATTTAATATCCACGACGATCTATCGTTAGATCAGGGATTTTCTACGACAGAACATTTCATAAAATCTGAAAATATTTAAAACAATTCCATTATCTTGTGGAATAGTAGCACATTTTCCACATGACTGAAAATTTTAAATCATATTCAATGTAGTTTGATTGATTGCACTAAATATGTGGGCAAATAAAATTGGAAAAAAGTCCAATGACAGAATTCAGCCCATGTCTGATAATAGTCCTATTTCTTGTTGTGAATATTGCAAATAAAAAATATTATAAAGAAGTAGATTATATTGTAATTTACAATGGTTCAAATGTACATCATGCTCGTCTGCGCAAAGGTCTTTCATTTATAAAAACAAAGATATTCCAATTAAAATCCAGCCATTGTACTGATGTTTCAGCTGTCGTAATGATAGTTCATATTCAGTTGTAATCCTCTAAATATATAATCAGTGATCATATTTTCGAATGGCTCGAGACTTTTAATAAGCGTTTAAAAACAGTACCAAGTGTTGAAAGTCTAAGAATTTGAAGAAGTGCTTTGATAGGATGTTATTGAAAATACACGACAGATAAATGTATGAATATACTATATTTCTATTAACATTATTCGAGTTAGACCTTATCTCCTTGTTTGAAAAAACGGGTCAACATGTATTCAATTTGTTTATACATATTGACGTTTTTATCTTATCAGAGTCTATCGATTCTCCACACTCGACTGAGTTTATTTGAATCGTTTTGTGGAAGTCTCTTCTTTTAATATAAGAAATGAAAATTAATAATATTTCAATATTTGATAAAATATCGTCCGCGATCTAAAGTTTTATTTGTAATTCTAAACGTATCACGTCAGATGATTTTTGTCGAGATCTGGAATGATTGAAGCGATTCAATAACGCTCTATATTTCTCATTAACTCATTCGTCGCTGCGTCCAGTATTGTGTATTTCTATAACGACTTACAAATGTTAACTTTACCAACGTCTTTCTATAATGTTTTTCCAGACGACAACTACCTAAATATCTTTTGAGATCGACCTCGAAATTTGCATTCCCACCCTTGTCTGTTCGCATTTGCTTATTTTCACTTTGTTTTAGTTAATTTGGCTAATGACATTTGAGAGAAGATGTGCTACATGTTGCATTCTGGTCGTCCGTATTTATCCCGCGCGTTATAATATCACATCACTATTTCTTCTGTTTACGTTCCGACTATCGAATTTGGGTCCCGTGAGAAACAACACTGACCCAGGCTGGGCAACGAGAGTGTTAAATCTAGGCTTCGAACCGTTATGTTTCCCATTTTGATTTTCATTATGATTATTTACTTCCTAACAACTATCAGTTCGGTTCCGGTTTTCATTCTGACAAAAATAATGGTTCACCAGTTATCGGTTTTCGGTTCAGTTCCGATTCGAAGCCCTGCTTTAAATGATAAAAATCATTTCTTAGCCTCAGACTTTAGATACGTATGTTTTTTTTTGTAAAATAAAAGTAAAGAAGCCATGAGATCCAATCTGGAGCTCTTGGACATGTACGGCGAAACGTGTCTTTTAGGTAATGCGAGGTCCAGGTAACTAATCGTTAGCTTCGTCCTTCGTCACTGTCTTCATTGGGCATTGAGTAGATTCGAGACCGAGTGGCAGCAAACCCGTCGGAAGACCTCATCTACGCTGAGATGATTAGGTAGACAAAGGGTTATTGAATGGAGAAGTATCAAAAGAAACAAAATACTTTTTCAGTGGCTTAAGGGACGTTTTTCTTCGTGTATCTGAAAGAACCAATGTTTAAGAATACGATCAGTAAATTTCAAGTCGATATAAATGAAATTCGCACATTTATAGGCCGACAAGGGGAAGCTAAACTTCGCGAAGCTGAGGAGAGGTGAAACTTTAAACGCGTTTTTTTCAAAACTACTTTTTCCAAGCTCATGGAAAAGCTCCCACACGCCCTAGATGAGTATTCTTTATGAAATTTGGCAGTCATGCGTATAATAAATGACTTATCGTATAGACTACAATTATCTAAAAATATTCAACCGTTTTTTTAATGAACAAAAAACTACAAAAAAAAAGTTGGTAAAACACATTTTTTTCTTCAACCGCTCACTATTTCTTTCTAATTATAGTCTGTACTATACCCGATATTATAAAAAGTAAAAATATGTTTAATTCTTTTACTGCAAATTACCTGTCCAGGACTTAGGACTTCCATGATGAAGAATGTCATCGCTCATCCATCGACATACATGGCTCCCCCAAATTAAAAAAAAACATTTTTGTGTTCAATAAAAATCGCCTAGTCAAGATACTAAATATCAACATTCTATATTTAATACTTTTCGCATTAAAAAAATGTTAAAAAGTTCATCACTTTTAGGCCCAACAAGGTAGAAACGCGCCTTTGATAATTTTGTTAAAATTATCAAAAGAAAGTCGACTTTCATTTAGAAAAGGACGAAAAAAGAAGACATTATTGAGCAATTGCAGGCAAGATTTTTTTTTATTGACATAAGTTTCATATTAATTCCGTCGAACCGGACGTTAAAGCTGTGAAATCTGAAGGTAATATAGAATACATGGAGTAAAACGACTTTGTTGAGCAAGCTTATGAAATACAAGATATATTATGTATGCAAATATTAATCATCTTACCCATAAACAGCTGTGGGCCATGAATATTTAAACATTATAGACAATTAAATCAGTAGAGTTATCGAATAACGTTTTTATTATCGTGCAATAATCCGTTGTCAATTCAATATTTTATAACCAAACCTCAAGTAAAACGAAGCGATTGGTCTTGTTTGAAGATTGCTATAATGTATTAATGACCGGAGCGAATCCTTGAACTTTTATAGCAATTCGCTGTTCCAAAATGCGGATGGGGTTTATTTTCAACACATAATAATTTATTATTTTTTTTAGTTCGATATAATTCAAAAGATAACTGTTTGTACTGTATTTCTGTGGTGTTACTCTTTTAACTTTTTGAGATTTATATGATAACTTTGCGTTTTGTTTAAAATTTTGCTCGCTTTTGAAATGCTTTGATCACTTGCTTGTTTTCATTCCCATTATGGCAAATAATTATACTGTAATGGCTATATCATGGAAAACTGGTATATCATGGTAACATTCGAATAACTGTGCTTTATCAATAACGTTCGTTGTTTCATCTAATTGCAGAGACTACGCACAAATGAATGATTTTTTCGAATACATTTTTAATTTCATGAAATAATATTTGATTTATTTTTCCCTATCCCAATGTCTTCAAATGGTTTCATATTTTTTAATAAAACTTCAGCAACCTTGAGTAAAATTATGCTAGTTGGACAGCATATTTTATCTCACGTGAAGCTATAGTAATAACGCATTTCCTGGTGGATAATAATCTTAAATGGTCGACATTTAATGCTTTCCTATCTATCAAGGACGTATTTGAACCACTTTGTGAACCACATTTGTGGTGGTGTCAATGAACATCGATCTTTAAATTAAATAATGACAAATCAATGTCGCAAAACAGAAGAAATCATGGACATGCACGATAAAAAAATCACAGTAAAATATATTGACAGTGTCAAATATTTCACCCACTTGGGACCTAATGTTAATCAACTAAGTGATTTTTTACGATCTCTTTAAAAATTCTTTGAAATTAAAAAAATCGCAAGGAACCGGAAATATTTCTCAATATTCTCAGGTCAAGAGTCATCCATTTCAAATATACTATGCTAATATATGCACAAAATAGTATTTTGAATGGCTAATTCATAACGTAGCGAATCATTGCTATCTGATGCTAAAACAATCAATCTCTTAAATAGTTTATAAAGAAATAATACCGCGAGATGTGCTTCCATTATACCGTAGAAATTATAAAATTCGATCACAAGTAGTTTTATGCTATTCTTAAAAGATAAGCATGTCGTTTACATTGACAAACGGCAAAATTTTTCAACTTTTTATAATAAAGGTCATCAGTTATCTTGTAAAAATATAATGATTTCTGTCTGTATGAAAAAAATGTTTAGATTGAATAAATTCATTTAATTCTCAATTATAAAGAATATGTATTTTCATTAGACGAGCTGCATTTCAGAAATATGCCAAATTAAAAGGTTTAACACTCTATATCGGTTATAACGAGCAGCATAATATCCATCAACAAAAATTATTTGCTATCCAACTTCTGTTATTTATCCATTTACGTCAGTTAATTCAGCATTTACTATACTATATGAAATATTAACATCAAACTATTCATTGTTGTTTTCATATCCATATCAATCGCTTAGCAAATCCTATTCAAACTTTCAAAAAAATACTACTACTTGCAACATTCAATATATATTTTTTTCGTTATCAAAGATCATGTGATGTTTCTGCCCATTCTCGCCAATCAAATAAACAAACAAACGAAATATATTAATCTGGTTTTTACAAATATATGATTTGAAAACATTTCCATGCATATGATGCAAAAGAATTTCTTAAAAAAACAAGTAAAAATGCAGGTCAGCGTAAAAAATTTCATAAATTGTTTTATGGAGAAAAAGGATTAAAATTTCTTTACGAAAAATGAAGTAAAACACGTTATCCTGTAAAAATCCTTTGAAAAAATATCTAGGTCTATTCAAACCTATTGGCTCTAGGTACGTAAATACTCTTTTTTCTCGAAACACAAGGATCCCAACATTTTTTTTAGTTTTAAGTTCTGCAAAACCCTTAAAAGGACAAATCCAGGGATATTTGGTAAGATCTATACACAATCATCACAGAAATTTTTAAATTAAGTTTGGTAAGAACGCAATCAACATCAATACTATTCTTCAAAGATATACGTCACTTCTATTTTTTTAAACAAAGACGAAACATTCTATGAACTGTAGAAAAAAATTATGAAAGTCATTGTATTGCTTTGATTTAAACCTTTGGGTTCCAAGATTTTTTCATAAAAGTTCCCACCAACTCCAAGCCATTTTTGGTGTATTTCTTAAAAAAATGTTTGTATGGAATAAAATGAAAAAATTGGGGTTTATGAATAAAAAAAATATTATTTTGTTATGCAGGACGTTTATTAAGTATATTAGGCATTTTATTACATTTAATAATTTTTGTAATCATGTAATACATGATATTTTTTGAAACAATCTTCAGAATGAAGTGCTGGTTTCCTAAAGTATTTTCTTAACCCTGATCATGCCAAACTGGTACCTCTTCAAGTTTAACGACTTATTGAACGATATGTATGACATGTATATATTGTTGGAAAAGGTAAAATCTACAAAAAAATTTAAAACTAAACTAGGTTCAAAATATTAAATTAAAATTAGCAAAATATCCCCCTAATCCCCAAAACAATTTTGTCAAGCCATATGCATAACATCCTGTATATTGCTAATAGTAATAAAATATTTACTCTCCAGGTCCTTTAATAAATTAAAATCAGGTTTTTTTTAGCAGTGTGAAAAATTTTATATTATTATTTTATAGTTTGCTATACACATTTGATTTTCCTCATGCATTAAACAAATGTCAACATGTCCGCAATAGACACGTCGAGGAATGCAAATTCCAACGTTTCTTCGCCATTTCATCTTCGTCGATAATTTTCCTTGAAAATCTATGATCACTTCTTATTAATGTCAGGCGGGTCATGGTCGTTTTGGCCATTTAATTTCTAATTTCGCTTTCATCAGCGTCAATTATTTTCGCTACGAGATACTTTATCTCAAATTCTAATACAATATTTCATCGGTTGACTGCAATAACTGGTCTATCATTATTGAATCACGTACGATTTCTTCTCATGCATGCTACAATTCATAATTATATTTTTTACGAAATTTGCCATATGGATTCAAAATTTGTTACCAAACACAATTTCAATGCATTGTTATTATTGCATAACGCTTAAATACGATTCTGTTGCAGATGTATTTGGCAATGAATAAGTATTACAACACTTGTAGCTTGAGACATATAATATGTTTTTAATGGATGTATTATTTTGGATAACTTGTGTTTGTTTTTAAACGTCTATGATTAAATATTCAGGGATAATCCAATAATTTTAGTACTTCAGTCCTTGCCTAAGGGCATAGGAAAGCTTTATTGTGGGCCTGATTACAAAATTGTTATTTTTTAAATTTGAAAAATAGTATTTTACTGCATCAATATTGCTTAACTAATTCATACAAAATTTAATTTCAGGAAAGAAAAAGGTTCTCAAAGATGTTTCTGGAGTTTTCAAATCTGGCGAATTGACGGCCATCATGGGTCCTTCTGGAGCAGGAAAATCATCTCTACTTAATATTTTAACAGGTTTTCAGTAAGTTAAACTCTTAAAATGAATGCATTTCAATTTCATTAACAATTTCTTAATAAGTATCCTCTTAAAGCATTATTTTTTGAATTGGTAAGAAAATAATTTCTAGCGTTTTTATACAAAAATATTATGAAATTCAATAGCTTTTATCTTTGTAAGAATCACTCCTCTCAGTCATAATTGTACAGTGTATGTGTTTAAACAATTTAGCTATTGATTTTATTGAAAAATTCTTAACAGTTTGAACAATGTAAGACTCTTCACCTTCATTATTTATGTCAGTCTCCCATTTTGAGAAGATCATCAATGAACACATTACATCTATTAGAGTTAAAGCCATTCATTCACACTTATTTGATTTTGCCATATTAATATACTCCCGCCAAGTTACGCATATATGCATCTTTTGGCTACTATCAGTAGACGCACTTGTGCGTCTTTGATCCAGGGAGAGTATGAACGCCAACGTGGCGTTCAGCGCTTAAAAATGCTTTATTTTAAATGCTGTACTATTGTTTATTCAAATTATGATATCAAAAAAAAACAGCATTTTTGATCTGTTTCATTGTTATATCACGTTTTACGATCATACATACATTTTTTCTATAAAGTACAAAATAGAGAGAGTAACATAATAAACGTCAAAACTTTATCGGAATTTCTCTTTATCTGGTGGAAAACTGGTGGATCGAATCACTATAAATAGTAGAAAGCCATATAAATAAAGCCACAAAGTGATCCTATTTGAGACACTATTATGGGTCCCAAATGTATCGATTTCAAGCTGTTAATAAAACTGAAAACACATAAAGATCTGTATTCACATTAGGTTGGGTTACATATATAAAAAATAAAAATACAGCAAAATTAATAGGAACACATTTTCTAGTTGAAAATCACTATTTTTTTATTAAAATTTTTGCAATCTAAGTTCAAACTAATACATATTATACGTATAATTAGAAAAAATAAGAAATCGATTAAAATTAAAAAACGCCCGGAACCTGTGAGTTACAAAAGTTTTAACTCATTAAGGGATATTTCTACCTTTTTGGACCTAAAAGTGATCGAATTTTAAACATTTTTTAAGCGAAAATATTTTACCTTTGTATAATATCGTATATATTACAGACAATAATTAGAAATAAATATTAAAAAATAGTGAGCGATTGAAGAAAAATGTGTGTTTTTACCAATTTTTTTTTAGTTTTTTGTTCATTAAAAAAACGGTTGAATATTTTTGGATAATTATAGTATATACGATGAAGACGTTTATTATACACGCGTCTGCCAAATTTCATAAAGAATGCTCAAATAGGGCATGTGGAAGCACTTCCATGAGCTTGGAAAAAGTAGGTTCGAGAAAAACACGGTTCAAAGTTTCTCCAAAGTCGGCCTATAAATTTGCGAATTTCATTTATATCGACTTGAAATTTACTGAACGTATTCTTAAACATTGATTCTTTCCGATACACGAAGAAAAAAAACAGGATTTTTTTGAACCAACAAGGTAGAAACGTCCTTAAGCAAAGGTTTAATGTTCTCTTTTATGATGCAATTTACATAACGAGAAATAAAATATCACCATTTGGTTGCTTCTTTACATTCGAGCTAAAATATGCATCGCATTTCGGCCATGGTCCCTGTAACGCCGAAAGATATGTTAAATAATATATTCAAATGAGGTCAAATACCTTCAATATTAAGCACATGGTAAGGTGAATGTACGAATGCATATCCGTGACCTTTATTCTTAAGTACGTATTGAAAAGATTATAATTTTGCAACGGGCCACTTGAGACTACTTTTTGATGAAGGTATAATGAGGTATGATTTTTATAAAATGATGGTTCGATTATATCGACAAAATGATGCTTAAAATAGACAGCAGATCGATCGCGCAACTCTCAGGTACGGACGTACCAACTGCGGCATACAACAACGCGTGTGAGAAGTTCGTTCACGATTTACATTTTAATATTTTATGCATGTTTAAAAAAACTTGGAATGATGTTTAATTATGTATAAAACTATTTAAGTGTACATCTATATGCATTTTTTTAAAATTGATAATAATATTATACTAATGGATAAAAACGGAATGTAATTTTTAAAATATTTTTTTTTGCTTGTTTATACTAAGTTTTTTATATGAAGAAATATTAATGTAACATTAACATTTAGCTAGTAAGAAGGTATCGTTTTTTGCAATCAAATTCAATACTGTTTTAGTATGGATCTTGATTTGCACTGTTATCGTTGCATATTTTTTCATGTGCAATTTGCAATCTAGGAAAAGGATTTGAAAAAATGAAAAAATAAGACTGATAACCTTGTCATAAAACTATTTCGAAGGTGATGAATGAAGAAGTCAGATCCGGTACAAATGATTTCATCCGATGAAAAAAAGACTCAACCACATAACAATTCAGAATAAAAAATAGCCAACTCAGACATTTCGATTAATATTAATTTTTGAAAACTTAAATCGATTACACATTGGTTAATCTTTGTACCAACATTTCGATATATTGAAAAATTAATGAATATTTTGCTTTTTATATATTTTTTTCAATTTACGCGCTTGTAATATAACCTTTTGACAATATATTACATACTGTTTTTTTGCAATGAAATCTTCGCGGTAAAAGTATGCGTAATATACTACAAGACAAGGCTTGGAAATCCATTTTTGAATCAGATCCAGAATGTCGTCTGTGTCGAACATTCGCCTCCTTATGCGCTCGATATTGAAGATCATAAAACCTGCGAGTTTTGTTTATTATCGATCACCTATTGTGTATTTTAAAACAATCTATTTTTTATAGGCAGCAGCGATGAAATGAATGTGGTAACGTTTGATCTGATGGGCTACATCCATAATAAATAACACGCTTTATATAAGTGATGCTGTCTTCTTCCGACATACGAGTGAGATCATCTCATCTCATTACATTGCATCACCCTCGTGGTTTTTTTTTTCGATTCCGTGACTGCAAGCTTGTCTGGCCTCGTCGGCATCACGAGCACCCGGGGACTACGCCCCTCGGCTAGTGCTCCCCTCATCATTTTCGCCCGTGCAAAAAAAATCGTAATAATACAGACGATACTTTTGGCTATTTAGTTTTTGAAGGGTCCCACCTTAACAAGCTTGATAATGAACCAAGCCCAATAAATAAACCTTAACACTGTTGACAGCACACAATATTCGTTAATTTCTTTGTAATATTTCTTAATGTTCAACTTGCATGGCGTCTGTTTTCTGTTATTCAGCTATTTTTGCCAATTAATGTGATGCGAAAATAAAAGGACAGGATTACCGTGAAGGAGTTACTTGCTTATTACTTCTTTACTACTGAAGGAGTAGATTTTGCAAAGGAGTGGTAATACTCGGCTAATGACACCACTCCAGAGCAGTCAAGAGGGAATAACAAAATTGGTCAATGATAAGAATGATACTTGTATCTTAATTATCAAAACAAACGCCTGTTCTCAAGACAACACGAACCATCGAGCTTCGACTTCAAAACACTCATTCTGTTTTTAAACCTTATTCGTAACAGTAACATAGTGAATTATATCTGGGTGATTATGTCAAACGTTTTCATAGCTTTTAAAAAAAAAATAGTAGACCAAATGTTCCTCTTGTTGCACGTTTGTTCGTTTTTAAAGCTAAAAATATGCCATTTTTATCATATTGGCTAATATTAAAGAGTCAAATATATCCCAAAAAATGCTGCTTTCAATCGTTGAACTTATAAATCTAATTATGAAATGTTTATAATGATATATCAAGTATTTTTAATACATTTTGTATGAGGGATATTATTGCTCGTTTGAAACTAGTACATTTACTTCTCACACAAATTGTTGTTGTGAAAAAAATCTATTGCAAAATTAGAATTACAAAATTCTTTTGAAAGCACACGAATGAATATGCCACAGGTCATTTAAAATAAATAACTATGTGCATATTTGTATTTTAGAGTATGCAGATTGTCCATGTCCCATATTCAAATCTAGCCCTGTTTGATATCAATTTCCATCAATCTGTTCATACACTTTTTCGCAGTGAAAATGCAGAAATCTTTGAAGCTTATTTCTCATATCCATTGTTCCCCCACTGTTGATAATTCAAGAACATTCATAAAACTGGTATTTGCGACATTGAATGGTTAACGACGTCCTCATTTCAAATCTGTTTTAAATTATACAAAGTTAACAAAAAGCGTGCAATGTGTGGGATAAATTTTAATCCGATGATAATTTGATTGCATTGTGAATCGTCTATAATTTTCTATGAACTTCGTCTGTCATCATTTTTTTAATGCCGGATTCAAATGATTCACTGACTTTTGAAGCAAAAAATCTTTCAATATCCATATAACGACGACGTATTTTGTTGAATACATTTTACGAGGATCGTCTAGAAAATAAAGTTACAAGAGCCCCTAAGGCTGGTACACCATAAGTTTGTTTAGTCCGCGTGTTTGTCGACCATTTTGTTCAGTCACAGTAAATTCTTCCGATAGAAAGGTCGTCGCGCGGGAGGATGAGGAGGTAGACCAAAAAAACTGACCACCCCAACATTAAAAAAAAATATATGAAACTGAATTGATAATCGAAAATCACAAAAAAGTGTTAGTAGACTTTGTTTCAAAATTTGAAAAAAAATACCCAAAATTTCACCTTTAAATCGTCATAACGGCACGATGTTTTTGTATTTTGCAATATATGTTTTATCTAAATAAATAGTTATTTTATGCAATTGATTTAAATAAAATTACTTCTGAGCTTTCATAGTCACATAAAATGTGCAAACGAATGAGGAATGCCAACTTCTAAATTCTTTAAACAAAAAACTAACAATCATTTTGAACTTAGTTTATGAACGATTTGCTACATGTCATACAAATTCAATAAGTCGTTAAACTTGAAAAGTTACCAGTATTTTTTTTTGCCTGGGGACGTGCCCTATTCCGTGGCTCGCACGGTCTTCAAACCTGACACCAATGGATTTATTTGTCTGAGGATGTGCCCTATTCCGTGGCGCACACGCTTACCAGACCTGACACCACTTCGACAACCTAGGACCTTAGGACCAAAAAAAAAAAATTGTCGATCCATGTGCAAAACATCCTGTATATATAATAGCATCTAATAATTCAATGGAGAATTTATTTAAAAAGCTCTTTGATGCCAATTAAAGTAAACGGTGACAACCATATTATTTAATGTATGTATTGAAGGCATTTCGCTTTTGAAACTTGTGTGAATGAACGCTCACCCCAAGAGCTACCAAGGCAATCATGCTGTTACTCTACTGAACTTAGACATCGATATAGTAAATTAACATGCTTAAAGTCTTTCATGTCTTTCTTCAGAGATAGTGAAAATTTCTATAACGATCATCATCATCTTCGTCTTAGATGACATAACATGGCTTTATCCATCACCTCAATATTTATTTTCATACATGCCAACAATAACATAGCAACCCTCAGTATAAAAAACCTAGGTCTTTCGCATAAATTATTGATCAGATTTATTATAACCTTGAGTACTGAGCATGAATTCCGATTATTCTATGATTATTAATTTTATTGAGATTTATTTTAATGCATTTTCATCTAAATGATGATGATTTTTTTTCTAGTTGAGAATCAGTTACACCAGTTGACCGCTATAGAGTTACAATCTTTGTTGATCTTGAACTAGTAACCAATACTCGGCGTTGGAGTTTCTTATGTAATACCAACGGCACGGTCAACTTTAAGTCTTATGAAACTCAATAGGATAACCTTATTGTATATTTTAACTCTTAAAAACGACGATATTATGTATGCTACAAATCACCATCCTAGATTGCGGTTTTACGAGCCGCAGATCATTCGTAGCCGTCTTTATTTTGCAGGCCATTATAATGTGGAATAATTTATAAAAGCATATAAAAATATTATTTATATGCACCCTCTTAAATTAATGTCAAATTGAGTTATTCATTTAATAAATTCCAAAAGCATCATCGAGTCACTAATAAATCTGTTGACTTTTAACCTTTTTTCCCTTTTCATTTCATTTCCTATAATATCAATGATATTAATTATGATTTTTCTTGCACACCTCTTGCAATGACACTTAAACTTCAACTTCACAATTATGCATTTAATTGCTGCTTCAAAATATACTTGTCTATTAAATAATAGTTATTTTGAAACAGAGTTCTCTCGTGATGGGAATAGTAAGGCACTTCATTGCGTACACCGCGATATTTCGTCATTTGCACTTTTTTGCGTGTATTAATTAATAACGACGATATATCACTATCCGGCATTTAGAGGATTAAATTAAATTTGATTATATTAATATAGATATAGATTTACACACGCCTGATGTTTCATATAATAACCGTTTTCTTGAGTTTTTTTAAAACTCAGAGAACAGATATGCACGCGGAGCTTTCAATTGATAAGCCATTGATGAATACGGATGCGGAATCAATCAATTCATAGGAAACTAAGGTCATCAATGGTGAAAAAAATGACACAAGACACCGATTACCACAATAGTTATATATTAACTGGCCTTCAAAAAATACAAACGATTTGTTGCAATTGAAGGTTAGGAAAGTACACCACGACATGCAATCAGGTAATTTTCAAGATTCAAAGACTCTATTTTGCCACAACGAAAAACTGATTTTGATCCTCAACAAAAACGAAATGGTCAAGGTCAATTTAATATCGTCGACTCTTTTGTAACAATAGACGCGTTAGGAGAGCTCAATGTAATCTTCAATCAGGGTCTGGATCAAGTGGAAAACCATCTCTTACATTGCCTATTAAACTATACTTTGTAAGCCTGGAATATATTTTTAAAATATTTAAAATAAAATAAAATTTATATTAACCTGCCCCGTCAATTTAACGGAATTTGAACTTCATGAGCAAAATTACAAAATCCTATTAGCTAGTATTTTCTACCAATACCCGTCAATTTGTTCTAGGCTTGAATATAATAAGCTGGCCTTATTCTTGAAAATATTACTACTGCAAAAAAAATAAAACTAATCAGAACCTAAATAATTAATACAAATCATTATTCCATTTGATCAGATCATTTTACCATTGTATCAACACTCTGCTACAAATTCCAAAGACGATGAAATCGAACTATATTAACACATTCCCGTCGGGTTACGGATAGTTTTTCAATTAATATAGTGTTTGTGGACTATTGAAGTTTAAAAGGATAAACACACATATGTATATCGTAAAATAAATGTATTAAGTCTAGTATACAAAAACGAAGGGACGGGGTCAGTTGCGAAATAAAAACAACCCAAAAGTGTCAGATTATAATAAATTGAAGATACCAAAAATATTTATGGTGCAACTTAATCCTTCCAAGGGGATTGAACTGCAGAGGTCGCTTAGATGTCGTACTTTGGGTTGCTGTTTCTTCATCTTCGGTCGTAGAACTTTCCGTTCAAAAAATATTTTTGAAGTACTATTGTAGACCTAGTAATATTATAGTCCTATTTTTAAATACACGAAACGAATTAAATAAAGCACAATGTAAACGATGAAAAAACTCTCTTCCGACGCATTACTGTTTTTATAAATCAGCGGTTCTGAAACTGGGGTCCGCGAAGCCATTGTCGGGGGTCCACGAAAATATACAAAATATTTATCTATAATTGAACAGATATTACAACGTGCGACATGGTTCCAGATACTGCAGCACCAAACTTAGAGGAACTAGAAGTTCTTGTAAGAAACATCCGCCCAAGGAAATTCCCTGCTCTGGATCGCATCGATGGACGCCTTTCGGCAAAATTTTTAAAAGGTCCTTTCGGCAGATCGATCTCAGTCTTTGTTTCATTTTTCAAGAGTGTTTCAAGACAGGTGTCTTTCTTGACTGCTGGAAGAGAGGACTGGTTGTCGTTCTTCCGAAATCAAAGACGAATAAACAACTAGAAGACCCAAAGGCTTATCGGATCATAGTGTTGTGCTGACGATGGGATGTCCACAGGGCCCATGTTCTGGGGCCCATGCTCTGGAACATCTTGCTCGATGATGCCCTTGACCTGGTACTCCCGCAGGATTGCTTACTAACAGCATATGCCGATGTTCTTACTCTCACAACATGCGGGGATTCAAGATCAGAACTGGAGGAAAGAACAAATACAGCCTTAAGGATACTTTAGACATGGAGTAAGACGAATAAACTTACTTTTGCAGCGTCATAATCAAAAGCGGTTATGCTCAAGAGCAAAATCTTGCGTTATCCACGCATTCAGCTGGGTGAAGACCGTACTATCTCTGAGGGATGCAGATTCAGAGAAAACATTAAAATTGCCACCAGCAAAGCGGCCAAGGCCTTTGGCAAAATTTCCAGACTGGCGAGTGCTGATTGGGGTCTTGGGGGCAGACACCTCAGGATTGCCTATGAAGCCATCTACGAAAGTATTGCCACGTACGGAACAGGAGCATGGGCGGACAGGCTTGGAAGGACACCGTGGAAGTGACAAGACGGCGAGACGAAACCTAAACATTGCATAACGGCAGCCACTTCTAAGAATTACTGGAGTATACAGAACAACTGCTACAGACAGCCTCCCTGTCCTTGCAGGGATCTTGCCACTAGACCTAAAAGTGCAAATAAAGGCAGTGAGGCACCTTAAAAAGGCACGTGGAATAATTAAAGTTGGCAACTCCACTCCATCAGCTGAGGAATCAGATGGAATTCTTACGGATCCAATTGCCACTAAAAGGTGGACTAGAAACGCGGCAATTTCCGATTGGGAACGCAGTTGGTCTGAGTCGCCTCACTGTGGCTACGTGCGGAATTTCTTTGGCTCAGTCTCACCTGCCCTCAAGCTAAAATGGGTTGACACGGATCACTGGATTTCCCAGTTTCTGACGGGGTACGGCCGTTTTGCGGCATATCTGGCAAGAATGAAAATAAAAGATAGTTCGGACTGTGTGTGTGAGGATCCTTTCATGGAGGCGGATCACGTTCTGTGGTCGTGTTTGGGCATGTCGGCCGAGAGAGAGGCGCTCCTGTGCCGTATCAGAGGTCCTTTTTCTGGACCTCTTGGCCACAAGGATTTGGTGGCCAGCCCCGGTGCCTTTTCGGCGTCCAAGGCCTTCTGCCATAGTTTCGGAGCCAAATGCGCGCAAATGGACAATACAATGATTTAAAAATTCATTCTTCCAAAAGCTCGACATCGATTTACATAATATATGTCAAATAAGCCACTAAATTGTCATAATATAAATATATTAAACAAATTTTCAAATTGCACACAGATTACTAGGGGTGGACGTTAAATATAAAATTTTACTCTACAAAAACATTGCATTCAGTTATTCCTTTTTTATAAATACACTTTCTTTAAATATACATCATATTTCCTGTCCTTTTTTAACAGATATCCAAACTTACATGATAAATGTTGATAATTAAAACAGAAAGGTGTAAAAAATATCATTCTCTTTTACGTGTCGAACACATCAATTATTGAGAAATTATTTATACTGTCCTTCAAATATTCAAACTCCATTATGACATGCTAGTGAAAGTGAATATATTTTCTAGTTCTTTCTTACATTATTTTTTGTATGTGGGTTAGGAGGCCTTTAATTTTGCAGAGCCCCTGGGCATATGCCTAACGTACATTTATAGTAATTCATCTTTGGGCTCGATCTCCGACTGTGCATTTTTTTTCGTTTTCTGCAAAATATGAATTAGATAGAAATGATTTGTAAAATAGACCTTGACAAATTGGCTCAGTTGTATATTTTTTTTAATTCATAAAATTCCGTTTATATATGTAGAATTAATTCAAAATTATATTTAATATCATGGAAATATAAATGACAAATACGACAACAGAGGTGGTAGGCTTTCACTAATATTTAATATTATAATTTATTTGTTTTTTAGCCTATTTTTTGATCATTTTAATAACTCGTAAATATTTTTTCCTAATATACCGAGAGCTGACAGCATAGATTGAGAGCCATCTACATATGTGAATAATTTAATAGTTGTATTTTGGCGTGTTTCTAAACTATTATTATGACAGTCTGGCGACTGAGTCCCGTTGGTATGGGAGGGGAGGGGGTTGAAATCTAGTGAAAATTCAACATAATTAAGTCATACTTTCAAAGTAGTTTTTTTCATTTTTTGTAAATTAGTAAAATAAACAACCATTTATAGCTGTTGCCAGACTATTTACTGCTTGTTAAGATAGTACCAGACTGGTTAAAACTTGCTGAATCCAACCAAAAAATTATGTCGTTTTTTTTTAAAGTTGGAATATTTTTTTTTAAAAAAACACAAAAGTCGTTCATCATAAGATCTCCAAAGATATATTTTTGAATGTATTATATATAAAATATATTTATTTGATTTGATTATAAATAAATCAATAATATATTATTAAAATGGTTCATATATTTGATAAATAAAATTAATATAAAAAACATGCATAATAGAATGCAATATTATTAAATATCATAGGTATCAGATATAATTGGCTAAATTATTATTATAGTTTTATTACTAAAGATGAATATTATAATTATTTCAGATCCAGCGGAGCTTCAGGTACAATAAATAACAAGGAATGTGGAAATATGTCCAATAACCCTTACCAAAAAGAATGCTGCTATATTCTCCAGGATGACCGACTGAATCCACTTTTTACCGTTCGGGAAATAATGAGAATGGCTACTGACTTAAAACTAGGAAGCAACCTTTCGTCAATATCAAAAGACATAATAGTATGTATCATAGATTGTACCAATAATATTTTTTCACTTGTATATTTTCAAAATTGCAAATAAATTCATATTAATATATATTGATAATGGAAAATTTAATAACTATATTTTTTAGATAAACGAGGTCTTAGAAACACTCGGTCTTGTTAGCACAGTTGAAACAAGATGCGGGATGCTTTCTGGGGGTCAAAGGAAAAGATTATCAATAGCGCTAGAACTAGTTGATAATCCACCCATAATGTTTTTGGATGAACCAACAACGTATGTATAAAATATTTTCAATAATATGTTCAATTTACTTATTTTATATAGCAAATATTAATTTGTTTTTAGTGGATTGGATAGCTCAGCATCAACTCAAGTAATTTCTGTATTGAAAAGACTTGCACGTGATGGAAAAACTATAATATGCACAATTCATCAGCCATCAGCTACGATATATGAAATGTTTGATCACGTTTATATGTTAGCTGAAGGATTATGTATATATCAAGGAGCCTCCATGAATACTGTGGGCTATTTAAAAACATTTGGTTTTGAATGTCCCAAATATCATAATCCTGCAGATTATAGTACGTGAATCATCGTCAAATTATATATTTTTTTTTATTCGCATATTTTAATTGGGGTGTTAACATATTTTTTTCAGTCCTTGAAATAGCAAATTGTGAGTATGGTAATTTTAATCAACGTCTTGCAAATGAATCTTCTAACGCATCATGGAGAATAGATTTGAGACAAAACTCAGAAGAAGAAACTTCAACGTACAATTATCCAAATAACAATGAAAGTGAGCCCTTACGAGACAAATGTACTGTGCTCATCAATCCGCCGACGGAAATTTTTCGATTTTGGGTTCTCGTAAATAGATGCCTTATACAACAATATAGAGATTGGGTCAGTTATATTTTTATCTTATAATAAACTGTTGAATTAATGCTTTTATAAATAAAAGTATAGATGATGCTATCGATATAAACTCATCTAATGACAATATTTCTAATTTTTCAGACTGTAACACATTTGAAATTAGTGTTACACTGTTTTACTGCTGTTACACTGGGGCTAACGTTCTTCAATTGTGGATCAGATGGATCAAAGACTAAAACCAACATAGGATTTTTATTAATTGGAATTGTGTATTTGACGTATACTTCAATGATGCCGGCTGTTTTGAAATGTATAAATATTAAACAAATTTAACAAAGCATTGCTCCATTATCAATACCTCATTTCAATATATTTTAACAATTAATTTAAAAAATATATTTATACAACCCAGGATTCATTAATTGGTTCATAATTAATATTATATAAAAATAAGGATTGCAAAACAAATATTTAATCCAAACAAATCCGCTCAAAAATCTAGCATAAATTTCACAACAAAAATGTTTTAAAAATCAATCAATCTAAAAACAGTTTTCTTTATTTCATAGTTCCACAAGAACTAGGTGTATTAAAAAAGGAAAGTTTCAACAATTGGTACAAATTAAGGACTTATTATATAGCAACGTTGATATGTACTACACCTATCCAGGTAATTATTTTAGAATCCGTTTATCTCTTCAATCAAATGATATTATTCGAATACATGTTTGAATAATTTTTTTAGATCTTCTTTTCGACGATTTATTGTGTCATAACATATATTATATCATCGCAACCGATGGAACTTTGGCGATTTTTGATGTTTTTGGGAATTTTTATGTTGGTAACTTTAATAGCCGAAGCCATTGGTCATATGATAGGAACTATAATGAATTCAATTGTAAGCATAGCATTGTTTATAAACTATGTATATATTTCATTATTGTTTATTATGTAAAATACCAATATTATATTATAATGAAATTTGACCTTTTAGAATGGAACATTTTGTGCAGCGATTTACACGTGTGCTTTATTAGCATTCGCGGGATTTCTGGTTCAATTTCCGCATATGTCAAGTGTTATGCGTACCATTTCATACGCTTCATACTTTAGATACTCTTTGGAAGGGCTAATGCAGTCTGTATATGGATATAATCGAAGTGTAATTGACTGTCCTAAAGATATACTTTATTGCCATCTTAGGTAAATATCTATTAGGTGTCCCATAAGTTTCTTTCGTTTTCATATTAAGAAAAAATAAACAATAATTTGTATTACATCAAAATTTATTGAATAGTATATGATCCATTTTGTTCTATTACATTTCTCCATCTCTCCGGAAGCTTCATAATGCCTTCTTGCCAAAATTTCCCAGGTTTGCTGGCAAAATATTGATCAAGGTACAGGCGGGTTTTCTTCAACCATGGCTATGATTAAATCTTTGTTAATTTGCGAAAGAAACTTATGGGACAACATAATATTTTCTACTTTGTATTTATAAACATAGCAAATAAATATTAAGACATGTTATAATGTTTTCAGATATCCACAAAAGATCTTGAAGGATCTTGGAATGGAAGGAGGAAATTTCACAAGAAGCGTTGTAATTTTATTTTCAGCTTTAGTTTTCTTCAATTTTCTTGCTTTCTTTACGTTACGAAGAAATTTAAAAAAGAGTTGAAAGTATTTATATATCATATATCAATAATACATACATTCTTCATCTATTTTTGATAAATCATTTTTAAATTAAGATGAAGGGACCATTTTCTGTGATTTATTTAACATTATTTTGATAAGTCGTTTATAAAATTATTACATATTTTGGATGTATGGAATAATTTAACGCTGAATTCAAAATGAGATTCCTAAAAAATAAGGAGATGTTGTGTATTATAAACAATCTATTTATTGTTTTATACAAGAAATTTCATTTATGATTATAGTTCAAATTTGATAAATTATTTTGCCTCGAAATTATTAGCATTAATATTTTATTCATCATACTTCTGATCTTATTATTATATGAAAATGATTATTAATTAGAAATTACTATAGTTTGCCGAGTCGTGAGATGTTTATTTAAAAACAAATCAGTTCATATTTCTATACAAACTAATTATCGCTCAAATATATAAGGCCTGTGTATTAATTGCTACACCCTAATACCTTGCCTTTAATATATAATATTTAAAACTGCTCAATGTTTTTAATTAGCGATTCACAAATATTTTGCTAGAATCGAACTTAAAAAGATATATTGAAGCTTCACAAACATATTACCTTATATTATTTGTTGAACTTTCTAAAGCCTCACATTTTTTAGTAGAGCTTTCAAGCTTTTATTTTGCCTCAGACTCCTCGAATATATAATTCATTGCTTTATATTAAGTAGATAAATCACCAAAGAGAGACTTAAGTTTAATTAAAGTGTTTTTCAAACCACTTCTGAATATGTTATGTTTTGAAATTTAAATGTATACATTTCATGAAATAAGACAACGTAGAATATAGATAAATCTTATTAAAATTATTAGGTTGATATTGCACAATAAAATTGGAATGAAGTCAATTATTTCCCAAACAATAAAATAACTTATCGTGCACAAATAATCAATCTATGTGCATTTAAAACTAAAAATCTGGTGTCGGTAGATGTGTATTGTATTCCAATGCCAAATAAGTTATCTTTGCATTTTCAGGAATGGGTAAAATAAATAAAAATGATTCAAGCAGCCATTTTACAGGAATATTAATACATAATAATATAACTGAAAAGTGATTCTAGACCCTTTTAATTAAATTTTATCTTATGTATTGTATTATTATTTGTATAAACTTTTTAAACTTATAAAAAAAATTAATGTATAGAGACCAATTCAAAAATTCTGAAGGAAAGTTTAATAATTCCTGGAAAAACAAAGCTCAAGTCAATGTAAACAATTTTCTTATATTACAAATAAGTTAATAATTAAATATAATTTTGCTATGCTATAATAATAGATACATTTTTACTTCATTGGAATTCATTTTGTCCTTCTTTCATGTGTAATAAATATATTGGATCGGTATTGAAATGTTTGTATAACAGCTTTCTAAGTATTATGAATCATAAAATATTTTCTTTTCACTTTCCGATTTATAATACTGCAATTTTGTTATGCAATTACTGTTCTTTTCTAATTGCTATTAATATAATATGTATTTATACTTATCAACGTAATAAAATTCTACTAGATCTAATCTACTCTTATGGTATAGGAAACGATGATGTTAGACATGTTGGTTTATATTTATAACGTGAACCGTAGCGTCAAATATAATAATATAATTTCTTTTAAATAAAAGTATAAAATATATTTCCTTGATTACATGAATCTCATTTGAACATTTCATAACATTATTAATAAAAAAATTGTCTCGGAGTAATATTTTTACAGACGATTCAAAAAAATCACGATAAGATTTTGGATTATTGTTAGTATAAATTACTAATACAGAGAATCTTAATGCATACATCCATTTAAATTTATAAATCTTATATTAGCCTGGAGCAAACTCTGAAAGAGAGTCGATCTCAATATAAATTAATTATGGCTTAACTAGTAATAAGCCAAAAATGAATCCTTCTTGAACTGAATGATGTTTTCATATGTTTTGTAAAATTACAAATATAATGGAATAATTTTATCAACCAGTTATTAACAATGAATTTCACGTATTTGCTTCACCTTCAATTTTCATAAAATGACGTTGAAAATCACATAATTAAGTGTAGTACAAAGAGATTTTTAAAATTGTGTTAACGTGCTGGCAAAAATTAAGCACAACAAGCTTTTAATAACCTCTCCTAATGCATGTCATATGCTTTGTATTTACATATTATTTTGTTTTTATATTCATTAAAAACCATATTTTCTAATGGCTATTAGTACTAAAAATACTATTATATTCCTCTATATTATATATTGATACCATAAAACAGCTTAATATGCAATACAAATTGTTCTTGCACAGTGATCTATATATTGATAATAATGGAATAATAAAATATCTTTCTCGCTAATACGTAAAACTGTTTTTTTTTCATTATTAAAGCTCTTATATAACTCAGGTGGTATTGGGTAACATATAACATTCCTAATGGAAATATGACTAAAATTCTACCTTATAAAAGCTTATATATTACATCTCAAATAATGATTTTGAATTGAGTTGATGCACCATTTGGCTATTTAATATTTGTCCATGATGGCCATCACCGAGAGAAATAAGAAGTTGCCGTGCATTTTTAATAAATTTAAGTTAAAAATTAAATGAAAAGCTTATAAAACCATCGATGAAATATTTATAACAATAGGTTTTTGTCTTCGGAAAAATATAAAATAGTATGTATTATGCAACGAGCCCTCATATTATCTTACATATTCATCATATATTTATATGTACCTTAGATGCAATGTAATAGATAATTGATTAAGAGATTATAAATACAAAAATACTTTTTCTAGATCAAAATTATATGCAATGATTTACAAATTATAAATTAAAAATGTATTTAAAAAAAACTTGCCTACAAACTATATATCTGTTAATCGTTAATCAATTTTATTTATTTATTTGAAAGCATGTATATTAAGTATATAAATTAAAAAAATGTATGAGCTATTTTATAACGAAATAAACGTACAAGTCTTATTTAAAGCATTCAACCACTGATCTGCATAAATTACCAAATTGATGTTGATAAACCTATTTTTTCTTGTTGCCATATATTAAATATCTTGTTTTCAAATTTAAAACCATCAAGATGTATGATTTGCTGTGTATGATAGATTTTCCTCCTTTCTTAGTATTTTCAATTTTCCTGATAATAGTATACTTAATTTAGCCGTTATAAACATTAAGGTTTTGATTATATATTTATACTTATTGAATTATTTGTATGACAAATAGCATATTGTTGGAAATGGTATAAACTAGAGGACATTTTAAACTAAACTAAGTTCAAAATAGTTATTAGTTTTTCGTTTATAGAATTTAGAAAATGACATTTCTCATTCGTTTGTGTATTTTTTGTGACTCTGGAAGCTCAGAACTATTTTTTTAAACCAATTGAATAAAATAATTTGGATCACAGGTTAAAAAGTTATATTGATTTAAAAGGGATATTTTGAATATTTTTTAAAAATGTTAAGAAAATTTTTTTTTCGTAAACCCTAACAATTAGGACATACAGCCTATGTGTAAAAAATTGCAAAAACCATCCTAATATATAAAAATGATCTGGCTGTTAGCCTGTGTGTCCGATCCTTTGCTAAGGTAAACAAAGCCTTTTGTCAACTATGCCGAGAGACGGTAATACCATGCGCCCTGTTCGATCCGGTTTTGCTAAGGTAAAATAAGCCTTTAGTCAACTATGCCAAGAGGCGATAATGCCATGCTCTGGTGAAATGAAGCGCGTTCGTGTATTTTTTGTTTTTTAAAAGCGAGTACCCGCCAAGCAAAGCAATGTCCTATATTGCAATACACAACAAGTTGATCAATAGCGAAATAAACTCCAGGATTCAACATGATATGAGGTGCTATCATTGCCTGAAAAATATATTAGGGAAGAAATTACTACCGACGAAAACGAACATTAACAATTTACATTTCGAGTGTTTCGCGCTAA
The DNA here is from genome assembly GCA_008973525.1 of Stenopsyche tienmushanensis. Taxonomy (NCBI): domain Eukaryota; kingdom Metazoa; phylum Arthropoda; class Insecta; order Trichoptera; family Stenopsychidae; genus Stenopsyche; species Stenopsyche tienmushanensis. The sequence goes on from WACJ01000152.1 coordinate 299,747, forward strand.
GCTTCGCCTAAAGTGCGGGAGATTTCGTAAGAAATTCATTAAACTCTATTTTCCATGTCCGCAAGGACACGCTTCTTCACCACTTCTTGCGGCTACTAGTGCTTTGAGCCCGGGAGGGGGGGCTACCTAAAGATTCTAATTTTACTTTGAGATTCTTAAGCTACAATAAATAAATAGATAAAAACGAATGAAAATAATTATATAAATATATGTTGTATAGAGTAGGGAAGAGTTTTAAGTCTCACTTGCGGCCCCGAAAAATAAGGGTGCGAACCCACTAATTGCTATCGGTAGCAAGGAAGGGCCTCTACGACCCGATGGAAATCGTAAAAAACCCCCGGGGATGCATTTTTATCCAAAACTTTTACAAAAAGCCCTAAAATTAGAGGGAGTGGCCACAAGGTTTCCATGTCCAACCGGACCGAATTTCGGAGCACTGACACAGCGAAGGAACGCCTCGCGATCGGATGCTATGCCCGAACATGTCCACAGAACATGATCTGTGTTCATGAACGGATCTCCGCATGGACTCTCCGCATGTACACTCATGTCGTACATTAAACAAACAAATAGATATATTACCCACGGGTTGACAGAGCATCGGAACGCAGTCTTGGAATTGGATTAAAAATCCGCAGTACACGAATACGTTATGAAGAACGATCATCACATCAACGATGCCGGTACAAAAACCATAGCAACCGTCGAAAATTTCGGCATCAGAATTGCGAGAGAAGCGATGGAAATCGAAAAACGAAGAAACTCCGCAATCAACGGACGAGACGACGGCACTAGCATTAGCTCAGAACTTGGCTACCGATTTTATCGAAAATTAAAGCACCAATAACCAAGCGAAAATATCTGAAAGTGCAAACGATCTACCACGAAGCGACAGCAATATTGGCAGAACTGGACGAAGGATGCTCACAAGTAGCATCACCAAGGCGCCGTCAGTTATTCCGCGTCCATGAGTCCGACAGGAGACTCGAAATATTGGACAGATATATATTTGAAATCTTAATGTACCTCTTAAATAATTACTAAACGCGATCGTATACCCGTTTTTCGGTGTAATTAAAAATATATAAAATCATTCCAATAAACTGAATGAAAATACATACACTTTATTTCTTTAAGTGTAGCATTGCAACGCATGCCGGGTATTCGCTAGTTTTAATATAATAATAAGTTTATTATTTCACCAATAATTATTTCTAGTAGCTACAATATCATTCAATAGTTTATAGGAAAAGTATAAGAAGCCAAATTGGTCACCGGTTTCAAATCCGTTCTTGTATGGCTATATTATCATTGCGTAGGCCTAGCTAGTGTTGAGGAATGTCTTCCATATTAGGTATTGATGATTTTGTACAACATTGGGTCGGCCAATTAGATGATATTGATAGTAACGTTTTCTTGCTCAACTTGACTACCTACTCAATGTCTTCAGAGAGGGTATTTTACTATTATTTCCCATCATAATTTGAATTTGAAAATATGCCCTAGCTACCATGTATTGAAAGTGGACGACATTTATTTTATAATAATTGACGTATGCTACTTGTACTTGTAGACTAAAAATCAGCGTTGCATATTTTAATTTAATGCCGGTATGTACAATTATTCAGGTTTCGAAAATTGTTGTTAATGTACGCAACGTTGAAAGCTTAATAGACTGTAACTTTCCTAATTTACATGATATAAACACTGATTAAAACAAAAATTAGCTTAGTAGAAATGGTTACAAAATTTTGATCGTTGCCTTTGGTACTACAAATATTATTCATCAATTCTCGATAATTAGAATGAATAATAAAGTATTATCATTTCAAATAAGAGAAAATTGAATTCTTATATCAATATGTCTTTTTACAAAAGATTACTGAATTATTCAAGCTACTTGCTGGGAAGCTACAAGAATGCTCCATATAAAGTGTTACTTGTTTAAAATATTTACAAGTCGATGTACAAGCCGTTAATACAACTACATTTAAAAAGAAAAGACAGGCAATTGCAAATATTCGCAAACCGAATACAATTGCCATTAGTTTTAGTGGAGACACTCAACTAGCTATTATTACTAGCGATATACTAATAGCGAACCGGATCAAGTAGTAACTTCCAAATCCGAAAGTCCAAAAAGGGTAAAGCGAAAAAGTTATTCATTTCTCTTAAAGTGAAGAAAAGCCCCCATTCCTTGAATTGAAATAATAAGGTTTCTTTCAAATCCTATTATAAAAACTACAAGGTCATCAAAATATGTTACTAATGAAATTAAACCACTATTAATTTCAGGTGAAAATTGTGACTCATTTCCCACATTTTGATTTGACTCATGATCATATTTCCCGGTAAACCGCAAACTCTGAAGGCGACCTTCCATGGGTAATTGCTTATAATGCGGCCATTTTTCACGGAAATAACATGAAAAAAATACCAAGTATACTTCAAAATATTAATAAAATATTCTCCAAGTTTAAATAAATTCTAATTGTTCCTCTTTGCTAAAAACATGTACGCAACTCTCACGCGCATTAAAAGTGAAAAAATCTTAGCTCCTAAGAAAATTTGATTTTATGCATTGCTTTTATTCCATTTGTTAACAGAAATGGTTAGCTTACAGATGGAGTTGTTTTTGTATAATATATAAGAAGATAATCTTCTTGGATCCAACAGATGATCAATCAAAAATATATTAACAAATTAGTAGCTTGTCAACAAATAATTCATCCGCGCTCTTTGAAAAGAATACCCAGGGATTATGAGCAGAGAATAAATACGTCAAAGTACGGATCTAAAAAGATGGAAATCCGACGGAGCGATGTCTGCAGAATAAGGAGGATATCGAGTTGTCTTCTATCCAAAGCAGTTTATTTTTTCCCGCGGTATTTTTACGGGGTGAGCATTTTCATGCTGTAAAAACATTTATCTTCGATGCACGAGAAAGGTTCGTATTTTTTGTATTTTCGCCGCTAAATGTTAAATGATAATTGTTCACAATAAAGTATTGCATTTATTGTTTGTCCAGGTTTCAAAATGAATGATACCCTTGTAGTTCAGTCAAAACAGTCAAAATATTTGTTTTGTTGCTAGATCGAGCTTAGGGGTCGGTTTTGTTACCTAAACCTTCGATAGTCATTGATTTTTGCGTCCATAATTAGAGTAAATAACTCATTTCTCATCTTCAGTTATTAAGTCGCCTGAAAATGGCGTTTTGGATTGCATTTTTAGAAGTTGTTCGCATGCGTTAATGTGGTCGCACAGGTTTTCTTCGCATAGCTCGTGCGGCACCCATCTTCTTTGTCTCCACACCTTCCCGATTGTTTTCAGATTTATTTGAACACTCGATCGTGAATATCTGAGATTGACTAATATTTTTCCAATAGTTTCTGTTGGATTACTTTCGATTTCAGCAGTCAGTGTGACGGAATCCACCTTACGCAGTCTTCCACTTCCAGGGTTGTTTTTTAAATCAATAATTCCAGATCCAAATTTTTGGAACCAATTTTGACATTTGCAAACACTTTGCAGTCTCGTTTTTGAGAAAATGATAAACCATTAAATTTCGAATAAATTCTTCAGTCGGCGAAAATCGATCCATTATAAATTGGGTTGTTAAATTTGAATTTTAAAAAACACAATTTATTCTTGAAGAGTATATTCACCGAAAAAGTACAAAACACGACTTGAAAGTGCAGCAGCCTTAGTGCAACTAGTCCCCAAACACGGTCAAGCAATAAAACGAAAACCATTTTGGATTCTATTTATATGATGTTAAACACGTTGATTGTTATTTTAGTTGATGAGTTTCAAGATTTGATATTTTTAAATTTATTTATATAAAAATAATTAATTGGATGAATATATCGATTCCTTAACGATGACCTGCGATTAAAGGGTTGAGCCAAAAAGAAATCCGACATCAGATACGCTATGTTCTTGCCCAATGTGGATATTTCGTATGAATGTGGCATTTAATTTATTAGTGCAATTGAGTTCTTTTTCATTGGTGTCATATTTAAGAAATAATAAAATCACATGGAGGTATCGAGAGCGAAAGTAGTGGGAAGAAGTAGGAGGTTGCTTCAAGAAGAAGTCAACTGCTGTTGCGGTCAACGGCAGTCTCGTACGACCCTTCGCGGCGTGTGTGCGTCCACTTGGCGAAACGCGGATCACTCAAATTATTCACCGGCATTTCTCAAATAATTTGACACAAAATACATGCGCAAATTTACTAGACGTTCAAAAATACGATAGAACTGTACGTTTATTCATACATTATTTTTTTAAATTAAAAAAAAATACATTTCTTCAAATTTGACAAAATTTTGCATCTTAATATATTCAAAAATTGAGTGGTTTTTAAACAAGTTCTCAACAAATTGTTGGTTTTTTGTGTGTTATATGAACAAGCCAGTGAGAAATTCAGCAGTGTTTGCATAAATGCGAAAATAATACTTTCCATTTTACTCGGTAGATTTGACATTTGAATACAGTGACGGATCCACACAAAGACATCCGCCCTGGGTCATAAATAAAACATCCAAACAAAATAAAGGAAAAGCCGTAAATATAATAGAAATAACACTTATAAAACGCAAAGAAGCTCTTGACCTCAATTCATTTGATTTCGATAAATATTCCCACATTTTCACACAAATTCATATCTAAACAAAACTATCTGCATGGAAATGTCTCGATAAGTGCATAATTTTGAATATCACATAGCATGCACAAACGTGCGACTTCATCATTTCAATGATATTACAATGTAATCGACGATTCGTAATAAAATCGACATATAATTTATTTGTAACAAATTTGCATATTTAAGTCATTGGAGGTTAAACAACCGCTAAAACAAACATTACATTTAACCGGTAGCATATTCAAATTTAATACTCAACATGCTCGTCGTATTGAATCAGCGTTATCCAACCTTTTTGGAATCATCTTCATGTGCAGGATTTAAAACGGGATAAATACCAAAAAATAGATCAAACAACTATCATTAAATTTTAATTCACTTTGAATGGCTTCAAATCATCTATCACATAATTGAATAAGCTTAGTCTTAACAAATAACAACACTCAAACACTTCTGTTGTCCTTAATAGTGTGCATTTAATTCTTAATCTCTTCTTCTTACTCTTATCTTAATATCCTGAAAGTATTTTTTAAATTATGTTATCCCTAAATAACAAATATCATTATACCTAATCAAAATCTACGAATGATGCCTCAGAAGAAGAAACAATATTATTTAACAATAAAGGCCATGTTCGTAATATCTTGCAATAGATGCAAATGATGTATGTCCGTTTTAGTTTTCGTGGGAACGCTTTGTAACAAAAATAATATTAACCATTGAATGAAAAAACTTTACTATAGACCTGATGTTCTTAAACTTATGTAGTCCGAAAAATCTTATAAACATTATAATAAATAATTATTATAAATTTATCGCTAGTTATTTCAATAAACGGCCTAACGTAATTATAGAGACGAAAATTTTGATAAGGTTATTGAATAAAAATCTCAAAATCAATAAAAATAGCAATAAAAAGGACTTAAATAAATAATTTAGTTTGTATGATGTAAAAAATGTATCAATAAATTGAATATAATTTTCTTCATATTTGGATATAATACACAGATTTTGCAATAAGCTTTCTTATCAACTACTATCAAAATTATGATTCTTTCTTTGTCTAATTATTGATAATTCTTATTAGAAAACTGTATGAGCCTCCACCTCAATACTTGCAGTAAAAACTTTTTTGGAAGTCAAGCAATTTGCTGCTGAAAATGTACGAACAGATTCCACACTCGTCGCAGGTATCGTCATCAGATATTTAAATGCTAGTTCCAGCTCGAATGATTGCGTGAGACTCCATTTTCATGACATGGACTAAAACGCGCAAAATTCCCGATTTCCCGACAAATTATTTATTTCCGTCGCTGCAGATGAATACTTATATATTATAATACTTTCATGTGATTCGTAATTATATTACGGAGGAATACAAAAATTCTGAACTCCGTATCTATTATATTTCATATCGATATTCTCATTATTAGAGTCGAAGTGTAGTAAATACATCACCGGTAGGGAAGAGTTAACATAACAATTTAAAAAACATATATGTACTGTATATATATATATACATAGATTAGTCAGATACTGCCCCTAGGTGTCGCCTAAGCTCGCCAATTAGTAATTACGCCACTGTTTCCAAATGTTCAGATTTCAGCGGAAATGTCTCGATTTAGTAGCCTTCATCGTACTGGTGAGGTGTACGATTTCTGGGATCCGGGATCCCGAGATTGGATTCCCTAGTTGTGTCGACATGACAAAACTACTACCACCTACGATGTTAGATTGAACTTCCACTAATGGATAGTAGGGATCAAGTTGACTACCACTAATTTATATATATCAATTGATTCTGTGTTAAATGTCGTATTTTGCTAAAGAAACTCCTCCTCCTACAAAATATCCTCGCCAGGATATTTTGTACTCAGCTCTTTGTTTGATCTGGCTTCGATATTCCACTTTTATTAATAAATATGCATAGTTTTTATTAAATTCATTTGATATAGTATTGTTTCCCTTTTTAAACGAAAATCTTACATTATATGTACGTTAAACTTACACAAATATTTCTTGGTCAAATTTTGGTATTTTTTTACTTAATGAGATGATTATAGTTGTTTTCATGAAACCAAAACCGCAATATTGGGCCATGTGTTGGAAAGTTTTATACTGAGATCCACTTCCACATTGAGTTTGTTTCTCTACTTTGATTTCATATATAACAATCCCGATAAGCCTGTTCACTTAAATATGTTGTGCAGAACGGAATCAAATGTTGGAGTGCTTTATTTGTAAGTGCAGAGTAATCAGGTCTGAGAAATAACCAAAAGTTTCTGAGTTCAGTTCTGTTGTAAAGTTATAGTTGTAAAGACGTATCCCAAGATAATTCCACGAGAATATCTTGTTTAAGTATAGATTAATGGTTTTTATAATTAACATTTTGTTGCATTGTTACGAGCGTAAACACATAAATCTAAGCACTTTCTAGGTTTTCTCTCAAATCTAGGCCTTTTTAGGGTAAAGGTCGTTCAAGATGCTAAATTCATCAAATTTGAATATTCACGACATTCGTATCAATAAAGCTTTTCTTTAATATGAACTAACAATGTTCTATTATTATTTATATACAAAATTAATTAAAAAGCAGATTCATCAAATCAGGGCTATATGAAGTATTGTCGTATTAATATTAACAGTTTTTTTTTACCAAGCTAATCATTGAGTGATTCGGCATATAGAGGGTTAAAACCCAAGTTTTTCAGTCCACAATTTGGCCGCCATTTTTAAGCGAATATTGCAATTGGCATTTCCCGGCGAAAAGTCACAAATAAATTAAAAATCACTTAGTAGTACTTCCACGACAAAAAATGTATTGTTTAGAATTCACTGAAAACCGGTATCATTTACATTCGCCAGTTGCATAATGCTTCGTAGCTTTCGTGTTTATTATGCAAGGACGTCTTTTATATATTCATAAACATTTTTTTTTCGTTTATATTTGACATATATTCGCTGAAATTATGCTATTTCTGTTTTCAACTCTACTTATCGATCGCAGATCGCGTCTTTTATTTCAAAGAAAAGCCTTGGCATTCTTTGAAAAATGTTTACATCGGTTATTCTGCACCGAAGCGCCTGCTTTTAAAATGCGTGTTTAGTCTTTGCTCTCCCCGCCACTTTTTAACACATATGTGGTCTACTATATATGCAAATATATATTTATTTATTTATGAAAATCTAAATCCAGTTTTTTGCTGTTTGTCGTTTGTATTTCTGTGGAAACGCTTTAAAAATGAAAATGCTATATAAGTCTGATTTCTATATATATCCGCCGAAAAATTAACTATACATATATTAAATTATCTCCATGTAATTAATAATAATCGTTTTTTTAAAAGAAAAATATTATTTTGAAACTCGTTTCCGTTAACATTTTAAAAATTAATTAAGCATTATGTTCTTTCGTTTTATCTTCTTTTTTAAAGTGCTCTATCATTTTTATAGCTAATTATGAATATTCATTAAGCATAATTATGGCATTGAACCAATTTTTTCCTTATTTTTAAACAGCTTCACTCCAATCTGAATCAAATAAATCACTGTTGGAATGATTAATAATAGCATTGCCATCATTCAGATAATTTTAACACCTTTTTCATTACAATTTTAGATCTATTTCATTGCTTCTGTGATTTATAAAAGTATTAATTTGACAAATTAATGTGATTTAAACGTTAAATTAAATTTTTTGTTACACAACGTTGATACTTCAATAAAATTATTTTGCAATGGCAAATTTGTTTTCTTAAACATCCTCCAACAATTATTTTTCCTAAGATTGACTCACGTTCTGTTAATTCATAGCCTAAATATATCAACTCAATTTTATAATAGATCTAGCTAGCCATTAGTGGTAAGCAATAGTCCAATAGAAAAGACTGTAAAATAAAGCAATAAAAAATCTTCTTCATAGCTTTATGACTTTTTTGATGATCAAATGAAGTTTATAGATGCGTTTACAATATCATTCTTCGACTTGTGTTGTAAAATGATACATCACCATCATCTGTGTAAACTTTATTGCTTCCTTTCATCATAAATTTCTTTACAACGCGCAAATGCTCGCTGAATGAAGCAGCTCTTCTTTAAAGATCTATCGGTGCTTAGATTCATATTTTTAAATATTTGAATCGCAACATTAATCAATTTAAAAATTGCAACCATTTAATTCAGTCCATATTTTAGTGATTATTTGTGCGTTCTGAGGACTTATCAAAGAACAAACGTTTTCCATGTGCCTTCCACATATGATAAGTTAAGATTAAGATTGTTTCAATGGATTTCTTAATAATATATTTTAAAAATAATGTTTCAATTATTGTTGCAAATCCGTCAATAAATATGATTAAAATTTTGCAAAGTATTAATGGTATCTTTTTTTTTAGTACTTCTAGATTGAGAATATTAAAACAATACATGAGACTCTTGTGCAGTATAGGTGAAATTTCTTAACTCCTAGAAAAAGTTGAATTTATACATTATTATTCTTTAATTTATTAACAGTAATTGTTGGCTAAAATATTAAATTGTGTTTGTGTAATATATAATAAAATAGGCAAGCCACTGGTATAGTGGTTGTTTTAAGATACGTACGTACAGGAATATGTGTTATTTCTATAGTTATTTTTGAAATCTAAAACCTACCTCCGAATAGCTGATCCATTACCACAAATCGAACTTTTGACCCATTTGTTATTATCCGTCACTGTCATTCTATGACCCATACAAACCCGAACCTATTCAAGTTTCGTGACTCTAAGCGTGCCTAATATCGAATTGTCGCGCTTTGATGGCTTTATACCGTGAATGTGGCAAATTAGATTTTTAAATGCCTCAAGTATCACTACGCCGTTATGCAATGTTCTGCGTTCACTTACTTTGATAAACGCTTTTTCATTAGAATCACTGTCATCACTGTCACTGTCGTTGATGCACGCATCAGCCAGTCCGCTGAGCATCGTCATAACTTTCCGTCAGTTTCATTCATCATCTTGCGTAATCCTCTTCGGTCTGCAAACACTGTCGATTTTAACAGAACGCGATTTCATTTAGGTTTGGAACCAAGTTTGCGAAAAACATTCGTGCCGCCTTTCTTCGATCCGTTTCGTATCTGTCGTATATCTTTCCTAGTGCTTTGTCCGCGTTTCAAATGTTCTCAATAATGAATAGTGTCGCGGTGCAGATGTAAATGACTGATGGCTATAGTGCTTTGTCCGAGAGTCGGTGAAACTCGAGTTCCGCATTATTTATCTTTTTTTGTGTATTTACGAGTGCCCATTCTTATTGTTTCTGATGTCAATAGAGTTTCGCAAGATTTCTGTCCGTCCACAATATTGCTTGAAGCAATAAACAGCTGGCGGTGAGACCGCAACACATCACTTACAGGTAAGTCTGCATCTAACAATCCATTTAAATACAATCATTGAATGACGAAACTCACTCATCGACCACATTCTGCCCTAATATCCTAATATCCATCGTTTCCACTATCGAAGAATTCTCGACAATACAACAATATTACTATTGATCACTTAATCTATAATATTGTAAGAAATTGCCGCTCAAAACTGTTCAAATGTTTTCCAAACGTTTCTTTTCACTTCATTTTTTGTCAAATCACACCAATTCACACTTTAAAAGATAGTATTTCTATTATATTTGATAATGTATAAGTATGGATTTCATTGAAAGAAAAATTAGGACTAAAAATGGAAAATAGCATTTGAACAGTTTTGTTCAGTACTTTTTCAAACCGTTTTTTGCGTCAATTATGGCTTACAATCGATAAGGTATCGAGGAAATGAACTTCTGACATTGTTCCTTAATGTTGTCCTATTCCTTCTGGAACCGAGTCCAAAGGTTCGCATAAGAAGACACTTGGGTTCGATAGCGAGCTAAGGCACACTTGTCTTGATACCAGAGACTCGATTGGATTCAAGTCCGGAGACTGAGCAGGCCAAGGGAGGACTTCCCAAGTATTCTCCTTCAACCTCTTTTTGACGGAATAAAAATATTTCTTGGTCCAATCCATAAAATCGACCTGTTTTTTACGTCGCTTTCCAGAATGCTTTTGTAAAGCTTCTGATTCATGTTGACCTCTATTAGATTCATTTGCCTCCGTGCTTGACAGTTGGTTGAGTTGACTTGCTCTCGGGTAAATAATCCAATCCCGAGCCAAAATTTCAATCCCGGGATTTCGGGATTGCATTGGAAAATTCCCGATTTTCCAACAAATTATTTATTTCCGTCGCTGCAGATGAATATGTATATACTATAATACTTTGATGTGATTCGTAATTATATTACGGAGCAATACAAAAATTCTGAACCCCGTATCTATTATATTTCATATCGAATATTCTCATAATTAGGGTCGAGGTGTAGTAAATACATCACCGGTAGGGAAAGGTTAATATAACAATTTGAAAAACATATATGTACTGTATATATGTATACATAGATTAGACAGTTACTGTTCCTAGGTGTCGTCTAATATCGTCAATATTCAAAATTCGTAAAATTTCAATCCCGAATTTTTCGGGATTACGTTTACTAATCCCGGGATTCATGGGCACCTAAAACTGTCCGGGATCCCGGGATTGGATTCCCTATTCACGGCGTTATCAATTAGAATTTGATCCATCACCCAATACACTTAACGGATTTCGCACTCTATCAGCTTCCGTGGTTTTTCGATATCGAACAAGCCCTTGCGAATAGTACCGATTGAACCTACTTTGCCTCCCGTGCGGTGAATAATGACTTAGTAAAAATTAATATTTAATCTCAAAGGAAAAAAACATAGAATTCATATTTGAAGTTTTTCGTCAAGTCTAGACAAGTACTTGTTAAAGTATAAAGACACGCGATTCAAAAGGCGAGAGGATTATAAATCCATATTAGAAAGTTGATTTTAGCTCTAATACCTTTTGGCAGATATAAATTTTCTATCGGCAAAAATAGGACACTTCGTGATGATGTGCAAACGTCAGAAATGATACATGCATCTGCGCATATTTTATAACACTTTTACTTGCCACAAGAAGCGATTCGTTCCAAAATACTCAGCCATCAATGTGACCGGTTACTATTTGACGAATCAACATCTCAATGACTTATTCTAAGCTGACCAAAAGATAAATGTCGGAATAAAATTTAAGCTCATCAAAACTCCCACATTTATGTCTCAAGCTTGAAATCAAACGAACGATATACATTATTAGTCATCATCATCTACATATCTTAAATGCTGCCATTTTGGCTTTTATTCACATTATAAAATACCAGAGACATTTATAATGTAAATATTGATAAAAAATTATCATTGTTGTACATCTAAGATTTATATATGACAATATACTTCTCGCTCACCTTGATAGCCCACGTGGATGATCCATTTCAGATGCTGATGTCGCTTATATCCAATATTTATATAGAGATAATTCACGCGAAATGAACACCATTATTATCTCCATTTTCGAGTTTTATAAATTAATTATAGTCCGGCCATTGGTAATTTATTCAATTTGCTCGTGGCTCTCGATTACCATAAATAGGCAATATTCATCCATCATTCATCTATTCGCCGTATTACATAACCTGCTCATTGCCATTTTAAACGCATCACTAACATCAATGTAAAAAGAACATTTTTCAAACCTAATTGATCTATACTTGGTTTAAATTAAGTGTTTTATTGTTTATTAATTTTGTTTGTGTTAAGGGTACCGAAAAGTAATCAAAATTTTTTTGCCTTTTTAAAAAACATTTATTTATTAAAGAAATTTTAAGTACTAATCAACAAAATAATTTTCTATCGCCTTTTGTCAGCTTAAAGATAATTTTTCAATTCCCTATTTTAAAAAGTCTTTCGATTTTTCACTGAAAAACATTTTAAAAGTGCATTTTTACATCTCTGACTTTGTTAATTTTTTTACTTCTTAATGTATGCTCTAATGATCTAAAAAGATAATAATCCGATGAAACAAGATCTAGTGAATAGGTTGGATGAGATAGAATTTCCAATCCAAACTCCCTTATTTTTTCCCAAGCTATTTCTGCAGCATGTGATTTCGTATTATCGCGAAGAATATTTAGCAAAATTTGAAAAGCACCGATAAATTGCACCCTTATCTCATAATTTATCTATGTTAAATTATCATTTTTTTTCTTGTATGTGAATCAAATTTGCCTTGCCCCAACTTAGATTTGATTAAAATCGATAAGATATTGATTGACTTGGACTAAATAATCTTTAATTCATGAAAAAGGTTTATATCCATATCGACAATTATATTGATTTTACTGGAAATAGTTTCCAAAAGTACACAATATCCAATCCTTCCTTTCTTCAAACACGATATATGCAAAATTTAAACAAGCAGACAAACATACATCACAATATTTTTATATTTATTAAGTAACTTATGGTTTAATGTGCTGAGCTTAATTCTGAATCTGATTGCTTACAATCCACTCAAAATTTGTAATAAGTCAAAAAGATACTAACGTGACAGCAGTTGAATCTTTACGACCCAGAATATAATGAGTACAATCGTCGAAAAAATGTCAAGGATAGATTAGGACACCGGACATCGTTGTTAGACAAATAACCATGTTCTCCTAGATTTGTTCATTTCCTTCCACACCCCTTCACCAAGTATTAAGCGCTGAAAGTTACTCAATATACTGTGGTATTTGGTCATAGTCACCGACTGTATTATTGCTGCTAAGCGGTCTCGTGGTCAATACCGTGAAGCTGAGCACGCATCAGCAACTTCAAAGAAAATGCATTCCTTTTGTTTACTTACTGGTACAATTATTCGAGGTAATTGACACTGAATTAGTGAAAATAATCTCATAAGCAACGATAATTCACTTCGTGCCAATTATATAATACCATAATAATAGTGCGTGCATCTCCCATAATTATTATTTTGGTAGTCTTTAATTGTACGTTTTACAAAAACATGTTCGGCCTTGCATTGTTCACATTTTTTTCTGCATTTTTATCTTCCTTGTTGAACACATCTCGTTATACAGCTGCAGCTGCACTGTTTTGAATTACGGCCTACAATGTTTCATTATACGGCCAAAAATGGTGCTCTGATAGTAACTTTATATTCAGTTTCAACGTCTTCGTTATAAGACTTTTCGATTACGACCAACTTTTCCGGAACGTGTGTAGGCCGTAAAGTGAGATATGGGTAATCTGATACGATTTACTGTATTCAAGTTTATAATTATTGTTTCACTGACATATGCCATTTATCTCGAGCATCTTACATTGTATTCAATTGATTAAAATTAAATTTCATCGCAAGAATGCTTGCTTCTTCTTATTAACCTCTTAAAGAGGTAAGACACAGATTTGTGTCAGAATTTCAGTGATTCAGAAAGAGCATTCTTACACGTTGAGCTATGAGAGGAAGAAGTGTATTGTTTATGTTTATATAAAGAAATTACCGAATATTGTGTCCTATCGACAATGTTTATTTATTTATGTACAAGCTTCATACAGGCTGCGACGGTCCTGACAGATAAGTGAATTTGTACGGATGATAAGTGGTGGACATACAAATATAGCATCTAAGATGATTTAAAATTAGCTCACTACTCAAAGGGTTAAGGTTCTATGTCCGTAGGCAATCTCCCCAGGAGATTTTTCTAGATGAATATCAGGAATAAGCAGCAAAAAATCGTTATTTTTGAAATAGAGTTAAATTATTATTACTCATTTAAATTCCTGCTCTTTATTTAAACCACAGTATTTACTTTTTAGATTCAAGAAATTTGAATAAACCTGGATTGAATCGATCGATCGGAAATATAAATCAACTCCTAAATTTGTTGATATGGCAATTTTTTTTCAATACGGCAAATATATTAGAATGATCTCCCCTTAAAAATAGATAAAGACTGTCATACAATAGTTATTGTGAAATGCTCATTTATTTGAAGACAAATCAGAAAATATGATGACTATGGACGATAACTTCAGGAAAGAAGAGAGATTAATTAATTTATTGGTGGATTGGTTCTGCAATGGACTCAAAGCTAGCTAATGATGATATCGATGATGATAATACAATAATTGACATATATGTCAACAAAACTAAATACATGATTATATCAGTACTCTGACATGCCAGTCTTAAGCTACTTTCGTAATCAACAATATAGTCGACGTATTACATTCAAATGTGTATATTTATCACTCACATGTAGGAAGATTAAGATTGAGACATTGAGATAATTGAGAAAACCCCACATTACAAAAGAAAAGAAAGTAATATTTGACATGTTTCCAGCTTTGAATCCGAAAGAAAGACGTGCTCTCGTAGAATGCAACTATCATAAATTAGTGTTACAAAAGACATTTTACACACATTCTCGAGCGTGAAATGTGCGTTTGTCACATTACAAAAACAAATATTGAATCTCGTTCAAGTTGCATATATTCGTGTTCCACTTTTGCTGATATTTGAAATGAAAGTGAAACGTGGGTGTGATGATGATGGAAAAAGCGCCGTCTATGGAAGATGTCATCAATTCTACAGAACTCTTATTTCTACCAGGTGTTCCAATTGTGCCACATTTCACTTCTACAATTATGGCTAATCTATCTTAAATGGCAGTATTTTGGTAACACATTCGATACAAAAAATAGCAACAATACAGGCTGTAATCTCATTCGCGAAATTATATTAATTAAAGTAAAAATTTATAGATTTCTAATACCTTAAGGCTGTATAAACGCATTGAAAAATAATTTGCTTTAATACACGTGTACACCACAATTTAAAGTTAATGCATTAGTCCAAGTGTTTAAATAGTGCTTTAGTTCCTGGATATGATTGTAAATGTTTGAATTTAAATTGAAGTCGTGGATACAAAATTTAGATCATTCCAAATTGGATTTACTGTAAATTCCTTAAATTCTATTAAAAAGTATATGCTATAATAGATTTAAAGCATCGTGAAGAGCCTCATTTAAAGATATGGTAGTGAATTTTCAGATGAATTATGAACAAATGTGAATGTCATAAATCATTTTTTTTTAAAGATTCAGATGATTATATTGAATATGTATTATAAATTATTATGCAGCATTTTATATAATGAATGGAGCAGATGAAAAACTGTTGAATCACACAGACAAAAATCTCCAAGAACAGATTTTTTGACAGATTATAGTTTTTTGACATCAATAATTCATTTGAATAACCAATGCGAAACCTGATTTTTTTAAAATGAAATGATTTAATAATGTAAACAAATAATGGTACATACAATCAACCCTTGATTTATGTGATTTTGATTTTAAATAGTCTAAATGGAATTGTATTTTCCCGCTTTATTATCGTATGATTCAATTTACAATAACTTGAATCCTCAAAAAGATATTGGCTATATGTTAAAAAATGGTTTTAATAATATACTGTAGTACATGGTTAACATTTGAATAATATAGCCATCAATGAAAAACGCCCACACAGTAAAACCCTGGCACAGTACTCCTTTAAGGGTTAATATAGATACTGTAAGATATGCAAATGTTTTAACGCAAAAAGATATTCTCCAAATCTATCATTTAGAATATCAATTATTTGAACTAACTTTAAAGATTCAGTACTATTATAGAAATATTTAAATAAAATATGAAAAATGAGTATACTACATACTAATATTACTAAATACAGAGATCAATCACAGATTCACTAAATATGGCTTTCAACTTTTTATCTAAAAATTAACTCAATATCTATCAGATTTGTACCTGTAGGTAGTCCCGCGTTAAGCGGTTAGACTCGTAACCCAATCATCTTGGATTCGAATCCCACAGGAGACGTGGCTGGCAACCACATTTTTAAAAACATATATATGCCATGAAAAACCATGTCAAAATGGTTGGTAATGATACCATAAAAAAGGGATCGCTAAAAGCCGCCACCTCAAAAAAAATCTATCAGAACTTCGAACCGTTATTTTTTTCATTTCGGTTTTCGTCCAGATATTAATATCGGTTCGATTACTGTTTTCTTTCCGGGAAAAATAACGGTTTTTTCGGATTTCGGTTCAATTCTGGTTCGAAGCTCATATATTTTACTCGAAAAAAATGTATAAATAGTATAATTTTTTGTATATTGTAGATATTAGGTATTAAAGAGTAAAATGATAATATGAACTACAAAACGTTCCTAAAACTAGTGTCAATAATCAGATCAAATATTTGTACAACAATTGGAAAATCGTTAACTAAGCTTGACTTTTTGTGGTTTATAACCAAGGAGTGCCATCATTGAAAGTGTTAATGAAATAAATGAGGAATTTGGATTCTTCATGAATGTTGGCTAATCGTCTGTGCATATTTCTTGTTCATATATAAAACAATATAGACAAATTTATGAATTTTAAGATGCAACTAAAATAGGCTACAATATAATATTATTAATTGATATCACATTGGTTCCTACCCTTAAACCATAATTAATAATAAAAATGAATTGCTTAACCCTGATCAGATAATCGTAACAGATTTTGTTTATATTCTCTACAAATGTTATATGAGCTATAATTTAATCACTAAATGTCCAATTGGCATACGTTTCATTATTAAATCTTATTGACATAAAATTGACAAATAAATAACTTTTATTGGTCATTTGCAATAATATGATATCTGAAGCTTCTCTTTAAATTATCAATCAAAATCACAGGTAAGCAATAGATTAAGATATACATGCAATGATGTAACGGTATTCATCCAAATAAATATTAATTCGACGCTTCAACAGCCATCGTTTATTGTATTATATAAAGCAAACAATCATTATTTTCTTCCTCATTCAGCAAGTCATCGGAGAAATTGTCTCTTGCAGACAATTACATTCAATGGAATGGAAACAGCATTTGAATCCAATGACGTCACGGTTGTCTAAGATCTGTAGTTCAACGACTATGCAATTTACATATCCAGTGTCATATCCCGTTTTCATACTAAAACAGGTTTCCACGTTATAGGAAATAGCGTTTATTACTCGTTTGGAATAATGCAGCGAAATTTGTTCATTATAAATTTGTTTTAAAATAGCAACAAAAAACACAATTCGATATCAATAAGTCGAAAAAAAGATAAGACCGCACGAAACCACATGACGCTCAGGAGAGAGTCAGGCGGGCTGGTTATTAATATGGATGAGCCGTTTGTTGTATAAAACAACAGTTCAAAGACTATAGAAAAACCCATAACACATAAGAATAGATGGAATGAAGAATTTTTAGAACAGACGATTGCTAAATGTCACACGAGGTACAAAGATGGAAAGCAAAAAAAATCTCTGAACCAATTAGTTCCCATCGCTTCGAAGAACAATGGCATGATCGGTCGCCGATTCTCAATCAATGACTTTATTAACAAATTCAAATTTATCCAATTTGAGAATTTGTTTAAGCATGAAAATATTTTTAGAATAAATTTAAATTTGAATATCAATTAGGGTCAATGTTAATCACATTTCGGTCAATCGATCTGTATGAATTTTAACATAATCTAATAAATAAGACGCAGACAATATTTAAGATGTACCCATAAATATTTGCGTTTTTTAAACGAAAGATTTGAATGCTCAATTTTATTTTACTTTTAATAATTTTTTACAAAATGTTACTTCCATCGTTAGATACAACCTCTCTCCATCTATCTGGTAATATTTTAATGCTTCTGTTATAAAGGATCACGGGCTTTGAACGAAAGTATTCTAAAATGACATTTTTGACAAATAACGCTGCATAGATCTAAAAATATGGAAATCTGATGGAACGATGTCTGGAGAATAAGGAGGATGTCGAATTTTCTTTCATCTAAGGCAATTTATTATTTCACTCAAAAACACTTGTCTTCGATACACGAGAAAGGGTCGTTTTTTTGAGAAAATGATAAAGCATTAAATTTTGAATGAATTCTTCACTCAGCGAAAATCGATTTATCGTAAATTGGGTTGTTGTATTTAAATTTTAAAAATCACAATCTTTTCTTAATACGTATTAATATAATCATCAAAAGAGCACAAAAAAACGAATTTAAAGTGCAGCAGCCTATGTGCAACTAATTCCCGAAAACAATCAGACATTAAAACGAAAACCAATTTAGGTTCTACTTGTATATGAGAGATTTTCACAGGGATTTACATATATTAAGTTCTCGATTCTTATGTCAGAATAGCATTATTTGAATAGGAATCATTTAATAAGAAAAGATCTATGAATAAGTGTCGAAATTTTCATTAATGAATAAACCTGGATCGAATCGATAAATCGGAAATATTAATATTATCAACCCCCTAAATTTGTTGATACGGTGAAAAGTCTGGACTTAAATCCGATCCTTTATTAAAAAAAATGTATAAGATCTAACTCATATCAATACTTGGTAATTATATTCAGATCATCAAATTTGCTCGATTTGTGTGTGTCCATCATAGCTCAGTTAGTAATTATTGTTGACTACCTTATTTTTCATTTAAGATTTGATCATAAATCTTCAATAGGATTTATGACAGAGCTGTTACCTGGACAGAATAAAATTGACAACTATTTTCTTTTGAGTATTCAAACATACTCTTGGCTTTATGACAAGATGATGTATCATTCACAAAGAAACAGTCTCTATTTGAGAATCGCTCATTAGGTTGGAATAAATCATATTTTTTAGAAAATATTCGTATAAACGCTTTCTTCCATAAGCACAAATATTTATTGATTCATTAATCAGATTTAAACTACCTTTTTTCATTGTCACAATGGGTATTTTGACAACTATGACATTCAGCTGAAATACAAATAAAAGTGGAGTTTCTTTTAAATTTTCATATATTAACTCTGTTCGACTCATTCATAAAAATCTTAAATATTTACATTTTTATTGCATTTATGGTTGGTCGTAATATTTTCACAATGTTAAAAATTTCCTGCCATATAATGGCTTCATTAGTAAGTGTTGCGTGAGCAAACAACACGTCTTGGTCTTTTACAATCGTTTTTTTAACATTACACAGGCCGTGCAATTACACAAGTAAATATAGCCGGGGGCAGGGTCCTTTTTTCAAGAACTAATAAAAAAACCTCATATATACATGTAAAAAATATTTACATTGTGTATATTTTTTCCATTGAGGGACCTGAAAAAAATATCTGAACCTCTGCATTCTGGTCGAAAAATATAATGATACAAAATTTGTGTCATATGGTACGATTGGCTCTCGATGATCAATATGACTATGATGCACATGTTGTATCATCAAATTTTAAATAGAATGTGATGCAATTTGCTTTTCCAAAAAAAAATTAAAATAAATCTGTCTTTTATATCATTTTGACCGGATGATATTATAGTTTGGAGTTGAAAATTACATTTACGATAAACGGATTTCTGCTTGTTCATATTTGACAAATGTGACTTTGAACGTTGGATGGCTTAATGGTTAGCAAAGCTTATGTCCAATTTAAAAGTCGTGAGTTCATACCCGGAACTATCATCAAAATATGAAACAATAAATGTACATAAAAAGAAAAATGCAACACATTTGAAGGACAAACGTGCCAAAGCGACACGGATAGCTTTGGACCCATGACATCCTGTATTTTGTCGTTTTCATCATTAATCTTCTAACGAGTGCACGTTTTTCAGTCATAAAAAACGAATCTTCATCTACGTTGATTCATCGGTCTTCTTTGTGGCATTTTATTTGGCAAAAACGTCAAAACAGACCGTAAGTAAACGCTTGTTTACACCTCGTTGTCTTCGGCTTTTCTTCTCGGTCTTGCGGAAAATTAGCGTAACGAGACGTAACGTTTGGCGTTTTAAAGCAGTGCCATTTTTTATATTGTGGTATCAAACAATTCATATTTTTTCCCCCTTAAAAATCTAAATTTAGCCACGTATTTCATAGCAGGCTGAACACAATCGATGGCAAAATACAAAGATGCGTTTCAAATAGCTCTGAAATGCACATTACGTTTTGGCCTCCATTAAGTAATTTAAATTCAAAATAAGAATGCAAAAATGCATTGTCATCGGAATGCAAATATCGCTATGTCATTTTGCAGTGTCTCGAATATAATCGAAAGAAGCGAAGCCAAAATAAATGCATGCGGAATTGTAAATTGATGCGGGCGGCGGCACTCATTAGAGAAGAATGGAAGAAATACTTCCGGGAATTACTCATAATATGCATACATATTATTATAAATTATTTATATAGTATGCAATCGTTCCCTAGAGTAGTGCTCCCCAACCTTTTTTACACTTCTGGACCAGTAAAAAAATATTTTTTTGCAGACCACTAATACTTTAAAAAAATTGTTTATGTAATATTTTTTTAATATTATATTGTGACTAGGGAATCCAATCTCGAGCCAAAATTTCGATCTCGGGATTGCGTTAGACCATCCCGGGATTCTGGGATCGGGATTTTCAATGGTTTAAGAAATTACATTGATAAATTTGATCAAAAATTACTAATAATTTGTTTAATATAAAAAACAATTTGAAGGCGATTTTTTTAAATTTATTAAAGAAAGGATAAAAATACAATTCAAAGATAGATTTAAATACTAGTTCAAGTTGGTGACCGCGTGAGCCCCCATTTTCGTATAATACCATCAATGTGAATTTCTTTCTGCTGAGACACGGACTAAATCTCACAAAATTCCCGATTTCCTGACAAATTATTTATTTCCGTCGCTGCAGATGAATACTTATATACTATAATACTTTGATGTGATTCGTAATTATATTACGGAGGAATACAAAAAATTTGAACCACGTATCTATTATATTTCATATCGATATTCCCATTATTAGAGTCGAAGTGTAGTAAATACATCACCGATAGGGAAAGGTTAATATAACAATTTGAAAAACATATATGTACTGTATATATAGATTAGACAGTTACTGCCCTATGCCTCGATTTAGTAGGTTTCATCGTGTTGGTGAGGTGTACGATTTCTATTAGATAAAAATTTCAATCCCGAATTTTTCGGGATTACGTTTACTAGTCTCGGGAATCACGATTACTTAAAGCTGTTCGAGATTGCGGGATACCGGGATCCGAGATCCCGAGATTCCATTACATGAACAAAAATACTTTTTCGCATAAATAGATTGAAAATAACAAAAAATATATTAATATATCAATAGCTTTACAGCTTAAAGATGGGTATCAATCTTCCAATAATATCCAAAACCGAGGCAATGTTAATGTTTTGTGCCTAAAAATCAAAGTAGCATCCGAAGACAACTTTATTAATCGTTCTTTTTCTCTACTCGTAAGAGTGCATGAAATGACATCCTTCATGAAGGGATTATAAATCCAAAGATTTCCTTCACGAGGATCCTCATTTTCGAGATAATAATGATTAAATTTTACTATTGACAACTTAAAGTTTTGACTTATTGCATTTAAAACACATTTCCTGTCAACGTCAGCAGTAATTAAAAATTCTCTAGAAGGTGAAATCATTTCTAAATCCTCTTCTTGTAGGCGACAATCCCAATTAATCAGCTTCTTTTTAAATGCATCACGAACTTATTTCTTAGTTTAAAAATATTTGTACAAAACCCCTGGAAAGAAAAGTTAAGGTCATTAAGCAGACTCATCCATTCCTCGTCCAAAAAATGTTCTAGTTACTCATATTCACCGGTTGGGGAATACTGCCCTAAAGTGCTTCAAATGTCATTTAATATACAAATTTAAATAAACCGTATACATACTTTTAGACACACCTCAATTGCTCACAATATGAACGTTATGCATGTGAAGCTTTCATTTATGAATCAGATAAAATTTTTAAATATTAAAAATATATTACAGAAATTCTCAAGGTCGCATAAATAAGCAGTTTTTAATCATAAATTCTTATAAGATCAAATAGAGAAATCTTAGCACAATTTCCATTTAAAAAAAAAACTGCAAATATGTGCATTTTTGGCATGCATGCATCATGCCCTATCGATGCACGTATAATCAGCAAATACATTTACAGTCAAAGCACGCATTTTATCTTCTGCAGCATTATTTATTCATGATTGAACAAGCATTGGAATTTTAATTTGAAATTTTTAAAAAATCTTCATATATTGTGTATGAGAAAATTTTTCATGTATTTATAAAATTAATGATATCAAAAATGATAATTTATAATTTATTTATTTTTCAGTGGAGAAAGTGAAGGCGGGGTATGCGGCGGGCGGGGGGCGGCCATGCAGGGCTGGCCTGGAGGGCCGCCTTCCCTTGCGAGGTATTTATATCTGTTTATATATTATTTCCCTTATAAAACAATAGGTAGATCATGTGCCAAATTGAACTAGTGGAAGATAGGTGTGTGAAATCTTAAATAGATGTGAAGCTCAATTGATGAAACTGGCTTCAGTCAAATATGAATGATAAGGATATGCTAAGGAGACTATCGTCTAAAATTGTATTTAATAAATTTTCTTTTATAATATTCATAATAATAGCACATTTTATGCTCCAACAGATAAAGTTTTGGTAGCTTAATGTCATTATAGCTTTAAAAAAATGCAAATGATCTTTCTGAAAATGATATACTTGAATGATTCATTGTTCAACAACCCTGTTTAGTTGAAAGAGAAATTCATCAACTATTTAAAGCAGCGAGTGCTTTTAATAAAGCATTAACCTATATAAGTCATAAATGGAATCAAAATGGTAGTAAAATATTTGGAAATATCCACTGTTTGAAAGTGAATATTCATGAAAAATAAGCTTAAATGCTTATGAATATTTTTTGTTGTCCTACAAATCTTGTATTTTTCTTTGTTCCCAGGCTAAATCCGATTTATTCAGAGGCAGAAGAATCCGGTGCAGGTCGATCCAAAGCCTCTTCTTCAGGATACGGCAGTCAGAGAGGGTCCGGTGGAGGGTCTGTGAGCGACCGCCCTCCTCCTCCATTGCCACGAAGAGGCACCGAAAAGGATCTTCAATTACCGATATGGCATCACGACAGTTCCGAAGATCCTTACACGATATATTCGACGTGCTCTGTCAGAGATGAAATAGGTCAAGATGATCATTACATTCCTAGAAAGCATTCGTACTCGACGATAGGAACGAAAGAAGATTATTTAAGAAAGAATAAATTCAACAACAGTGACGATGGTTTCCTAACAAAACAGTCGAGGTATTTGCCAAAAGTCGGAAGAGGCTATAGCAGTCAGTCAAAAATAGAAGACGACTTCTTCTCAAGGCACAACAAAACTTTCGTCAGTGGCGACGTTTCCAAAGCGGATCTAGTATATGATAGCGATGGTTATTTATCAAAAAATCGAGTCGTGAATGAAACCCATCAAAAGGATGCATGTGAAGAGCCAGCCGAAGTGCTTAACGAATGTGAGATTGATGAAAAGGAAAAACGACTTGACAAATTAGAAGTAGTGAATGAACGTCACAAGGAAAAGCCTAAAAACGATTATGATTCGTTGCAAGCGGACCCATTTCTACTGTATTCACAGTTCATTCGGCAAGAAGAAGCGAAGGCTAAAGAAAGAAGCCAGTCGGACAATAGTATTAAAGTGAACTCGGGGAAAAGTGACACAAAATCGATTAAGAGCATAAAATCAAACAATGAAAGTCGTGAACAAATTGACTGTGATAAAAAGGTTGAAGACGCTTATACAGTCGTGGGGCAAAATAGTGTAAGTTTGAGTGTAGCTCGCGAGGATTACTTGAGGGCATTACTTCAAGATATAGCCGTGGCCCTGGAAGAAGCCTTGGCATCCCGGCGACTAGAATCACAAGGAGGCTTAATCCAGGAAGCGCAAGAAAACGTAGCCCTAGGGTTGGTAACTTTGAGGCGTGCTGGACCTGACGAGCTGCGTCAATTATCATGCGCTCTATCTCGAGGACCTCCTCGTCCTCTGCCGAGACCAACCACCCCACCAGCACCTTCTCCACATGCACACAAACCCAGCCTTTGGTTCCAGTACTACATGCGGTCTCATTCTCTTCACTCCACGGATTCCATCAACACCTGTTTCGTAAGTGATTTTCCATTCTTATTTAAACACCTTCTCTTATATGTCCGTATTGGGAATAGCCCAAATCGAATGATTTTTTTAATTTATCAAATTTGTTATGCATTAACAAATCGATGGTCGTGTTTAAAGTGCCAAATTATGATATTAATTTTTTTAGTATTTCAAATGCAATGTTGGGCCCTCGAACTGCAAATCTTTTTGATATCAGGCACAATATTAGAAAGTTGAATTCTTATATCTGGTGTGGTATCGAGCCTGTTCCTGGACGTTGGCTTTGTTGCAGCATAATAAAAAAAAAGTCCTGCTTCACATTCTTGTAATCGGGAGTAATATAATAATGGCTTGTTTTGGTAAACTGGACTAATTTCCGAACCCGAATTTACTACACTATGTATTTACTACATTATTAAACTACTCTAGATGGCCTTGTTGATTTGACTGAAAAGGGCTTTCTGGAATAAAAAGAGTCCAGACTCCCCTTTCTTTGCGAGGGCGCAGTTGGGCTAGGGTGAAGTCCTACGCGACACAAAAATATATCTCGGATTTGCTCCTACACCAATTGAGGCGTATCCTCCTCCACATGCAACATATCCTCGCAAATTCGAGACTGAGTAATACAATATAAATACAATGATCTAGGTGGAAATTATTTAAGGTCTGATATATCCCTGAAGTAAATAATTTGTACAGAAATATGTTTATGAAAAACAACATTATAATGTATGACATTTTTGATGACACCAAATAGCATAACTAAGCCAACTTCGGTGTCAGATATTAACCTTTAGCTGTTTACAGGCTTTCATGCAATTTACTTCCTAACTAATCTCATGTTAAACCCGTTACCGCAATTCTAGCGAAAGTGAAGACAACATCTACCACAAATACCGGTCTTGGTGACTACGTCACCATAGGTAACATTGTCGACTTGATTCACGGTCTCGTAGACGAGTCTTTACAAGACGATCGATGTCCGATAAAAAAGGCCAAGGGAACTAGTAGCACAGTATGAGTTTTTACGACCCAAACATTTTAATGTGTTGCTCAACAATTTGTTTGAAAAATGAACGCTATCGTAGTTTCTTCAGAAAGTCCAGCATCGCCATAAAAGAAGTCTTCGTTCTCTTGAGACGTGTTTCACGTTTTGAGCAGTTTCGCAACTTCAAGGTTAGATGTCATCGACATGTGATCTGAAGCTAAAAATATTTCGACACGTTCCAGTATATAACTCAACAATAAATAATATTAATTCCAAAAATAATTAACAACGACCATATGTGAATATCATACATGCAAATTCGAAATTTCATCCAAAATTTTAGTTATCAAAATTCGAGAGTCCCTCATTTTTGTGTTCATCCCTTAAGCTTCTATTTCCCAATTTGAATTTCTGCCATCGATATTGGTACCTGCAGACTGTTATCACTTTACCATGAAACATCTTTGAGCTCAAACAAAAATTCAGCATTTGGATCGCTATTATACTTTTAACATGGAGGCGACATTGGTTGATTGATTTTAAAAAATATATAACACAAGGCTTCAAATATTTTTTTGAATTTGCCAATAATGTTAAGTAAGTGTAAATCGTTTAAACATTTAATGTTTTTTATCATAACTTTTACCATCATAATCGCCGGGCCTTGCAAAAAAAAATTAAACTACGTGACGTTCCGTGTGTAATTTAACCAATTACTTTTTTTAAAAAAAATATTTATATATACTCATATTTACAATTATTAGAGATTAGATTGTGTAAGCAATGAGAAGTAGAAATAACCACTGTGACTTTCGTGGCAATGATGCCTCAAGCACTCGATTGCAATCATAAAAAGAATGAACTCTCCACCTTTGATTGATTGTCTTGTCCTATATTTTGTACGTTAAATTGCTTATGAGGCAACAATCAATGTTAAAAAAATTATCATGATTCTTTCATGAACGCACTATGAGCGTTACGCGACTTTTTGGTAAGACCATAGCGACGAGTAACACACAAGAATGTATCAAATTTGCATTCAATAGTAACACTCGTTCATTTTCTCATTGATACATGTTTGAATAACATCTACACTTTTATAAACAAAAACGAATTCCCAAGCCTCAACATACACTCGATATTAAAGAGCTATATTATAAAGCTATTAATGATTTTATTTAATAAAATTTCTTAAAACATGTTTTCCGAATATGTCCTGAATAGGGGTCCCAAATATATTACTCTTTCTTTCGAAGTTTTTGTTAGCAAATTATCGAAGATATGTTTTATGTTTACTCGTTAAAAACGTTTTTGCAATGTGTTTATAACCACTTATATATTTTTTCGTCATAGTGATAAACTCTTTAAAAATTTCACTTTTGTAGCAACATTTTTGAATGTTTGTTAATAAAAATAAATGGATAGAAAAGAAATCTCGTGTGTATCCTTCAGCATGCAAGTCCACTTAAGGGATCTTACAATAAAGCACTATAAACTAGAATAATTCCTAAGAGCCTTCAGAGAAACATTTGTCCCCGAAGGTCGAGCGGATAGCCTTAAATTGGAAAGGATCACTAGATATACATCCGACCTAAATTTCTAGTCTCAAATATTTTTGATCCCTGATGTGTTAAACAAACTTCCCTTGAACGAATCCGATGCATATTTTATATCCGTATTTATAATATTTTTAAAGATGCCCTATCCATCCATGCGAAGATTTTAATCACCTTTCTAAGCAACATATATTAGAAGCTTCCATGTCGATCTAAACATTAATTATATTTTCAATAGAAAAACATTTGATTTGTGACATATGTTTGTGATACGAGCGTAAACACATGTCGTAATTAATAGAAACATATTTTGGCCAACTCTCGGCACAGAAGTCAATTTTTTATCGCGCAGTGTTATCGTCATCAACATCGTGTGTTTGAATATAAAAACGATGCATTATGCAACGTTGATGACAACGGGAAATCACCACATCGGATGGAGTATGATCAATGATTCCACCGAATTGTGTTATCATAAATGTGTTTATTTTGTTACGGAACTAACACGTATGAATTGAGTATGTAATTCGGAAATAATTATCGGCGATGTGAGAAATCGTGAGAATAGATATGAATGGAAAAAAATCGGCCAATAAATTATTAACGAGCGAAAGTTAAACTCTTGATTTGACGTAATTTGACCTGGAAAAAATTATACTGTCACGCATGTTTCCGACAGTTGAAGTTGGCGAATTTCTTTAACGACACCGAAGCTTCGTAACGACTTCAAAGTTTTCGGGTGAAATCAGTTTCGTCAGATCTGATTCAATCTCTGGTAATTCGAAAAATATTGCTTTATGCCTATTTTATGCCCCAATACTTCGACCATGACATGATATTTTCATTGCCGGAAAAGAATTGGATAAGAAATTCTATTCTCAATTATTAAATTACCCTCTCTTGCGAATGAACCAAAATTTGTGAGTGTCTTGCAAATCATTGTTTCTTTGTAGGCTGTCAACCTTGAAATGATAATTGGTGGGTCAATTACACATTAAGTATTTGATTAAATGAGTTGTTAATGACTCTAATATATAAATATTTTGAATAATTTTTAAACAACACGTGCCTGGACCTAAGTATCCATATGGAAAATGCAATAATTTATCACAGGGTACAATCCCCACTCCCTTCCTTGGATCTAGTCTTTAATATTAAAAAAAATATTTAAAAAGTATTCAAGACGACCTTATTGATTTTACTGGAATATTTTTCTGGGAAACATGAGACCCTGTCTTTTCCGGCCTCAACGTTGTGAATTGAAGAATGAAAATTTTGTCTAACTCATGGACTATGGAAACTATTTTTTTGTTAAACTAAATGTGAAAAATATTATTTTTTATTGAATAGAAAATATCTTTGAAGAATCACCTTTTCCCTTAAAGTAAAGAATGGTTAATTTCAACAAGTTTATTTTTATGTTTTTTTTTTTTTCCCCATATAAATTTAGTAGTAATAATTAATAATACACTCGGGCCCCGTATAGCACTATTTTATACAACACACTTTATGTGACACGGTTTGCAGTCGTAGCAAAGTAGCTACATGTTTTACATTTAAAGCAATTAATGAAGGTGTAGCGTGGGCAATTTACCATCCCCAGATAGTAGCGCTGATAACAGCGACATCTTCCATCTCTCTTCAGATGCAATATGTTATTTTAACAGCGCCATCTCTTGTGGCCCTACGGTGACATTGCACCTGCATACCGACGGATCGCTTCTTGTGCGTGTCGCGGGAGGTCGTCCCTCCTGCCGCCAGATTTATCTCTCTTTTTCTCATGTGGAATAAATAGTTACTTAGAAAAAAGAGTCTTTCTATTCGACGCCCGTCTATTCGTCCAGCAACATCACGGTCCGATAGAAGAACGGACCCGTGTACTAGCGCGGCTATCTCGACGAGCACTTCGGGGCGGGGGGACTCTGTCCCAGAGAGCAACCCCGCCTCAACGTTACAAAGACATGGAATTGGCTTTTAAATTAGATTTTTTTTAAATAGAAAATTATCCTATGATGGAAAGTTTAAAATTAAAAAGATATTTACAGCAGATTTTGGAACCTTATCGTAAAATACGTAAAGATTTATACGCTAAACGCTGAAAATCGTTAATTACCGAATTTTTGAAGGCTAAAATCAAAAACACTCCAGAGTTCTCTGATGATGGAAACCCACAATAGATCTAGAATGAACTCCAAACCTTGTATAACACGGATTTATATTATACAAAATTTTTACGGATCCATATAACCGTTTTGTAACGGAGAAAATAGCCAACTTTTTACCGTACTTTTAACGAACAGAACTTTGAACGATATATTTTTCGTTTCGGTTTTAGTTCTGGTTCAGTTTCAAATATTTATATCGATTTTGTAACGATTTTGATATAGCGGTTTTTCTAGTCTTTACTTTGAATCCGGGTGATTTATTTTTTAATTTCTTAAAAGTTTTTATTTGTATTAAAAGTTTATTAACCAGCATAAGTTAAATTGTTTAAATAATATATAAGTAGAACTAATAGTTTATAGTAATATAATTTATTAAGCAAAAGGATGATGACTGGATTCAGACTTATTGGCTGGAAGTCTAGAAGTCCCAGCTTTTAATATATAACACTAGGAAATATTAAAATCTAAGAGTCCAACTCTGGGTACATAGCAAATATATAGGAAGAGAAAACCCAAACCAAATAAATAAAAATGACTTGATAAAAGTATTATCTGAAGTATTATTTTAACAGGACAATTAGCAGGATGAACATTTTTAAATATTTTTTTGTATAGCAAATAATAAAATATGGATATCATACATAAATATCGACATCCATCCAGATGTAAAAACAATGTATTAAAGTTTGGTATCTTGTGTCTAGGTCGTTCTATTAACGGACTAGTCCTGCATTTATATTCCTGAAGATGCAATAAAACCTCTTAACTAACTAACTAAAGGTAGTAGAATAAAGTTATTATTTTTTATAAGTATTAAAGCATAAATACTGATTTGAAATACAGAACAATCGATATATTCAAATAAATATAATTACATGTACAATCATTAGCTTACATGATTGATCGGTTTCGAAAACTCTCAAGCAAGCCTAAAAATTGCGCAAATCAAGTCGAACTCAAAATTTCATTCATTGATGTATTTTATAATTATTAAGGATGATATTTAAATAAAGTTTAATCATTCTATAGGATAATTAATTGTAAGTAAATTATAAATCAAATTCTGATAAGAATTATTCAAATATCTGCTCAATTATATCAAAAAATGTCCTTACATTGCGTAATTCTGAAACTGTACAAATCAAGTATTAACCATATATTAACAATTTGCTCAAAAATTTAACGCTATAATACAATCTTATTATCATAGAAGCAGTTTTGAAATGAATTTACCATTTTTGTACAATTCGATTACGAGCTTGGGAAAACCCAGAAGATGTGATATGCAGTCTTGAGCGTGATTTACACAAATGCAAATCAAATTTCGCTTTTCTTCGACCTGATTAGCATTAGTTATTCTCATAGTTATTCTTCAAAATAAGATCTCTATCGTTTTTTTTAAGAGTAATGTCCTCGATACAATTTCACACGTTAGCTCGAAACAATTTAACACGTTCGACGAAGTGGTTATCATGCCTATTACATAAAAAAATCGTACCTATAAAAACTATTACTCGCTCGTTTTTGTATTGGAAGTTGCGCAATGTCGAATGAAAGTAGAACAACCAAAGAAAGTGCAAATCCTAGAATATATTATGCATAAATGTGTATGTATGCAGATAACTGGTCATGCCTAAAATGTCTTCCAAAAGTAATATCACGACTCTAAGAACACCTCTTCGACACGTATGAGAACTAAATTGTTTCATATAAAATATTAGATTGCAAGTGTTATTCATTTTCAAATATTTTTAGGTTTAACCCTTTTATCATCGATCATATTGAGATGATGATTATTTTTGTAGCCAAAACTGCTGAGATGAGATGTCTAAAAAGACACATTTATTTTATTATATACAATATTCTTCTTCTTAAAGTGCCATATCTGGTTTTAATCTAGAATACTTTTGCAGGGATAAGGGATATTTATAAGATGGTTTTCCATTGCCGAGTGGTTAAATCAAATTACATTTTTAGTTACGATAAAATCTTCTATCAAAATAACTTCCAAAAAAATATTATTACCCCCTAAATTGGATTAAAGCTAAATAATTTTAAGATCTTCATCTAAAGAAAAGTGTATTATGGTCTTCGAAAGTACATTTTGATTTCATTTCAAGCCGATTCATGGCTTGCAAATATTATCTCTCTCGACTATTTAAATTTAAAAATGTCTCTTACAACTTTCTACCGAAGACGATCGGGTTTATGGAGCAATCTTACCAGCTTTCAGAGCAAGTCGTGCAGTGAAGGTGTTAACTACGTGCGAAAATTGCATTCCGAAGGAGTTTGCGGCCTTACAAGGACGCTTGTGCAACAAAAACACGATTCATCATGCCAATAATTAGTACCTTATAAAAACGTTAAAATGTGGTTGGACAATCAATTTGATTGGCCAGAGAATGTGGCGCTAAAATATTTTGTATATGAAATGACCGACTTTTCAGCCTTATATGGGGTAAGATCTCATATAAATTATGTTGCAAGTATTCACTAATATTTGAAATTCATAAATAGTTTATAGAGTCACATGTATATTTCATTCATATGTAAGCAATCGTAGCATAGTAATTTAATTATTGAACTCTTATTATAGGGATGTGGATATATATATAAGGTCGAACGAAGCTATTTATGATTGCGTATCAAATAATTATAATGTCGTTTTAAAGTAATGATAATTTTACAATTATTTATTGATCATTTGATTCTAATTATATCATATGTGATACATAATATGACGTCAAACAATTGGATCAATTTTTTTCATTCTATGAATATCTCCCATAGTGGGCATCTTCATTCGGTCTGCAGATTTGGCACAAGATAAATAAGTGGTACACTATTTCAAAATGTTTATTGATGAAAAACAAATCCAATGAAACATATGGTCAGAAAACAGCCTTCATGTGTCGTTTCGCGCAAATTTTCAACAGTTTCTCTTCTAAATTCCCAGTAAAACCTTGCAACACCGATCATACGTCATTTACTTGACTATTTCATTATTGATCTCATGTTAATGGATCATAAATTGACTCACTACACATTTGTGACTACATATTTTCCATGCCATTATAATATAATAAGAAAATTCCTTGGCTTTGTTGAGCGATGGTCGGGGTCAAAAATCAAAAAGGCCAATACGGGAAAGTCTGATATTAAAGATGATTGAAAATTAAGTTCTTAATGCAATATGTTTTGTTCTTAATTTTTGCTGATATGTGATCATCAAAAATTATTATATTTTGATATCAAAATATTTGAATATCGCTTTTTTAAAAAGCCAAATAATTGTATACTTTCTAAGCCATAAAATCAACCCAATGATATTTTCCAAAGATCAAAATATCATCTCGAGATAATCTCATGAGATTATAATATTGTTGATGCTATATTTTCCTATTAAATTATTAATAATACAAATCACTTAGTTCTTCTCAGATTAGATTGAGCAGCCTCCTTAGGGAGGGGTGGTAAAATTTCAGCCATGTAACCTTAAAATTCAAATTTAATTACAATTTCAAATCATAAGCTATTCATTTGGGTCTCTTAAATATCCATTACTCAGCGGGCCACTAGAGTGAGCATGTTGAATATCCTCTTTACAGCCTTCTCAGTTGAGTTATTGAAGTATTATAATGACTTTTACCTCTGTTTTTGGGGAGTCTTACTTTTTTCTATTTAAAGGGGCTGTAATATAAAAAAATAATAAATTACGATCATCAAAGTATTTTAATTTGATTATGATTTCTATTTGATATATTTCCAAAATTCCCATATCCAAAGTCAATCCCGAACTTATTAATAATGAGAAGGAATAAGTAAAATCTAAGTCGCACAGATTTCATTTTTTTAAAATTAACATAAATATAATATATTTTTTAATAATTGGCATTATGTAGTCCCTTCTAGGGAATCCAATCCCAGGATACCGAACAGTTTTAGGTACTTAAGAATCCTGGGATTAGTAAACGTAATCCTGAAAAATTCGGGATTGAAATTTTTATCTCACAAAAATCGTACACCTCACCAACACGATGAATACTACTAAATCGAGACATTCCTGTCAAAATCTGGACGCTTGGAAACATTGGCGTAACTAATAATTGGCGAGCTTAGGCGACGCCTAGGGGCAGTAACTGTCTAATCTATATATATAGTACATATATGTTTTTCAAATTGTTATATTAACCATTCCCTACCGGTGATGTATTTACTACACCTCGACTCTAATAATGGGAATATCGATATGAAATATAATAGATACGGGATTCAATTTTTTTGTATTCCTCCGCAATATAATTACGAATCACATCAAAGTGTTATAGTATATAAGTATTCATCTGCAGCGATGGAAATAAATAATTTGTCGGGAAATCGGGAATTTTGCGAGTTTAAGTCCGCATCTCAGCAGATAGGAATTTTATCAGTCACATTGATGGTATTATACGAAAATGGGGGCTCACGTGATCATCAACAAATATAGAATAACATATGTTGATAGATTGTTTTTAAATATGAATGTGTCCCATAACAACCCCCATAAGTTAAGCTTACCGCCTCTAATGAATCACCAGCTCAAATGATACATATGTGTGTCACAGTACCGATTTTGCACGTGTGTCATAACCGCGTTTTATAACAGTACATTTCGTAAGATTATATTAATTATGAAATTTGTTAAAAAAAACTACAAAAGTAGTGTGATGCAATGGCATAATGGCAACAAAAAGCGTATGAACTCCAAATGACGTATTATTTCCGCACGCTGCGACGCGTTCGATTTTGCTTGAGGGAAAATGATCTCTCCATAGCTGTTAAGTGAACTTCCGCAAGCCAAAATCAAATCCCAATACACCAAATTTGACCTAAATTTAGTACCAATAGTATACGCATGTGATGTAACGTTATTTTGCAACCGCCTGAGCCTTCAGCTGGTCGATTGGTACTTAAAAATACTCTTCAAACTTTCGATTTTATGCCATTGACAGATTTCATATTCAATGTATAAAAATTAATGAAAACAAGCTCGTAAAATGATATTGGATGAATTGAGATGAATATAAATACACTATAAGTATATTTCATATAATTCATCGATATCTGATAGGAATGATCGTGAAGTGTGTAGTTGATGCGGGCGACAGCAGATGTTAGATGTTTTTAACCACATTACACCATTTCAACACGTCAATCAATCCCCATTTACACACAAAACAATCCTATCAAATAACTCAGTGTGAATGTGTGATTATTTGCAAACTGCTATATGATGATATTTAGTTATGAAATGACAATCCATGTTTTGATTTATATCAGCTATCTGCGCTCTTGTGTGTTTTTGATGGATCACCCACTAGTATAATCTCGTTTGCATACGGAATTACGTTATTTGTGTCATAAAAATGACGAATGCTAATTCATCATGGCGAAAATAAAATGAGTGGACCGTAATGCATTGCGTCATGGCTCCTTCAATGGAGAAAGCGAATCAAACCATATATTTACCCGCCAAGTATTCATCTCATGAATGGAGAAAGAAGTGAAATGTTCTTGATGCTTAGATTAATTTCCTTGAATCTATCAAGAGATCAACCATGCATCCAAAAGTGATCTGATGAGTGATGTTGATTGAGATATTTAAAAATCTTTTGATTGATGCGACTGAATTCACTCAAAGGTTAAGTCTAAATGTATGCTCAATGGCAATAATTTTCAAACCCACAACTAAAACTCAATCAGAATGGATATTGATAATGATTTCCTCCAAGATTTTCTGATTTTATTCAATTAAACCAAGCCACTATTTATCAATGAGCTTCATTTGGAGACATTAGGTGTATATCGATATTAATAGCAATAATCCATGTAATTGAACTTCAATTTGATTTCAATTAACAATCGATAAATTTTCATTCATTCATCACACCTTATGATCTATCTATTATCAGTGCAAAATATTTATTTCTTAACCCTTTGCAATCCAAGTGATTTTTAATGAATTTGTCTAAGATTATGTTTATGATAAAACATTAGGAAAAACATAGTATATTACCTAAATAAAAATGGTTTTTGATATTAGGACACTTTATTGTATACATATATTGGTACAATGATTATTTTTTACTGGTACAATTTTTAAAATTCGCCAAACAAAAACAATTTTCTTCACCACTTTAATGTCTTATGCATAAGGCATTTAAATGTGGTTAATTAATCAGGGTTATCCACTCCAACCATATGTTTGATATAATTATGATTTATTGTTGGCTTAATAGTTATAGTTAGATTATTTTCGGTAAATATTTTGATCTCCTCGGTCTTCTTTTCATAGTTTGTGATGCTGTTAGCAACTTGGTACTCAACATTGTGACTATTTAATTTATGGTTTTATAATATTTCAAGGTATACCTTTTCTTTTTGTCATTATTGTACTGGTGATATAACGTTGTTTTAACAGTTTAAAATGTATCGGTAAATATATGATATCCTTTGGAATCTGCAATCATCTATTGCAAATTTTTGAAAAGATGCAGAACTATTCTGCTAGTGAATGACAGCTGATACAAATATGGAAATATAACTTTCCACATTGATTGAATGAATGGGTGATCTGTTGTAAAATGAGAAATGAGAGAATGCGCAAAGGGGTAATGCTTTAATGTCTAATTTTAAAGATTTAATTGCTTAGTCTTACTATATAAATTCTAGTTTTGTATGTTTTATTTTAGATCATAGCAAACAACTTTTAGACACTCTCATAGATTACTAAATTTTCTCATTATTTTATTTATAATACGGGAGGCAGCGTCCGAAATTTTGCACCCATTTCTTCGAAGCTAATGTGCCCATGAAAATTGAAAATTACTGAAAGAAATGCCCAATATTTTTTTCTTGTCGCGTATATGGCGGCATTCGATTTTACAGAAATATTTATATTGTCACGAATAATATGCATTCGCTCTCTAAAGGCTATCTCTGTGAGCATTCCCACGGAAACATGAAAGACATTAACGTACAAAGGCTTGCGTAAATATTGCTTAAAGCTTTGATAATAATAATAAATTGAAGTCACGAAAGTCGATCGTTTGATTTTATGCTTATTGATCTCAAATTTCTCATGCATTTTCTTAACGATTGACCTGATTATAAAATATCGTGATTTTTTTAAAAAGGCGCATCGCATTTTTGATTGATTACATAATGAGCACATAGTACTTTAGCACGAACGTGAAAATATATGGTTTATATAAACAAACTCGAAAGGTTGGACGCGGTTTTCAAAAGTTGGTCATCAGCCACTTTGATGTAAAAATTCCAGAGCGATCGCATTGTGCGAATTGGTGATTGCGAAACTGGACCAAGTTGATCGGTCAACTTTCGCTGATGTAACCGGTCCACGTGGCTGGGTCACAAGATCGGTCCATACTGGTGCAATGCATGACGAATCGATTTCTCTTCCGGATGGTAGGCGAAAAAATTGTAAACAGAAAAATTGCGTAAAAGACGAAAAATCACGAACGATGTGTGTAAGATTACTGCATCGCAATCAGGTCTTAACTGTTTCAAGATCGACTTGCTCAGGACCAATCATGCAGGAAGTCTTTGTGGTACGTGCTTGTGTCCAATTTTGTTCATTCGGACGATCGATGGCATTAACCCTGGACAACGATCTTCTTCGCTTATACATCCTTAAATATTTTCCTTAATATCTCATATTAGTTATTGGATTTAGATATATATGAGACTTTTCCTAGGAAGAGTTTTTCCGTGTGGTAGTTTCCATATGGCTGTCTACATATACGAGTAATTAAAATAGGATGGGATTATTCGAATAGATATTTTAAATAACATAGATTTATGAGTGAATAATTAATTTTCATCAACAATGTATATTTTCGGTATCCTAGTATAAATTTCGAACTCTTTGTTAATAAAAACGATATTTATTCACAGGCAAATATTCAAAATCAAGCTTATCTTACATCTATATCCAATCTTACAGAAATGTTAAGGGGTGGGTATTACATATAAGATCATTTCAATGGATTTTAAGCAATTTTTTTATCAATGTCAAATCCATATTCAGAAAAACGTGATTAAATCTTAACATTATCATTACGACTATTAGACTTCATTATTTAGCAAACAGATTTCTCAACATATTATTTATATTTAACATGGAAATGATCAATCCAATTTTGGATCCCACTTCAATAAGATCATAAATGTAATATAGACTTAAATTTAATAATTTTTATCCTGGTCCTAGAATTGATATAGTGAGTTAATTGCTGAAAAACACGGATAATCCAAATCATCAAATTTTTACTTAAGAAATTGTTTTATAATTCTATTGCTCAGTATTTATTAAGAAAACGCTCAAAGTTAAGCAGATAAGAGGCCCTTAGTAGCTAGTAGTAGGCGTTACCAAACTATTTAAATAAATGTATTCAAGTACTTTTTTTTAGATTTTTAAACAAATCTCTAACGCTATTATATCATTTTATTTAAATCTTCTTTGTTCAACATAATCTAGCAATGTTTGAACATAATTCAACGCCGTTTTATAACTAATGTATTCACTGGTATTTTATTCAAGTGTAGTATATAACATTCATTTTCTTCCACTTGAGATACAAATGAAATGATATTTGCATCATCCATGCGCATAAAACCTGAATCATTTAAATCATGATCGAGTCACTCATCGATGTTTTTCCTATCCGCGTTTTCAAAACATTTTTATCCAATTTTCCAATAATCCACATATTTCAGATATAGTAAATCCGCGGTAATCCAGCTCCAGTCTAATCCGGCGCCCCCTGTAGTCCGACATCCTGATAAAGTATAGCACATGTGTATAATAAAGCAAAAGTGTGATTCTGGGCCGCCTAAATCGTCATTAATATTTTTGTAAGTTTACAAGTAAGAAGCAAACTTTCAAGAAAGCTAAAAATCCAGAGGTGGTGGAAGCTTTGTATATGTGGTTTATTCGGGAAAGAAACAGACTATTTCTGAGTCCATATTGGCCATAAAAACAAAGTTGTTTTACACAGATTTCAATAACATTCCATGAATAATATTTATATCGATTATCAAGGAAGTAAAATGATTTAAATGAATAAAAGTTAATTAAGATTTTAACAGCAAGGTGGGTCATTAATAATCCCTCCAGGCTACATGTGCTTATGAATAATATTGATTAAAGCAAATTTGAAAGACACAATGAAAGACAAAAAAGCACTTTGCATACAATACAAAAGCATGAAGGGCTTACATTTTTTTTGTACTACAGAAGGCTCATAATCTTTTTGTATTTCAAGTGAAATAATACGTTTGAATTTGCTTATTTTTTACTAAGAGTCTATTAGGTTGAGTCATAAATAATTGCCGATTTTTTTTTTCAAACGTTTATTCAGCTTAAATAAAATAAAAAAATCAATATTACTCTATTTAATATTCTCCATTGTTAGTGATAACTTTGTCCCATTGTATTGATAACGTATCGATACCCTCTTCATAAATTTTAGCAGGTTTAGTTGAAAATAAATTTTCGATGGCGTGATTCACTTCCTCATAACTTTTGATTTTGTTTCCATTTAAGAAATCCTGCAAATAACAAAATAGGCGGTAGTTAATTGGTGCAAGGTGCGGAAAGTATGGGGGATGTGGTAAGACAGAGATTTTTTTGCTGTGAGAAGAGACTTGTGGTAATTCATTAAGATTATGCAGTACCCACACACCCAATTTTCTAACCCTCCCCAATTTTTCAAACTGCCGGTAAATGATTGATTGTGGCGTATTTAGCTTCCCTGACAATAATGATAACCTATACTTACTAATATGTATATAATTATATATGTAATTATAACAGCTTCTGTTCGCCGGCAACTATTTTTGACTCAACTTGATGTATGTGGGTACAGATATAGTATAGGGTACAATTTATACCATAAAACTTAAAATAATTAATCACATGTGGAAGGCATCGAGCAATCATCAGATTTAAATATTTTTTGATTGATTGATTTCTTTAGCTGTTATTTTAAACACATAGACCAATGAAAAAGTCTATGAAAAGCGTATTTAATTTTATTTTTTAAAATACTTAAATAAGATATTGAATATAATAAGATCTAAAATTTTAGGCATTAGCACCGATGGGTACGCATCTTTTGGTTCAGAATAAATAGCATACATGGATCAAGCATCCTGATAACATACAATATTGACCAAAAATGCTGTAATATAATTTATAACATATAATGGAGAAAATTATTTCTGCTGGAATGAGATAATTATGCAGTTTGTTACAATATTTCACAAGTACTTTTTACTTGCACTTAGTGCACTTTAAACGTATCCGATTAAAAATTGCACACTAATTGTCGTTATTCCATCGCGCTCGTATGATTTTGTATATATAAAATAGATTGACCGCATTCTTCGAGATTGTTTGTGTACAACTTCTCCAACTAGAGCCCCGGGCTTCAAAATATACTTTTCCTTATTTTTTTAATTTCTCAAAGCACCCTGAGGCCCATTCGTGCATTAAAATCTGGGTTAAATATTGCTCTGTCTAGACGTACGAACTGGAAAGGCAACATTTGTAGTCAAACCCAAGCTTAAACCAAACATATTGACTGATCTAGCGAACTTCAATTGAAATATAGCATTATCAATGATTATGCTATTGATATATATTTAAATATATATTTAATTAAGAGAATACATCCAAATATCCCCCCTTATGTCAAAATTGTCCAATTTACTAGATAAAGGGCTTTTAATAACATCCTATTGTGTTCGACCCTAAAACCACCCCCGATCGCACATAAATTTATCTCGGGGGCAATGTGCCGCCCCAACAGGATGAGGGCTAAATTAAAAGGTTGCTCAGCAATGGTATAATTGTATAATTACACAAGAATTAGAGCAGCGCTCTGAAATTAATATTCTGCACATATGTGGACTTTTTGCCATGTTTATGTTTGGTAATAATCTCATATACAATTTATCGACCTGCTCTAGATGAATTTATCGGTGTGTATTTTCTTTCAATTAAAACTATATAAATCAATCCCATTTTGCGACAAGTACTTGAACGCGTTGCACCACATAAAGGTTTCGATATTACTCAAACGGAAAAATAAATTGGTTGCGAGTATGTAGGCCGATCTTGTGATAGAGACTCTGATTTGAAAATGGAAAATTGAGCAACCATTGCATGGATTCTGCATTAATTCTCCGAGATAAAAGATAAAAGCTTAAAAATTACATCAGGATGAAATATTATTGAAGATTTAGGATCGATAATGAGTTTTGGACTAATAGCAGAACAGCTGCCATATTTTTTTTAAAAATTCGAACATCGGCAAAAAATGATTTTTATTATAAAAGAAGTATAAATAAATACTAACTTGACTATTACTACTTGGTACTTACTATAATTCGCATTTAATAATGGGAATATCGATATGAAATATAATAAAGGGACGGGGCTCAGAATTTCATATAGTGTACCAAATACATATCACAGTATCGCGCGTGTTTTTTAGCACGGTAAGGGAAAGGTTAATCTATGAAAGCTTGTTTGCGATCATTCGCGTGGTATTCATTCCCTAAGCTTATATTACTTATATATATAACTGACTAAATACAAAAGCTAATCTATTTATCATTTTTTTTATTCTTTGAAAATTCCCATAGAAATTCAAATAGCAGACTTCAAACATATTATATAAAAAAAATAATGGATATCAAAACTCAATTTACTTCGTTTTATTGATAGCTTAAACATCAATAAAGTTCGTTAATGAAGTGATATTCTCCAATTTGCATTCAAATTTAATAATACCATTAATTTTAAGCGTTCCCATGGAAACTGAAGCGACATACAAATTACTTAAGACACATTTGTATCATTATTCTACATTTTAAAAAATTGAAATTATTTCGTCAAATTAATCTCTGTCACAATGGGTTTTAAATGTATTTTAAATAGTTTAGGTTTATCGTTTTTACTTAATTCATGAATAAATCAATCACATTCGGATTCCAAGTCAAATATTCGTCATTTTCAATTTGTTTTCTATTTCAAAGGTCAAGTGATGAGGTGAGCCCAATTATGAGGTATTCGTTCTTGAGTTATATTTATATTGACGTCTTAAAGATCACAAAGTATTTACGGTCGTAATTGATATTCAACAAATTTTCTAAGACGCTATTTGCCTCAAAGCAATCCATAGAAACTTCTTTTAAAATAATATTAAAACTGCCAAATGGCAAAAGTTGTTCCGTCATCTGCGCTTTTAATACCATCCTAATTACTCATAAATCAAATAATTACAAATTTCTGTACACTAATTTGCACTAGCTCATAATAACATCAAGACAAATTGTACCTCTCATTATATCAATGTTTTTTTTAGCCATAATGGGGATTTCCGAACGTTTAAGCCTTGTTGAAAACATGAAAAATTCGGCTCATGTGTTCAAGATTATGTATTTATTCAGTAATGAAGAAAAGTCTATCGATTTCTATAATATATAAATTTCGAAAGGTTCGAAATCTAATGTTAAATTGTGTTTTATTTGCACTATTTAAAAAATATCAAAAATGCGCACGAACTTTTGAACTGACCTGATACATTGTATGAGCACTAACTTTTATAATATGCCGCCACTAGAGATTCCAATCCCGTGATTCCGGATCACGGGATCCCAGACAGTTTTAGGTGCTCATGAATTCCGGGATTAGTAAACTTAATCCCGAAAAATTCGGGATTGAAATTTTTATCTAACAGAAATCGTACACCTCACCAGCACAATGAAGACTACTAAATCGAAGCATTCCCGCCGAAATCTGAACGCTTGGAAACAGTGGCGTAACTACTAATTTTCGAGATTAGGCGACACCTAGGGACAGTAACTGTCTAATCTATGTATACATATATACAGTATATATATGTTTTTCAAATTGTTATATTAACCATTCCCTACCGGTGATGTATTTACTACACGTCGACTCTAATAATGGGAATATCGATATGAAATATAATAGATACGGGGTTCAATTTTTTTGTATTCTTTCGTAATATTATTAGAAATCACATCAAATTATAGTATATAAGTATTCATCTGCAGCGACGGAAATAAATAATTTGTCAAGAAATCGGGAATTTTGCGAGTTTTAGTCCGTGTCTTAGCAGAATGGAATTTTATTAGTCACATTGATGGTGTTATACGAAAATGGGGATTCACGCGATTATCAACTCCTACTAGCATTTAAATATCTGATGATGATACCTCCAACGAGTGTGGAGGCTGAGTGTGCATTTTCAGCAGCAAGTTGCCTGGTTTACACAATCAGATCCAGACTAAATGACGAAACACTCGATGTTTTAATGTTAGTTCGGACATATTTTCAAAATATTTTTTGAATTTTTTAGTGTTATGGATTCTCTGGATGAAAATTATTTAATTTTATTTAAATTCAAATTATTGACATAAATTCAAAAATCTGACCGTTACATATATGATAGAATCAGGTTTGAAAAATTTACAAATTTACTGAGAAACATTGAGATTATTGATGTTAACTTAACACACATCATAAACTTTAGCTTTTCAATAAGCGTTTGTT
This sequence comes from Stenopsyche tienmushanensis, assembly GCA_008973525.1. NCBI lineage: Eukaryota > Metazoa > Arthropoda > Insecta > Trichoptera > Stenopsychidae > Stenopsyche > Stenopsyche tienmushanensis. The sequence goes on from WACJ01000152.1 coordinate 342,814, forward strand.
TATAGCGTGTACAATGTCGACATGTGCTGTGAATTCAAACAATCCATAAGTTCAATGTCCCTTGCTCAAAATTAGCATGCAGGCATGTTTTTAACACTCTAAAGACGGGATGAATTTAATTTTTTTCTTGTCGATTGAATATATTTTTTAAATGCGATGTGTCACATGTCTCTGTATCTAATTAAATGACCGACATTATTTAGTAACACCGGTGCTGTGTCGAAATGGTGGGATATTGGCACATGTGTATTTATAACGAACATTTCATAATCCATCTCCAGCGGCCCTTAGGTATGTGGTCACAAAGTTGAAAATTAACAGAAACACCATAAATGTCTATGTCGGTCAATTATTTTATTGAAATAGTATTTTCTAAGCGATTTAACGAGTAATTAAGTTCGCCTTGGAAGTTTGCCCCGTTTGAGTTATTTCAAATTGGTTCTAAGATTGACATCAGATAATTTTTTCTCATTAAGAAAAATATATAGAAGTAATTGTGAAGTCTTATTAAGCAATCGGGTTTTAAAATTGCCTTTTTGAAGTATTAATAATATGTAATATTTCTATAGCAAACGCAATGTAAACCATTACTGCATATGGTATAATCGATATGTAATGATCATCCACAAAAATAATTTCATTGTCTTATTGTACAATTTTGGGTTTCGATTCTTATTAACCCTTTGAGTAGTGAGCTAATTTTAAATCATCACAAACTTAGATGCTATATTCGTATGTCCGCCACTTATCGTCCGTATGACTCCACTTATCTCTCAGGACCGCGTAGCGTGTATGAAGCTTGTATATAAATAAATAAACACTCTTGGTAGCACAACCGCTCTTCTTTCTGACCATTTTAAAAACTACATCAATTATCTCAACTTAAGCGGGGTATGATCTAAAGGAGAGTTATTTTTTTGTACTCGTACAATTTCTCCATATAGGTCAATAGATAACCCTAATGTAAATAGATCAAAAAGGTGCATATTTTTTAAATATCTTCAAGTGACTATATGTATATAACTGGACAGCTTAATGATAAACAATTTGTTATTTACAAGTTTTAAGTATTAACATACTGTTTTCATCTATATAAAATTATTTGAATGTTTTTTCCAGTTTCGTGTATTCATAGAGACATTTAAAAAAGCCTTGAATTGGCAGCTTCGTTATTAAGAACGAACATGTCATATTCAAATGTGAATATCTCGAAGAGTCGACATAATGAGACGAACAAGGAAATGAAGATCACAAAGCAAATATTGGCATTGAAAGCAAACATTTCAAACTTAAACGAAGTATGTATTAAGTAACGAATTATTTAAATAAATTATGGAACGACTTATTCGCGAATGGCTGATTCCTGAAAAGTACGGAAATCATCGATCCAATTGAATTTTTTTTTCTGCTCTTTTCAACGAGCATAAGCCTTTGAATTCTTATCAATCGTGACTGTGGAAGATTGAGTAGTTTATTAAGTGAAAATTTAATCGGTTTTCATGCTATTGAAATATGTTAAGTGTTGATCTTCTTATGGGTACTTTGAATCACGATTCATCCGCATCTGCATGTAGTGCAAAATAATCAATTCAAAAATATCTTATGAATTTACGTCATTCTAAATGTGAAACTTCCTGATTTTGCTGATTAAAAATATGCTTGAAATTTCTTTAATGTATTTTAACACTCGCAAACCGCGTAAAAAAACTTGAACTGAAGCATCATGAAAAGATTTTAATATATAATACAGGTTATCTTCGCAAAAACTGCTTATGGGGATGGATGATTTTAATCCTGTTATTTCCATATAAACTATTAACTAACTACTAAATTATCATCATCATCATAGTGGAGCCACAAACAGTCCACTGCAGGACTAGGGCCTCTTCAATATCCATTCACAGAAAGGGATTACATCCAAATCGTCTGTATCATACATTCACCTCCTCGTTTGCTCGATATTGAAGGTAGCATGACCTCCAAATTTCATTTAGAACTCTTACCCAGTGGACCACCTGGATGAACGTGTCGAACTGTCTCGATAGGAGTGTAAGAAATTTGTAAAGACTGAGTAGTTTTCCTCAGGAAATAGTGAAAAAATACTCTAGACAACCTTGTTGATTTGATTGAAAAGAGCTTTCTGGAGTACATAAATTCCAGTTCTCTTTTCTTCGCGAGGGCGCCATCGGGCTAGGGAGAAGTCCTACGTGACACAAAAATGTATCTTGGATTTATCCATGAGCAACTTACCACCATGAATTCAAGACTGGGTGGTTTCCCATTTCAGGTTGACCCTCTCATTTCGGCGAATAAGCGATGTAGATACCAAAGGAAGATAACGTTATCGTTGCCAAGCGGAATTCTTCCTTTGTCACTCCTTCGGGCCGTCTGTTGGTTGTTCCTCTCGTGCTTTTTCTGTTCCTTTAGTTTTCCAGCCGTTGGGTCAATAGTGTAGAATGAAAGGTGTCACATAATGAAAATGTACAGAAGGGGTGGGAACCTTCAAAAACTAAGTAGTCTTTCGTGAATGGCTATGAATATTAACTAATATTTCATGAATACATTATTTATAAATAGGTAACTTTTTGTAGTTGTAATGATCAGAAGCACTAGGTAGTATTTTTTAACTGTGAAAGCCACGATTAAACAACTTTTTATAGATATGTTTAAAATGGTGGTATATATATTAACGCAATCTTTATGCGTAGGCATAATTAACATTTAGTTAGAATAATTCTTAATCATGTCATGAAAATGTCAACTGGCATGAAAACCGATAACTGGCAAAACTATAATGCATTCTGGAACGAAAACAACTACTGAATAAGTTTAAAAAAGTATTACATAAACCGAACAGTTATACTGTTGAATTTGTGTACACACAAACCTCTTTTTGTGCGACTTTTTTTGTGCAATTTCAAAGTTATGCGGTTTTTTTTTTAAAAAAATTTCAATTTCATAAAGGATACGTATTGGGATACTTTGAATAAAATAGGAAATAAATTATCAACGCTAACTAAAATTTGGAAAAAAATTATAATTTGGAACTGGGTAAAACATATTGCATCTACTATCGCAGAATTACGACCACGCCCTTTATTCTCGTTTAGATTTTTGAAAAAAAATATTTCGTTTTTTTGCATTTTTCAAATGCTTCGACTTTTTAAAATATATTCTCCAAAAAATTTTTCAAAATTCCAACTATTTAAAAAAAATTACAACTGTGACAAAATAATATTTTTAAATAGTCGCCATTTTGTGATTATTTTTTTTTTGGTTAGGCAACATCTTTACTAACTATGATGATGATATTGTTGGAAATGGTATACTATTTCTTCTGAAGAAGAGAACGACTTTGAGTCATATCGAAAATCGCAACGAAAATTATCATACAGCAATGATAGTTTGTAATTAAAATAATTAGTATTTCTCTAGTGGATGTCTGGTATTTGAGATGCCAGATGTTAGATATCCTTTTAATTTTACCGATGATGCAAGACGTCCTTTAAATGTTACCAAAAATGCTATTTTTTAATTGCCTTATTGTTTTCCAGTTTTTTTATTAACTTTTTTTATGCGATTTCGGATATATTTTTTATAGCTGTTTCAAAGTTATGCAGTTTTTAAAATCCATGTAACGCATCTTCACTTTTTCTATGTAAGTCATAGCTTTTTTGTGCGATTTTCTATAGAACGCACTTACCGCACAAAAAAGGTTTAAGTGTATATAAAACTTCAGAGCTTCGAACCGTTATGTTCTTCATTTCGTTCCGATGCAGTTCCAAGTATTTGTATCGGTTTGGTCACCGTTTTAGTTTCAGGAAACATTATGACTTTTCCGATTTTCAGTTACATGAATAAAATTGTCGAATTTACGTTTCGATGTTTCGTTGGTTAATATATTATTTTTGGATTGACTGACATATCTTTAATTAATAGTTTTTGAAGCATTATACACGATTCCAAAGACTTACAAATTAACTGTTCAGTTATTTATTGGTAAGTTTCTTAGAAACAAAAGATCATTGCCCTATAGCAATTCTATTAAAATGCATATGATGTGTTGAACTCTTGTAAAAAGCATATTCAGACAATTCAACTAGTCGACATTGGCAAAACTTTCACGGTCATACATGATGACATTTAAGAATCTCTCTAGATTGTTGGCTGACTGGCAAAACTAAATTCGTGATCATCAATCGTGTCAATTGACTATGTAATATAATACTTGGATCTAACTTTGTCAAAACAATATTATTTCCTTACAAATTTCGCACGATATTCACTTTCCCTTTGTAATCAGAAATTCGCCACAAAGCGATAGAGAGAGAATTGTGTTTGAAAAAAAATCTCATTTATTTGCCAAATTACGAATCCTGCTATCACGCAACATGCCAAATGTAAAATTTATGTAAGATCAAATTTATTTATTTTCTGTTTATTGATTTCTAAAACGAAAACTCTAAGAATCATCAAATTAAACCACAGTTTGTATTATATTATATTACGACACCAAATGTGGTTTCGATGTCGTCGATTGGTACTTTGCTACCTTTGTTCTTTCGTGTCACACTCGAGTGCTAATGTAATTCGTAACATTTTCTTTGAAAATAAAGCCGCATGTTATTTGAGACGAAATATTGACATAATGAATTATTTTCTGAGCTCTTTCAAAGTTTCAGGTTTAAATTCACAGGTTCCAAGGATACTATCTTCACTTTGATACTCATATTTTATTTTAGAAAGGATAATTCTGAGACCATATAAATAATTATCAAGTTTTGGTGAAGTGGAATAATTTCTGGTTTTTTATTATAAGGATTTCACACAATTTTCTCCCGTACAAATAAATTTGGAAGATCAGAAGGTATTTTTCATAACGACAATATTTTTGAATCAGTTTTTATACAAAAAAAAGCATTCAAAATTAGACCATGCGAAATTGATCGCGGAAATTATACAAAAAAAAAATTGAATGCGGAAAAGTTAACAATTCTGAGAAAAATTGTATAAAATATTGGTCATAAAAAAGTGATTGTTAGAAAATAAAAAATAAGCTTTTGTGCTACTTCTACGATAACTAAAATATTGTATAACAAAGTCCTAAAAGCTGATATTTTTAATCAAGAAAGGAGCTGAGCTTTCGAAAAAACTTTTTCATACCAAACCCTCCTCCCCTTCTTAATGGTGTTTAATTACAGATGTACGTTATTTATCAAATAAATATTCTTATCGAAAAGTGATTTAATTTGTTATTCTACGAAAGCGATCTCTAGGATTTTTTAAAAAATTAAGTAGGAATTTTAGGTAGGATCTATGAATAAATAGCAAAATTATTATCATTTTTAATTAATTATTGCATATCCATTTACTCATAAGCAACCCTGCTCGATGATATTAATCGTGTCAGTTTTTATTATTTTTGTTCCAGGAAATTAATTTTAAACCTGGATCGAGACGATCGATCGAATGTATTTATACTTCCAATTTATTAATACGGTATTATTTTTATAGTCTGGATTTGGATCAAAACCTTTATAATAAGAGGCAAAACTTCAAGAAGAGGGTCAATTTATATTTTGCATTAGCTTTATAGTAAAAAAAAAATTTGATTGAAAGTCAAATTTGCATATATCATACAATATGTCAGTATTGTTTTATTAGCGAAACTTGTTTTAACTCATTAATTTGATGAGTTTTTATCATTTTTATGAATTTGTAACATAAAGATGTCTTTTGAAAATCCTCCTCATCTGTGATCATCCAGCATCAAGATGCTCAAGATACTAGATGATCACAGATGAAGTTATTAACCAAGGTTATTAATTATTTTTCATAAAAAAACAACGAAATTAAACCAATTATGACAACACATCACTCAATAAGTTAATAGAATTGAATAAAAAATGCAAAAAACAACCCCAAATAAAGAAGAAGAAAATCCTACGAACTTATTGAGTGATGTGTTATTAATAATATTAATACTGTTTTCCATACGTTACACCATAAGATTATCAATCTTTCTGTAAACACTGAAAAACAGGTTAAGCTACAGATCTAGGTGACTTTTTTTTGTTTGCGAATGAGGGAATCTTCAAAAGACACCACCATTCTGATGGTAGTATGGATTTTTTACTCACTAAGCCTCCCTCTTCTTCGGCTGCCACCAGGTTACACAAGAGAGGCAGCAATGTGTCCCTCACGGGCTCTCCGTTTGTCTCTTTTTGGATGTCATTCTACTGCTCTTGTCCATCGTCTTGTACGTTCAGCATCCTCCTTCTGCCGCATAGCGCAAGTCGTGTATTTGCACCATGCATTCCATGCCTATGACAATTTGATTGCGATCCTTCTCTGGACGTGGACAATCTGATTGATGATGATAGTATGATTGATGTTTATAGTACCGATCTTCAAAATGTTGTTTACATGTTGAAATTTTATATTAGGTTTAAATATAATAAATTGGATTGATTTGGAATATCCCTGTTGCTAAATAATTGATTCGATTGCTGCATATCAGATATCCGATTCGATTTATCCTCAAATCCTATATAAAATTTCCACAATCCGGTAAGCCTTGTTTGGCACTCGATGGGAATTAAATTTCAACTATCAGTTCACATCAGACCTAGATAAATATTAAACAAAGTATCATCACGATCGGTTAGTCACATCACATCATTCTAACTAATCGAGGTCATCGTTTCAGAAATCAATTGCAAGTTTCTGTGAGAAGTGGCATGTTTCCATGTCGGATCTTATACATACAGGTATAATGTGTATGTATGAGCACGGCACATGTGCATGCTAACATGCACCTTGCCCAACCTAGCACAGAATGCAGCCGATTTATTTTCAAACAAAGGTTGCGAAATCAACACCAGATTGAAGCGTGGCACACTTTAGCCGACATGCCTCCGTTTTTCTATTGCAAAACGATTCACTATATTTAAGCCAACTTTGTGCCAACGGATATGATATTCCGATCACTGAGAAGCCTTATAAATTGAGAATTGCCTTATATTGTGTGGAGACTTGAGCTCTCAATTTCTAGGCGCCAATTTGACGCTTTTGGGAAGCAATCAACGAAAAGACCATTGCGTATCCATGTCTAAAATATATATTATTAACATAAATAATATGTTACATTCGAAGACAAAGAAAATAATATGTAATTTATGAACAACGACCTTTTCAAATATCCTAAGCCAACCTCGTTCATTATTTTCTGAATCTTAGTACAAAGAAACTCTGAATAAATTTTTCATCACACCAATAGATTTGAGCGATCCAAAGTATTAATATTTTATATTGATTTGGATTTATCTCAATACAGACTTATCCTGGTTTCCTTGCTTGATTTTTTTTCTGAGGCAATTTACTTATAACTTTGATATGGTTTTCAAACTTCACTATATTTTAAAAGAGTGGCTTCCGATCAAACTTCCTGTAGCTTTAAATGTATTGTTGAGTTTTAACCCCTCGCCGTCTCGAAAAGGACCTCGACAAAAAGTACAGGGGTGCACGCCCCTAAGTATAGACGGGGCTCCGCAGCCTCGACACGGACTCGCAGCATACGACAGAATCCGTTATTTTATCTCCATAGAGGGGGCTCTTTATCTCCAAACACTCGTTCGACAACACCGAATGTTTTAAAATATACATTTCTTCAAATTTATTTCTAATGAATCAAGCAAACAATTATCATAAATATCTTGATTTTTTATATTTCTATTAAAATTATTTAAAGATTAAGTTCTGCATAAATATGTTAAAATAGTCGAATTTTAAGCTTCAAAGCAAAATAAGTAATGTTTAATCATAAGACAAATATAAGTCTTATATTTTACGGTAATTACTTTCAAAGAAAACATGGTGTTTCCAGGAATTCCAAATATTCTCAACACTACAGAAATGAGATCCACCTACAAAAAAGATATGTATGTACATACTTTAAAATAGTCATGTCATCGTGTAATTTAAATATTATTTCACATTCCACCGTGTAACATGCAAAAAATGACTCGCCATTAGTAACATAATGAAGACGATTCAGACTTCACCGGTCGATAAAGCACGAAACAGAGAGCGATTATTCGCACACAAAGAAGAATTATCTTTGACGGTAGTCCAATCATGATGAACAGTGTCTTTGTATAAGCCACAACAAATAATTGCATTGTTCGGTAAGCCGAACAACCGTTAAATTCGCGAATTGCCTTTGATATTCAACAATTGGAAGTGTACAAAGAGCTTAACTTATGTAATAAAATAACATTTATCCAATGTTCAATCACAATAATATGTACTAACTTGCTACGATGAAGCACACTGATCCTAAAATACATATCCATACAGTCAAATATTATTATTTTTTGGACATATTTTGCAAAAATACTTTTTTATTCAATTTTTTTTCTTGTATAACTGCGCGCATTTTAGATCTTTGGCATTTATTGCGACCCAAAATATGACCCGAGCACGTGCATGCAGTCTTATAGCCACTTGGTGTTCAAAATTATGTATAAATTGTGGTTTAATTAACAATACTTGTGTAGTTGCATTTCAATACATTTAATCATTTCGGTTGCATTTTTTTCTATTTGTCTTAGAGATCCTGCACTTTTTAGATATTTTTTACATTGGTAACATTTGATCTGGCTTTAAGATTGTATCTTGTTTTTTTTTTAAATTTAATTTCTACTTTGACTCCTTAATCATAAAAATTCTAAAAAATAAGTATGTATTTGACGTGATGAAATCAATAATAAATAACTTTTTTTTTTCATTTGGCTCTTATTTACCAAATGACCTGGATTTAAATTCATAGAACACGGACAACTTAATAATCAAGCAATTTGTCATCTCGTTTGATATAATCAAGGTCTTTGCTAAAATCAACAAGCACATAATTTTGAGAAGGATCTCGTGGTTAATAAATCTAAGGCATCAAAACAGTACATGTCGAAGCAGAGTGCCGCATATAATCTCCTTGAAATTTCAAAATGATGAAGATCGAGAATAATATTATTAATCGATTAAGTATGATGCCATATTTGGATTTATTAAAATCGATGTTTAAAATGACTCATTGCTTGAGGCTCAATGCTTGGGGAGTGCATGTTATTATGGCGATGTGAAGAACAATGACAATTAAGAGAACAACAGCCATGTGTACGATTTAGATCAAGGTTCTAAAAACCTTTGTAGTCCATTGTAGTTCATAAATATTAAAATGCTTATGAAAATCCAAAGAAACCTATGGCATTATATGTTCAATTACGATAGGGTTGTTGAGTTTTATTATATACCAATATGCATCCCAATGACTTGGTTCAAATTATAAATCAAGCTTAATGCCTTTAAATATATATTTTTTAAATTATTTTTAAAGTCATAAATAGGGCAAAATAAGGGTATGTCCTCCAATTTAGCGTTTGGAAATAAATCTCAAAAATTTTCAGCTAAATTATACAAAAGGCTTAACAAATACAACAAATATTCACTGTGAAAATCAAGTCCATTTGAATTATTACTGATAAAATCGACTTAATGATTGTATTTTTAAGGCAGTATGTATTGAAAAAAAGCGTTGATATATTTATTTAGATCCTATGTTCTTATTATAAAGGTTCTGGTTCAAATCCAGATATAAGGGGGAAAAATACCGTACCAACAAATTTGAGAGATTGATTGCTCAATTCAGGCTTTTCTAGAATTTTAATTTTATCCAGACTGAGTTTTGATATCCGGACTTACTTACTAAGCCTTAATTGTTAATTAATTTAATGAGTTTTGGGATTTTTACTGTAACAATAAATTTAGAAGATTGCCTGTCTTTGAAAAAATAAGTTCGTAGGATTTTTTTGAAAATAATCCTACAGACTTATTGAGTGATGTGTTAAGACGATTAATAAAAGGCGTGAACTTCTATAATGTATCCTCTTTTACTTAAATATCTCATTCAAACAACCTTATCCTAGTTTAATATGGATGATAATGGGAAACTGTCACATTTAAATCCTCTATTTCTGGAAAATCTCCTTTGGAGATCGCTAACATCTATTAAAATAACACCTTAAGAAGAGATTGCTTGAGGACATTAGTATTCTATTATGATTTTTATGATGATCATACAAAACGATCAAACTTCGAATTATAAATAATCAATTTAACATTTCAATATTAATTTTGATATATCAAAATCGTCTACACCATAAAGTTGTTTATTATTTTATTTATATACACTTATCACTTAATAAGTTCGTTGATATTTTTGTTTAAAGGAAATTGCAAAAAATCGACCCTAAATGAAGAAAAATGGTTTACATGGGGAAAAAAATCCTACGTACTTATTGAATGATGTGTTATCTTTTTATTTAATTTCTTGCGTTTTTGATATCTTTTCATCCTCATTGTGTTAATTAGGGCTTTATCATTTTTCCCTACAACTTATTGTTCTTCAAGCTCAATCAAGTCTTCTTTGAGTGAATACCACCAAAATAATTCCCAAATATTGATAGATAGCTTTTTTATCATATACAAATATTACTTGTAAGTCTCGTGCAAATATTGTTGTTAAATAATGTTATTAAAAGCTTAAGAACGCACACGAATGCAAAGAAATGACAGATGATGAAGTCTTCATACTTTATCCAAAGCTTTTACGTATGTAGGCGGTAAAGACGAATGATGAGTGTCAAATTATAACAATATATGTGCAATGCATGCTACTTTATGATGGTCGATGTCATTGGCAATTTCGATGATGATTTTTGCACTGCCAGATGTAAACAATGCAATTATCTCTACTTTCGGTCATGGCACAGTAAAATTAATTGATAAAGTCACGTTCTATAAAAATGAATCAGACGAAATGGAGCAATTATGAAAACATGACTGTGTGTATGTGACGAAAGTAGAAAATTGATAGCTATCGTGACGTGCAAGAACAATTTTGTTCTAAATTTACAGTTCACACGTACGCGAAATTGCTGCGATGAGGTGCTGTCGTAATCGAATTAGTTTCTGAAAATAATTATGGGCATTACAATTTGCAATTCTCGATCAATAACGTATCGATTTAATAAAAACGAGTTTTTAGCGGAAAAAAATCCGATAGGATTGCATTATGCGATTATTGCATACGTTCGATGTTGCAGGAGCAATTTAAACATAACATTGCTCCAATGTAATACACGAGTTTACCATTGATTGCTAAGATCTCTCCAATATTTATTTTTTCATAACAAAGACCTAGCGTTTTATTAACATTTAAAAGCACCGGTTGTTAAAGTGATGGCGCAATAGTTCCATTGCAGATTGGTCGCGATAATCTAACCTATTTTATGTTGTGTACTCGTATTAAATAAGATAATCAACTTCGCAACAAATGAAATGTCCGATCAAAAACCATCGATGCTATTTATTAATATATCTATAAATGTTCAAAATATTTGCCATTTTTAATTGGCTTGATGATTTTTTTTTATTGATATGTAAATTAATTTTAAAAATAAAAACGCTATAATCACCCATCCCCCCACTCGATTTTCTGCGAATTACTTGTATCAATATACAGTACAATGCAAGACTAGGGTTCCTTTAATATCTATTCATAGAAAAGGGTTACAGGTAGATCATCCCCATCAAACATTTACCTCCACACACACAATTATATTGAAGGTAGCATGATCTCTGGGTTTTATTTAAAAACTCTCATTCAGCGGGTCCCCTAGGTCAAGGATCGACTGTTTATCAAGTGAGAAGAGCCAAATTATCATGAAAACTGGATAACAAAGGCACCAGAGAGCCGCATTTGTTAGGTTTATTGAAAAATCATTTCCGATTGTTTAACAATGAATGCCTTTATTTAATTTTTTTTTACAAGATCTTACAAAATATAATTTTCTTCATTAGGTTTTCGAGTTTTTTAATTCCCCTCTTGATATTTTATTCTACTTTTGATTCAAAATATATACAAATATGATTTTCGACTTCAGTTGCGTTTCGAAAGTGTTTATCCTTTAAAGCAGTGGTTCTTAAACTAACGTCCGTGGACCCCTGGGGGTACGCAAAGTCATTACCGGGGGTCCGCGAAAATATAAAAAAAATATTTATCTATACTTCAACAAGATATTTTCGTGGAATTATTTACAGGAAACATTATAAGAAGATCTATTTTGACCAACATTTCACCAAAAAATGTTCGTTTGTCTGATAAATTTAGTCTATTGGAATTGGAATGTGGTTCGCAAAAAAAATTGTTTAAAATTGGGTTCACGTAATAAATTTTGCTTAAGTCCGCGAAAAACAATTGCTCATCCATCGGAGTCAGATCTGGTGAATATAGGAGGGTATGGAAGTTCTTCCCATTCTAATTCTTTGATTTTTTCAATCTTCTTCTTCGCCTTATGGAATCGTGCATTGTCATGTTGTAATATCATTAGATTGTTACTAATTAATTTTCATCGTTCAATTCTCCCGACTTCTGGCTTACGTAAATGTTTTTAAAGACACTTTTACGTGCAATTTATTAGATTTTGGGCAGTTTTTAAAAGCAAGTAATGTTTAAAGTAAGGGGTAGTGAAAAACTTCTGTAGTTAAACATTTTGATGATACTAAAATTAGGAGTACAAGGGAGTGCTTGTAGTAGAGTACTGGAGTACAAGGAGTTTCTTTAGTAGAGTACTAGATAAAATAGAGTATCTTAACTCAATATTTCGGACATACAGACCTCCATGTCCACAAACTTATTTTAATGCCTATTCACAATCCTTTTTATTCCATTTTGAGACTTTGTCTTCGACAGCTACATCTCCTGTAGAGTTAAATCTAAGACTAAAGGTACTGACATATGAGGACGCATCTAAAAAAAACAATTAATTAATTGTCTACGTATTTAATCTTATAAAAACGTACAAAAACAAAAATAAATAAAAGGTTCTGTATTACTGGTGTTGTAAAATTATGAAGATAGGGTTTATCACTTAAAAGGTGTTAATATCAAAATAACCATATAACTCCTTGAAATTAGCAATATATAAAAATATTCTATTATGAAAATTTTCAATTAACATCATAAGATCAAAACAGCATCATAAATAATATATAAAAACCTGAGCTCTTCTTCATTTTTATTGCAATTCAATTTATTCATACATCATATTCTTACATTTATCTATGTTTTAAATTTAAATTTAATTATATTTTATACAGTAAAAATATAAAATAAAATATATCATTTCATTTAAACAATGATTTGAGCGCTGCATATTAGCATCGTATAGATCCTTGAGGATTTGAACTTTATATGTTCAAATATATTTATGGTTAAATGATTTAATACAGAAATTAAAGGGAAGATTGTTTAAGAAAGAATTTTGAGCATATGGTCAAGTGTTTTGTAGTGAGACTTTTATAAGCGTCGAAGAGCAAGGTGACTTGAACGTCACGAAAAATGAAACTCCAAATAAGAGCTGATTGGAAAGATAGCAAAGTGTTTATAGTGTTCTTCATTTCCGTCGCAAATATATCAAATGTGTGTGCCTATGTAGCATAAAGCAATCACTAGACCAATAGCTTGCCTATTTTATTATATATTACACAAACACATATTCCTCTTTTAGCTAACAATTTCCATTTAAAATCGACTTTTCCTTCACAATTAGTCTAATGAACCCTGTATTATTGACCATTAAAATATGAAGTAACTATGCTCTTTTGGCAGCAATTTCAAAGTAATTTATCTAAAATGATGAGAAAATCAAATATTAATAAGAAACCCATAGCATTGCTATGATTAGTTGTAATAAGAAGAGAAAATATAAGTGCTTGAAAGTAAAATAAAGGAAGTGTTTCTAAGAAAAGTACATTTCCTTCTTGCATCCGCCGAAGCAACGCAATCTCCATAACAATGAAACAATCATTAAGTGGTACATGTTAACCACACCTATTGCATAACATCTGTGTTCCTATGCATTTCCTATAAACCATCATATTATAAATGATCATTAAATACTATGAAATATGAAAACATGAATTCTTATCAGGACATTTTTTTGAAATGCTTAATTGGAATCTATTACCGTAATATCCGTTGAATCGTGCAATTCCTATAGTTTTGATATGCTTCATTTAACCGCCACTTTTGTTGCATAATCCTTGATACAATTGAAAATGAGAACTCATATCTGCCATTATTACTATTGGACATTATCATGAAAAGGCTGCGTAATATTTGATAATTAGAAAGTGGTGATCTTGCTCGTAAGTCCAATGGTTGCAACACGGAGGCTGTCAGCTAGTCAACATCGACCATGCATAGTCATGATGTTATCAAGAAGCCGAAAAACTGACCATCGCAATTGGATAATGTCCGATTCTTTTGCAATCCAGATTCGTATTTCGTTCATATTGCAAAACCATGCCAAACATTAATAGATATTGACTGCGTCGTGAGCAAAGAGCAAACAATATCTTGGCTAAGCTTTTCGCAATAACGAAAAAGCTATTAACATGGCTTTACGATCGATTTTCAGAAGTTCCTATCGAGGAAATTGGTTTTGATCAATTGAAATTCGTATAATCGGAGGCATCAAAATTTTTGCCCCTCAATATGACATTTTTGATCCAGCCCATGGACCAAGGGATTTTAACATCAATTTAGCATAGGATAACGTGAAACGGAGGCGCTTGCGAGGCAGAGTTCTCAGGTCGCGCCCCATTCCCACGTGTTCTTCGAAATGGCCACACACGCACGCGGGTTCGTTCTGCTCTCGGACCGCTATGTAGCCGAGTGGTAGGATGGATTTAGACGGGTGTTAAATAGAAAAACTCGCGTCTTAGACAACATCTTTATTAATCACGAGTGAGACCATGCGATCTGACCACGGGAAGTACATATTCCCACAACCAAGGCTATCCGACGACCCTCGCGGCAATTTGAATTTGAAGATGATGTCATACGTACGTTATTATGTTCTTTGATGTTATACATAAAATAACACAATCTTGGTCAATAGTGAAGCTTGAAACACTAGTTCGATCATGAAGAAAGATTCTTCTTGACGTGTAAACATATTTAATGCATTCTGAAGAGAATGCAGCAAATTATATATCTAAAATATGTAAATTATTGGTAATTTTTTTTTTTTTTTGAAAACGTGGATAGAGATCGAGGTGTGGCTCGATTATGATTTAAATGATCTGGGTTTTGAATGCATGGATGATGCAGATGTCGTTCCTTTTGTTTATCAAGAGGAAGAAAATGAGAAGATACCAGTGATTATATTAGTCATAAAACGGTTTTGAATTATGTTGAAGCATTGTTAGATTATGCTGAACAAAGAGGATTTGAATATAATGATATAATGGCTTTAAAAAATGCAATTGATATTAGAAATGTGTTTAAAATTTTTGATGATTTGGATTACCCGTGTTTTTCAGTTATCCGTGTTCTTCTTCCCCAGCATTAGCTCGAATAATCGAGTCTACTGTTTTTAAGAGGTCAATCTTCAGAATTTCATTTGCGCATTTTTC
Organism: Stenopsyche tienmushanensis; assembly: GCA_008973525.1. NCBI lineage: Eukaryota > Metazoa > Arthropoda > Insecta > Trichoptera > Stenopsychidae > Stenopsyche > Stenopsyche tienmushanensis. The sequence goes on from WACJ01000152.1 coordinate 358,354, forward strand.
ATACAATTTATCAATCATATACAATATTGTTTAAATATCATTTATACTGTGATCTCATACAATATTCATAGATAATATTACGAATAGGTTCAAGACACTGCAAAAAAACCAATCGATATTAATAAAAGTATCGATTCAAATCTCATCTATTATTACCTAACCCAATCGAATCGCCATGGAGGCACAAAGACCCCGTTCATTTTGCTTAAGAATCATCGCAAACGCCTTATACTCCTCAAGGTTAGGATGTCACATTACTTATGGACATATCTAATATTATATGCATAGTCTGGTAGTGAAATTGAATTTAAATATGGCATGAAAACAACCAATCATTGTGTGGAGTCGTCAGCTGGTGCGCAGCAAATCTGGTAGCGGATGTATGAATTTGCGAAAAAGTGAAAGCCGTCGGTTTCCTTAAAGAGTCCAAAAGGCAGATACCGCATATATTACTTGCACATAAATGCGAAAAACGAGTTGTGGAATGTCAAAAGTGTACCAAAAACATACTTTTTGCACATATCCGCTCTGACAGGGTGATAATTGTCCAATATGTCATGCATGTTATGCAATATATGATCCACTTTCACTCTCAATTGCTTATTTCCGTTTCCATTGCGAACTTAATCGACACAACTTTTGAGCAAATGAAGATTTTGAGGTTTTTTAAAAATAGTTTATGAATTATATAATGCTTTTATGTCTTGGGGATAAGATAATTTTAATGTCTTCTTTATAGAAGTGCTTAATATGATTGCACACGATGTTTTCCTGTGCTTCGTTAGAAGTAAAGTGCTGAAGCATTGATTGGATAATTTCAAAAGAACGTGAAATAATGTTAACTTCAGGCATCTTAAAAACTCAAACAACAATTGCAATAAGTAAAATTTACTTCTTAAAGTGCAACTTCCGCCATTGAATGTAGGAAGCAAAATCTCCATAGGAGATTTTTCCAGAGATAGATAATATTTATGCATTGATTTTCCATTGCCTTTCACAAATGATTAAATCTGGACAAGATTATTTGAATGGCCAAAAAGTTATGGCGTTTTTAGTAATAAAAGTTCAAATTTATTAAAAACAAAAAAAATAAATACAACCTCATAAAATATAAATCCCATCATTGTTCAATACATCTTCAAAACATAACAATATGTAACATAAATATTATAATAATATCTACAATTGGTTTCAGCTGTCGTTGCACTCCTGTCGGCCAATATTACAGGATAATTCCAAATAATCTTTTTCACTGAAATTTGCATTTAATTAGTTAGTCGATCTTACATTATAATTATGTGTTCTGCTCTGTTAGTACATTTTGTATCTCACAACATTTGTATGAATAGTAACTGAAATTAATTTAGTATTAAATCATTAGCACTAGGGAATCCAATGCCAAGCCAAAATTTCGATCCCGGAATTTCTGGATTGCATTGGAAAATTCTCGATTTTCCGACAAATTATTTATTTCCGTCATTGCAGATGAATACTTATATACTATAATACTTTGATGTGATTCGTAATAATATTACGGAGCAATACAAAAATTTTGAACCCCGTATCTATTATATTTCATATCGATGTTCCCATTATTAGAGTCGACGTGTAGTAAATACATCACCGGTAGGGAATGGTTAATATAACAATTTGAAAAACATATATATATACTGAATATATATATGTTTAGATTTAGTAGCCTTCATCGTGATTGTGAGGTGTACGATTTCTGTTAGATAAAATTTTCAATCCCGAATTTTTCGGGATTACGTTTACTAATCCCGGGATTCATGAGCACCTAAGACTGTCCGGGATCCCGGGATTGGATTCCCTAATTAGCACAATACAAGCCTTATGGTTACATAAAAAATGTCGTCAGATGTCGGCTATTTTTTATTTTTTTATCTGAAATTTCACATGGGGCTCTTCATTAGCAAAATTTTAAAATCTCTGCATTTTGATAGAAATTTATATTGATACACGAGTTTTTTCATCAATTTTGTTGGCGACGCCATGGTACACATGTTGTATCATATGGATGAATGGATACATTTAATTTAATTCTATAAACATAGAAGAATCTGTTTCACGTATTATGTCACTGTATATAAATTATCTAATGCTATCTGAATCAATAAAATCTAAAGATTTTTCCTGTCTATATTAATCGATTGACATTTACAATTCTCATCTGTTTGATTTTATTTTAGTAGACCGTCGTGTCATTAATTTTTATGTCCTTTCATTGACCAATATATAATATTTCATCGATGCTCAAAGTTTGACAGTATTCAATAATGTCATTATTTAGAGCAAAAATGTTAAGAGCGATTTAATCAATGTTTCAAATTAAGTCTAATAAAAAGGAAAAAGTTCGCGTGCTAGTACTTTTCTGAACATTTCTAAGTATAGTAATTAATTTGTAAGATGGTAATCGTTTGAAATTGGTCACACGCTGTAACTAACACTAAAACGAACTAACGAACGATAATATTCATCAAATGCAAAAATCTACAATATCATCGCTTATTATAAAAGATCATCATAAGTGAAATAAAACAAAAAATATGATCTAAACAGTCACTTTTTGTCAGGTAGCTATAATCTGAGGAATTTTTTGAACAAAAATATGTCCGTAGCTGTAAAATTTCTTAATGCAAAGTTGCTATATTCCTTTATATTGAATTTTGATTAAAGATTATTAGCAAAAAATATATTAGAAAATGTTACATAAATTATAAAAAAGATTCATATTGAAATTATAAAAATATAAGTAAAGCAAATGTGTTTTTGTGACATTATACTTAAATAGATAAATTGGATTGAAAGAAATTTCGATATTTTGAAGCAGATAATTGCCAAATAATTGACAGTTAATCGGTTATATAACAATTATAATTTTTACCAAGAAGCGTTTCTTATTTTTTTATTGTGTGTCGAGAAAGAACGATTTTAATGGTTGGCGTACAAATGCAGATTGATAGACTGATAGACCATCGTTTTCCTAAACATAATACTTATTAAGAAGAATTTCAGTCATATCTCATCCAATTGGGACATATCTAAACTGATCATGCATCTCATTTTAACCCTTTGAGTAGTGAGCTAATTTAAAATCTTCATAGTCTTAGATGCTACATTTATTTGTCCGCCACTTACCATCCGTACAAATGTACTTATCTGTCAGGACCGCAGCAGCGCGTATGAAGCTTATATTTAACACTTTCGTCGTCCAACGTGAATCGGAGTTATTTCTTACGGGGTCCAAATTCGATAATCGTCAATTAACAAAAATAAAGATTTTTAACAAAAATAAATTGTAATTTATATAGGGTGCTTGGCCGATTTCTTGTGTCCTACGTTACCTTCGTCACTGAGGCGCTTACCGCGAATATTGGAAACTATGAAACGGGCGTTAGGGTTAGGTCTGTGTTTAGCTGCGACTAAGTGATGTTCTTTTAACGTGCACTCGATATTTTTATCTATAAATTTTTAAGGTATTCTTCTTACTCATTTCGTAATTTTTTCGTGTTTGTATCCAAGACGCACGACCACATCTAAAGCTTCAATCACTCTTGACAAATTAACTTCTCTACACTATGAAATTTTACCACAATCTCCATTTTCATCAGATATTTCACCAATCGATTATTACATTTTTCGTAATTATGAATTATTTTTAAGATAAAAAATATAATAACCAAAATTATATATTAAAAGTCTTTGAATTGTTTATTAAGTATAAAAATGAAGATTTAAAAAAGGCATATATAATTTGCCCGATCATATTTATTCAACGCCCGTTTCATAGTTTCCAACCCAATATTTACTCCCAAATACTGACAAAGTAACTGCCATTTCATCCAATTATTTAATGTATGAAATTTCTAATATTTTAAAATTTGTTTCAGATTGGAGATCTTAGACCGGAAGCACAATTTACCTTAGGAGTTGCTGGAGAAAGGCGTTTAGCAGGAAGATTGGCTGCAGCACGACGGGCGCGTTGTATCTGTCGTCTCTTGTCTGCATCCTTAGCACTATTTTTCTTCCTCCTAGCCCTAGTACTATGTTCCCTATTATTATCAGGAGGTCGAGCCATGTTTGGTTCAATGATGTGATTTCTCTTAAATATATATATAAAACATATTCTATGATAAAATATTATGTACAGTATTTCTACAGCAATAACCACCAATCGATAATACGCCGTAAAGTGGTCAGTAGACAAATGATAGTGCCATTATAATCATTTTATACAAATACGAGGCGAGGACATTTTCTTCAATTTTTCAAAAAAATAATTAAATACCCATTCTATCTTATTTTTTCGGTCGTGTGACGAATCGAAAGAGGGTTTCACAACATTCTAAACACGTACAGGGGCATTGTGGCCACTGTTAAAAGACTGCATACAATTTTGCCAGCATTTTTGATAGTCGGTGACCTTTCTACAAGGCAAGCCCCACAATATGCATAAAATTTTCCAAAAACAAACATCGATTCGAATTAATACCATAATAAGCGCGGTTATTAATGGTCGCCATTTACATTGTTCGCTTCATAATTGATATTTAATGATTTGACACATTGGGAAAAGTAAGAGCCTGTTTATGCACATGTTAATTTTAAGAATAAAAACACATTTACGAAATCGTGTTTGTATGTGCCAGTTACTTGGCCGAATGAAGCAGAAACTATTGGACCACGATTATCTATTACAAACTAACGTGTATCAGTTGTGTTCAAAATGTCTAGCTGATTTTATAAGAAAATTATGTTTTTGAGCTCAAGTTGTATTTAATCAATAATTTGTTTCGAAATAAATAGTTATCCAAAATAAATGCTTTTATTTCAAAATGTTCTTCCCCATAGTACAAGTAGTACAAGAGTACAAGGAACAACGATGATACCCGGACTATGAGATGATAACCAAGTCCAGTAAATCCTTAAGAGGAAAAGAAGGACTGCGCTCCATATATTAATACTACAGATGTAATATATTCAATCAACATGATTATAATACATAGTTTTACCTTTCAAAGATAAAAACTCAGTATTTAAACCATCCGAAATTGATAAGTCGCTCTTCGATACGTTCATCTCGATGACCCGCTGGGTGAGTGCTCACATACAAAACTCAGAAGGCACCCTACTTTCAATATTGAACACTCAAGGTGATACATTTATATTATAAATTATATTGAAATAATGTCTTCTTTTGAAGAGATATTGAAGACACCCTGATTCTAAAACAGAAATAAAATAAGTATAGTCCAAAGAATATCTTTCATCATAAAGGAAAATTAGTATCATTAACGAAATATCACCTAAAATGTGTACTGTACTAATATCATATACCGAATGTTGATATAATAAATTAACAATAGGTTCGTAGAATTTTTTTTTTCATTTTATACTTTTTTCTTCTTCATTTGGACTCGGTTTTTCGTAATTCCGTCCGAAAACATCCTACGAATTTATTGAGTGTTGTATTAGATCTAATTATAAAGACTCGGCTTCAAATCCAAAATCTAGAAAAAAATCAACGTATCAAAAAATCTGGATAAATTCAATTCAGACTTATCCTAATTTCCTTTTCCTGAAAGTAATGGGTTGTTTAAAAATAAGTTGTTCGAGGCTGCCTATGACTGACTATATTTCAGGGGTGCGCCTAGGAGTTTGGCCACCCGTGTACAAATATAAATTGACTGCCCCCTAATTTTTTAAAAATCAAAATTAAATATTTTACAAATAAAATTCGATCGAATTATTTTAATTTTAATGTAACATTTTTTTTTAAAAAAAAACGACATTTTTATTCGGATTAAATAATATGTAAATTATGTTAAATTTGAAGGAAAACATCACCGTTTTAGCTGTCCGAGTTCTGTCGCGGTGTCCGATCCGGTTTTGCTAAGGTAAAAGAAGCCTTTAGTCAACTATGCCGAGAGGCGATAATGCTATTCTCAATTTTTATTCATGTATTCTAAAAGCGAGTACCCGCTAAGCAAAGCAACGCCTTGGAGCTAACTTTATACATAAAAAATTAATAAAAAACAAAATAAACTCCACAATTCAACACGATATGAGGTGCTATCATTGACTGAAAAATATGTTAGGGAAGAAATCATTACCGACGAAAACGAATATCAAAATCCAAAAAACATTAACAATTTACAGTCCGGGTATTCAGCGCTAAGCTTCGCCTAAAGTACGGGAAATTTCTTAATAAATTCTTGGAAATCTACTTCTTTCTCAAAATTGATATAATTCTTAAACTAGCTAATAGATTGCAACGAAATTTTAGTGGTGCCTACAAAAGAGCTTACTGCAACGATATATTGAAACAAAATAGTGGTTTTCAATATATGGTACGTGTATCAGCGTGATAAAATTCAAAAAGTTACTTTTTGGCATGAATTGTATGTAATGGCATTGATTAAATGACACCAAAACACACGAATAAAATATAAGGACAACATTCAGTTAGTTTATCATAGAATTGGGTATTTTAACACTGAAAATTGGCGTGCCTATAATTCTTCTCCGAAACATAAATCCACCACGACATGTAGCAACTGTACCAGGTTTTCAGTGAAAAAAAAAATCATGAATAATATTATCAGAGCTACAGTTTAATTAAAAATGTTCAAGAAGAAGAAGTTGTGCCTTGAAAGCCCCGAAAAAAAGGGTGCGAACCTACTAATCGCTACCGGTTGCAAGGAAAGATCTTTACTACCCGATAGAGATCGTAAAAAGCCCCGGGGATGAATTTCCCCCCAAAACTTTTACAAAAAGCCCTAAATGCCCTAAAATTAGAGGGAGTGGCCACAAAGTTTCCGTGTCCAACCGGACCGAATTTCGGACCGCTGATCAACGAAGGAACGCCTCGAGATTGGACACCATGCCCGAACGTGTCCACAGAACATGGTTTGCGTTCATGAATGGATCTCCGCATGGACATGTTAAAATATAATTTAAAATTAATGATAATTTGCTATTCAATCATAAATCATCTCCTAAATAAAGCTCCTATTGTAAAATTCCTATCTCAACTTAATCACACATGGAAGTCAATGGGAAATTACCCAATGAAACATTATTTCCCTAGAATAACCTTAAAAAAAGAGCATCGTATAAAATGTAAAGATGCTCTAATTTACGAAAAAAACTATTATGTAATTTTCAGCATATTATGTATTTTTCATATCATATGTGAGAAACATTACTATTATCTACTAACTTTCAATTATAAGCAATAAACTCATTTTATAAACAAAGCTGATGAAAAATCGCAGGTCTTGTTAGTCGAATCGACTAACATAGCTATTCACAATAAAATGTATTTATTCAACGTATATCATGCACAACTTTCAATTGTATGAAATCGATCGCACGAAGAGGTGAGTAATATGGATGTGGCTCCCTATTCAATATCGCCCATTGCAAAATCAAGCACAAAATCTTCATCAAATCCCATACACGACATCCTTCGGTGATCTCATTATAAGAATCAGTTTCGCCATCTCAGATGTCACCTCATCCATGCCAAGAGCTCGTACCTTCAAAGTTAAGCCATATCTACGCCACGTGAAATGACTGCTAATTGCATCCAATTAACAATGACACTACTTCAGCCACCGTTGACCGTGTTTCTTGCAGCGTGCTGCAACATCTTAATAAATACATTTTGAGTTATTTATATTTGCATAAAATATCTGAAACTGGTTAATGACTCCTTGCATTCAAATGATTCCCACTTCCTTCCGAAACATGAGATTTTTTTTACAAGACCTCGATTAGATTGTAAATGTAATACTTTCAATGGAAAATATGTTTGATAACATTATTCTGATCATAATACAATATTATAATTTTGTCTCTTTTGATAAGCGGAGAATTTGGCTTTGAATATTAATCGATTGAAGGCTTTACAGAGTTGACAGTTGACGATGAATGAATTTCTAATGAGTACTAAATTCTAAAGGCTATTTCGAAGAACATTGTTTCCATTTCGGTTTTAAAATGAAATACATATGTACTTGATAATACGAATGACTGAAATGAAATCAATATTAAACTAATTAATATCCATTGCTTCTTTTTTTATGCGGTTTTATAAGATCAAAATTCTCGTACAAATACTCATTATCATATAACATATATTTTATGGCATATGCTAATATACATAATATGAACAACAATGTTACATGTTTTCAAACGTCAGGATGACGATTGGTTGAGTGCCGCATGAACTATGCCCGCAGGCAAAATAAAATATAATACATCTTCATTATGATAATATCGTCCATGCATATGGTATTATAAATGGGCAACATTTAAATCTCATCAGAAATATGCGATTTGCAGACGTTATTATTATAAATTTAAGCTTTGAAGCAATATTTTAAATAAATTTGAAGTTTGGAATAACTTATGGTTATTAATCAAAAATTTAAAATTTACTCATTCATGGTCAGTTTGTATTGAGACACGGTTCATGAAACACCTATATTATTATATAGTGAGCGTAGCACTATTATCATTTTTGTTATGAATGATTTTTTATATTTATTTATACACAATTTCGTGTCCAACCGGGACCCCAGGGACGTTCTTATAATAAGTCCTTGGGGGCATGCTTATAAGGCTATTACCAACGGGCCAATCAAGATTTTGGCTTATCAAACTTAGATGAACTAGAAGTTTTTGTAAGAAACATCTGCCCAAAGAAATCTCCCGGCCTGGATTGCATCGATGGACGCATCGTCAAAAGGGTCTTTCGGCAGATCGACCGCGATCTTTGTTTCATTTTTCAAGAGTGTTTCAAGACAGGCATCTTTCCTGACTGCTGGAAGAGAGGACTGGTCGTCGTTCTTCCGAAACCAAAGACGAATAAACAACCAGAAGACCAAAAGGCGTATCGGATCATAGTGTTGCTTCCCACGCTAGGAAAATCCTGGAGATAACTATAGCGTATAGGATGAATACTGCTCTTGAGGGAGACTATCCACTATCCATTAGTTTGGCTTCAGACCTGAGAAGCTACTTTGACAATAGGATTGTTTTTACACCGGCTGGAGGTGAATTTATCACTCGATCTCTGACGATGGGATGTCCACAGGGATCTGTTCTGGGCTCCATGCTCTGGAACATCCTGCTTGATGATGCCCTTGATCTGGTACTCCTGCAGGATTGCTTACTAACAGCATATGGCGATGATCTCACAGCATACGGGGATTCAAGATCAGAACTGTAGGAAAGAACAAATACAACCTTAAGGATACTTTGGACATGGAGTGAGGCTAATAAACTTTATTTTGCAGCGTCAAAATCAAAATCAATTTTGCTCAAGGGCAAACTCGTTCATTATCCACGCATTTGGCTGAGTGAAGATCGTATAGTTTTCGATAAAAACCTCGTATACCTGGGCATAACCATCTTTGAGGGATGCAGATTCAGAGAAAACATTAAAATTGCAACCAGCAAAGCGGACAAGGCTTTTGGCAAAATGTCCAGCCTGGCGGGCGCTGATTGGGCGGGGTCTTGGGGGCAGACACCTCAGGATTGCTTATGAAGCCATCTACGAGAGTATTGCCACATACGGAGCAGGAGCATGGACTTGGACAGGCTTGGACACCGTGGAAGAAACAAGATGGCGAGACGAAGCCTAAACATTGCACAACATCAGTCACCACTAAGAACCACTGGAGCGTACAGAACAACTGCTACAGACAACCTTTCTGTCCTTGCAGGGATCATGTCACTAGACCTAAAAATGCAAATAAAGGCAGTGAGGCACCTTAAAAGGCACGTAGAATAATTAAAATTGGTAACTCCACTCTATCAGCTGAGGAAGCAGATGGAATTCTTACGGATCCTATTGCCACTAAAGGGTGGGCTAGAAACGCAGCAATTGCCGATCGGGAACGCAGTTGGTCTGAGTCGCCTCACGGTGACTACATGCGGGATTTCTTTGGCTCAATCTCATTTCGCCTCAAGCTAAAATGGGTTGATCTCGATCACTGTACTTCCCAGTTCCTGGCAGGGCACGACCGTTTTGCGGTATACCTGGCAAAAATGAATCTAAAAGATAGTTCGGACTATGTGTGCGGGGATCCTTTCATGGATGCGGATCACGTTCTGTGGTTGTGTTTGGGTATGTCGGTCGAGAGAGAGGCGTCTCTGTGCCGTATCAGCGGTCCTATATCTGGACCTCTTGGCTACAGGGACTTGGTGGCCAGCCCCAGTGCCTTTTCGGCGTTCAAGCCCTTCTGCCATAGCTTCAGAGCCAAATGCGCCTTGGACGGATACTATTTTCAGTATTCGTCCTCTGGGTCAGTCGCATAAACTCTGTCTTACAAGCGCACGCGTTTTAAAATATCGCCATTGCATATACACTCTCAGAATTGGTTATGTATCCAAATTAAAATGTATTTATTAGCATTTATAAATACAGGATATCGTTAATACATCCAAGTCAGAATGGCGTCTTAACACACATTGAGCGGGCGATTATGCACCGCTTAAAAAAAATACTCTCATGTAAAAATCGCTATAATTTCAAACCTACCAAATATTTTTAAATTAAATTTTGAATTATCAACTGGGGAATGATTACATTATGTCAATTTTTGAATGATATTCTTGAAAATATTTCCTGCTATGAAGCGCAAAAATCACAATATTTTTTTTGAAATCTATGAGCCCACACACCTACGACACATTCTTTGGATGAACTTTTTTGTCATCTCTTTTTAAAACTTTATATTTTATCTTAAATAACGATAATCGATGTGATACTTTTCATAGAAACTATCCCTGTAAAGAGATACTATTTATCTTGCATTACAGTTCTAATCGCAAAAAGGCAATTAATAATGTTCTCGCCTAGAATGTGTTAAGGATCCAGGAAACACCAAAAAGTATCCATTAGCAAAATTTCATCATTTGCACTTCCTGCAAAAGTAGATCTCATGACGGAGACTGACCACGCCGAAATCCGGTGATTTTATCACTTCCTCTTGCAAAAGATATGTATCTTACGTGTCTTTGCATGACCTACGCGGCCAAACGCGTGTTTGTAAAGGCTTGTTGTAAAATTACATAAAAATATACGATTTAGAACGACGATTTAGAACGCAAAACTGGCGTGGTCAAAAGCGTAACGAAATTATGCTGCACGCGAAATGATGTAACTTGCAGATACAATCGTTAACTATTAAGTGGTTTCCTTTGACTCCCGACATACGTGTGCGTGCTAGAATTGCCTTCTGGAAAATTGATTTTGGACCAAAAAACCTTGTAATGGTTTAATCAAATGGACTTTCTATTGGAATCTCCATCATTACGTTTTGTTAAACCCATGTATTTATCATTACAATTTGCTTAGGATGACCTTAGTAAGTGTGGCATCTTGAACGAACAGTATCATCTTTTTCATTCTTCTGGCAGATTTTTGATTTTTTAAATTAAAATTAAGTCCAAAATTCTTCCATTCAGATAGTGAAACTTTACATTGATGATGTATAAGATCTGTCAGATTATAAAATATACATTTATTTTGATGTAGATCAAAGTGCTAAAATAGGAAAATATGGTCAGGTGTAGGGAATCCAATCCTGAGCCAAAATTTCAGGATTTCAGAATTGCATTTGACCATCCCGGGATCCCGAGACCGGAATTTTCAATAGTTTAAGCAATTACAATGATAAATTTGATCAAAAATTTCTTATAAGTCCATTTGTTTAATATAAACACTAAAAAATAAAATCCAGGAAGCCAGACGGACTTGTAAACACAGGGGATTGAAGCCAGTTTTTTTTTGGAAGCCAGGCAACTTGCTGCTGAAAATGCACGCTCAGCCTCCACACTCGTTGGAGGTATCGTCATCAGATATTTAAATGCTAGTTAAATATCTAACTAAAATTCCTTTTCTTATCTAAATTTCCTTATCTAATTAAGAGACACGGACTAAAATTCGCAAAATTCCCGATTTCCCAATAAATTATTTATTTCCGTTGCTGCAGATGAATACTTATATACTATAATACTTTGAAGTGATGCGTAATTATATTACGAAGGAACACAAAAATTCTGAACCCCGTATCTATTATATTTCATATCGATATTCCCATAATTAGGGTCGAGGTGTAGTAAATACATCACCGGTAGGGAAAGGTTAATATAACAATTTGAAAAACATATATGTACTCTATATATGTATACATAGATTAGACAGTTACTGTCTCTAGGTGTCGCCTAATCTCGTCAATTAGTAATTACGCCAGTGTTTCCAAGCATCCAGATTTCAGCGGGAATGTCTCGATTTAGTAGCCTTAATCGTGCTGGTGAGGTATACGATCTGTTAGATAAAATTTATAATCCCGAATTTTTCGGGATTACGTTTACTAATCCCGGGATTCATGAGCACCTAAAACTGTCCCGGTTTCCGGGATTAGGTTCCTTAGTCAGGTGGTAATGTTATGTCGACATTTTTGTTTAAGATCGTTATTTTATCGAAGGGATTCCTGCTGCGAGACTGCACACAATACCGATGGAAAGAATGCTTCTTCCCAATGCCAAGATTATCGGTCCATACTCTTCCCTTTTCTGCATGTCTAGATTTCATCTTAGCACACGCGCAGGACAGAAAGAAGAAACTGTTAATATCACAAATTGCGCATGCAAAGATTAAAAGCGGTTCCGCTGCAGATGATTTTTACTCCAAGCTATCAACAAAATTAATATTCACATGTCGTTCAACTCATTTATTCCACATCTAAGTTCCCACAAATTCACATATATTGTCCATAAAAATGTACAGATTTATTTGACAATAAAGATACATAAAAAATTAGCAGTCGCCATAAACGAAAAAGGCATTATGATAATGGAAATGCTTCTCGTTTGGAATCAAACAAATCACCATAAATCAATGGAATAAACGCTCAAGCAATCACTAGACTTTTTATAATGTTCATTATTCAGCACAATATGCAAATAGCTCTTCCATACAAACACGTAATATTAAGTCATTATACGGGTCGTAATTGTCAGGACGATGTCACGATTATTATGAAATGGGCTTTATCGATTTTTCATTCTGCACAGTTCTATATGGGTAATAAATGGCGTAAAATGTTCGATGAGAAGACCATAAAATCTTGTGCAATATCACGCAAAATACTTACTAAAAGAGATAATGCAAAGATTAATTTCTTATTCAAAAAATACATCATTAATATAAAAATGCAACTGCATATAATATTTGAATATTTCAATAATTATCAAGGTGTTATAAACTGAGACTGTATCAAAAAGATTTAGAGATTGACAGATTTATGAACAATCATCAATACATAGTATAATACTACCTCAATTAAATAGGAATATGCTTAAATGCCATTTTTATGTCTGTCCTCTGATCCATACAAATGTTATATATTTTTACATAAACACCCATTTTAAAAACGTGATATCTATGATAATTTCATTAAATAATAAGAAAAGTCCTTGAAGAATTTCAAAATACAAATACAACAAGGCTTGCATGCGATACTTACACACTGCATATTTATATTCAACGCATGCAGCACATGTCCCATGTTTTGCTTTTGTAATGACCAATTATTATTTTATCGTTGCATCTCTACCGATTATTCATTATGATATCACTGAAACTTGTCCTAGATTCCCTAATGATGCTGCAACTTCCATAAACACGATTTTAAACAACGTAAAGCTCCTCGATCAATCAAGAATCTTTACAATTTAATTTGTTCAAGTATATTAATATATGTATATAAAAAGCATGACGATGGACTTTTAAGAATACTGCATATCCATATTGTAACAATATCGTCGCACATATTAAGTTAATTATTATGGCACAAACATAAAGCTAATATTTGACAATATTAGTATAATCAATAATACTATTTAATGAGAAATAGTGTAGAATTCACACTTTAAGATGTTGTTAAATACTAACGCCGTAAAGTTTTATTTGCATTTTTTCAACATTCATTATTTAATATAGGCAATTAATAAACCAACACATTGCAATATAACAATTAAAAAATACATGCATGAAATATTACTTAAATTTATTAAACTTAAATTATGATTTTATAAACCTAAATGAGTTTCTTGTAACTTCTCTTTAATTACATAATACAATTACAACGGCAAATATATGAATAATTTAGATATTTCATAAAAATGTAGGAATTGGGTTACAAAAATCACACAATGTATACTAATCATTTTTGCAAAACATATTTGATTTATGTTTTTATGTAAATGTAAAGAAATTGCCTATGTTTAAAATAGTTTTAAACAATTATTTCTCTAAAAAAAACCCATTTCCTTGTTTTAACTGCTCTTTTCAATATTATAATTTTAGGCGTAGTTAACAAAATTATAAGGATTTTACTAGCATAAATTACAGCATAGATAAAAACGTCTATGTTGCTATATTTATTTATCACATTTTAAAAAAATAGATACAAAACACCTATATTTTTTCAACGAAATTGTTCGGTACTCATAGCTCGATCCTTAAATAATATAGGAACCTATTTACCAATAATTTCTTTTTCATCTGAAGGAAAAATAACATGATCAATTTGTACGTCAAAGTCATTAACTGGCAATTGAGCAAAAATCTGCTGACGGAACGCCAAACCGATCGCACGAGGAAATACTTGATCAGAGTCAGAAATAGGCAATTCTTTTAACGCCCTTAAAAAGCGATCGTAATACCCTTTTCCATGACCTACTCTATGTCCTTCAGCAGTAAAAGCAACCCCAGGCACTACGACCAAGTCTACTCCGCCTAAAAAGAATAATTCAGCGTAACGTAATTCAATTCAATATATTAAAAGATATTATAAATTAAGTATTATACAAATAATAACCAGTTTTCATGGCGTCTTCTCTTCCTTTTATAGGCTTCGGCTCTCGAATACCCCATGAATTTCGTGGTAATTTTTTTAAGTCTTCCAGGTCGTGCAATTTCAACATTTGCATGTCGTCTTTTTTACAAATTGGTATGAAACATTCCTTGCCTTCTTGTAAAGCCGTCTCGACTAACGTTTCAGTTTGAATTTCTTTTTCCATCGATAAATACAATGAAATTCGTTTGGCCCTCTTCCATTCTAATGTTTTCATCAACTGCAAACGATTTGAATATTTAAATTGTTTATAAAAATGTATGAAAATAAATACTGTAATATTTTTACCTTTTCTTGAACAATTTCAGATTGATGCACACAATCTTTTAGAGTCATATCCTTAAGAATATTGACAGTTTTCTTTCTTATTATAGCCTTTGCTGCTTGTATCGCACATATCCTTTCTGGTGTAGTTATAACCATCTTTAACAAATAAAACAATACAATTAAATACAAATGTTTGACCAATTATATTAAAATATAGATGTACATTGAATCTCTAGCAACGAGTAGTCTTCATCGGTAAATATAATAGCATACATTAAAAAGGCCAACGTGGTAATTTTTTGCTCAATTAAGTATATAGCACACCTCTCATATAATTTTTATGTCATATAAGACTGCTAAAAAAATTGTGGTCACCCTCGTATTACATGGTTGATAGCTCTTATGCAATGTCCTAAATAACTACTCTCCTATAACGCAATATTATCATAATATGAAACCTATCCTCCACTTTATGTAGAAGATTAATAGGTATACTTATAAATATGAAGTTTAATTAACTTACTTTTGTTCTGGAATTGGAGTTTAATCAAATGCGAATCTGCGTTGTATCGCATGCAATACTGATGTAATAATAAACATGTTTTGATCCCAATGTTAAAGGTCAAGATTGGTCGATACAAAAGCTACGAGTTCTCAAATATTTTGATATAAATATATTTGTATAATATTGGAATTATTAATTTATAAAAAGTATTGTCTCACAAATTTTCGTATCACTTGAGAATCTTCTGAAATATAAAGCAAAGGTCAAATTATTTAAGCGATAAGAGAAATTATTTTATATAGTTTATCAGAACAATATTCATCAACGTCATAAATATATTTTTTGTATTGAATTCTTAACAATATTAATAATTTAAATTAATATTCACAAATATATAAATTACACAAAGTGAAATGATTTTACAAATCATAGATAATTGATCATTTAAACAAAAGCATACGAGCAATCAGATATACACAAGATCCATTAAGGCAAATTATTGTAAGATCTGATTGCATATTTTTTTATATTTAACATGAATTAGCATTGTAAACAGGCATTTAGCTTACTGTAGCGTAAATAATATTGCACTCTGAATATACCGTTTATGAGAACATGTAATTATTTATACTAATTGTGTTTACAAAAATAAAAATGAAAACGGGGGATTTTGAGAAAACGATACCGACACGTATCCGAGCAGGTCAGGAAGAACAGTTAGAATACTCAAACGCTGTCATAAAAAGCAACGCATGGATGCAAAAGAGAAAGTATGCAAAATGCATTTAATAGCTCCATCATCTTTGATTTATTATGACAGAAGCAGGCCAATGCAGATTAACAGTTTTTAAATCCGACTTATAATGAAAAATGTATTTCAATAAATGCACACATTTTAATAATAAATTAATATTAGAGGATTTTGAATAATATTTTATATGGATGCTCACTTATCGCCATTTTTTAAAATAGTTTATATTATTAAAAATTATTTAATAATTTTAATCCTAGTTCATTAAAACAAATATATAAAAATCATAAAAATCACACATAGCGCGCCATCTATGATTATGTAGACATATTATATAAAATAGTAAAGATACAAACCAAGCAATATTATTAAAAATTAATTAATAGTTTGTTTATCGATACATAGATGGACTATTAATCAATAAAACACAGTTTATATGCAATTAAAAATACATAGAAAATATTTAATTGCATTTCAATAAATTTAAGATTTCTGTATTAAAAATAATATTGTGAAACCATGTTTATGTAAAAATATATATAAACTTCACTTCGCAAGCCACCAAAGTGTGTTGTGCGTCAATCAAATAATAAATAAATTAAAAAAACATTTTTATATTGACTGGCGCAAATTAAATGCAATTCATAGAAAATCCGATGAGCTTATGAATTATTTATAACATAATTAATCATAATCATTTTTTACCGTATTTACATGAATTATCCATAGATATGTAACTAACAAATACACAACGATCAGAAAATACTGAAAGGTGTTAACATTAAAACAAACCGGATAAATCCGGATAATCTTGATTACAAATTACCACGTGTTGGTCATAAAATAAAAGCTATAATGCGATTCTGACAATCTATTATTTGTTGGCATGGAAGAAATTATATAAAAGTTTCCATTTTTATGCCATTTATTTAAAACCTCACGTCTTCCTAACAAAAAGTCTATAAATGTATATTTTTATTTATTTATTTCAACTAAAATATTGATTTAAAGTAATCTAGTATTTATACCAAAACTATATGTTAATTAAAAAAAAATACACGGAAATGTGACGTATTAAATGTCGTGTAATGCAAATCCGTGTTATACAAGGTACACTGCTGAACGCAATTAAACTGACATTACATCATCATGATTAGTCATCATGTCCGGTATCATGACGTAATCCATGGCTGAACCAAATAAAGCATGATCATTAATGTTTTTTCAATAAAATCGTGTTATATAAAGCGTGTAGTACAAAAATAAATAGTGTTAAATGAAAACCGTGTTGTATAATGCCAGTCTTATATGAGGTCAATGCGTCTATGCATTGTTAATTTTAACAATATAATTCGATAAATCTGAAAGAGCGCTATGGCAAAAATATCAATCTGGGATTTGCTAAGGGAGGGGAGTGCATAACACATTACGTACGGGAAGCTTATTTTTAAGAATTACGCTGTATTTAGGCTAACGTCCGCTAAAATGTTATTGCGCGATATTTTTTGACACTATTTTTACATTAGGTAGCATATGAGAATTTACTGAAACTATTTTTACAAAATTGAGCACATTCCCAATACACAGAGTGATCAAATACCAACTATAAATTTCGAAAATATTTTTTTTCCGTGTAATTCTTCTAAGTGCTGTAGAGCGCGTTTCGTGAGTATATAAATTTTATTTGCATGTCAAACCTTCATGATTTAACATGAAACATCAACATATATTTATAAACTACACCCGAGAGTGATGTCCTGGAAACAACCCCGACGTTAACCCAAATAAAAATTTTAGGCCATAAATTGTAAAGTAGAAGAGTAAATTCACCAAAAAAATACGTAAGCCTATTTAGATTCCTTCCAAGAAGTGTATCAGCAAAACAAAATAAACTTATCAATTATGTAACTAACAAAATTTTACAGTAATAAAAGAAACATGCTTTTCTAGTAATGGTTATTAATCAACTTACTCAATCAATACAATGTATTTATAAGTGTTAGACGTAATTAAGCAGCAGTATGAGAACGCATTTGACTACTCCTAACTTTAACTATTGACCACTTGATTAGTACTTATTTAAAGATTAAATACTTAAATATCCATCTAGCAGCAAGCTGATACTCAGTTTATCTACTATTTTTACAAATCATGGCTTGCTTGCCACTCGCTATCTCTTACACGATCGACCCTATCTAACAATATGGAGCATGAGGAACCTTACCGGAACCAAGAATCTTTAGGAACAAAACAAGGACAAAAAGAACATCATCTTTTATGGCGGCCTCGAGGAGATTCACATGAAGAACTTCATTTTGCAACGTAAACAGCATTGTTTTCCATTGAATTTTATATTGTTTTAGAATCACCGAACTGAGAGGGTCAATCTAAAACAGAAAGCCACTCAGTCTCGAATTCGCTCGGGTAAGTTGTACGATGACGGGGCGACATCTTTAGTTGGTGTAGTTGGTGGACTGGACTCCTTGCGCTCCAAAAGTCTTTTCTAGTAGAGTCAAAAAGGTCGTCTAGAGTAGTTTTCCACCATCTCCCTATGAAAACTACTTAGTCTTTACAAACCTCCCACGCTCCCTATCGAGACGTTCGCGAAAGCGTTCGTCAATACGCTCATTCAGGATACCCGTTGGGTGAGCGTTCGAAATAAAACTCGGTGGTAATGCTACCTTCAATATCGAGCGAATGAGGAGGTGAATGTATGATACAGATGGATTTTACCCCTTCCTGTGAATTGATATTGAAGAGGCCCATAGTTCTGCATATATACACATAGTAAATAGGGCAAATTGGATTGAACGTCACGTAAAGTGAAACTCTAAGCGACAATTGGTCGGAATAAGAGGAAGAATGGGTGCGTGTGTGTGTCTATACTTAAAATATTTTTTTAAAAAAGTCATCAGAAATTGAAAATAAGATGATGCCATGCAAGTTTGCCGGAAACAGTTTAATATTATGAATACTATCAGAAACATTGACGAAGCATGGAAAAAAGTTACCTAATAAAAATAAGTTATCAAAGAAAATACTGCAAGAATTTAAGTGCTCGGATCTTGTTTTAGAAGCTGTTTCCGTGTAAAACTTAAATGATAAAATCAATGTAAAAAATCCTTTCTCTTCATAATCAATGCATGGTATGGTTACCTTGTGTGTTGGCTATTTTAAGGTAATGGAATTTTATGTTAATACATATACATTTTTACACATGACGTTAAAAGATTGTCGCGTCAGGGAGCATAAGCGCGTGAATGCCCCGAACGTAATGTGTTAAGATGACATTGGACTGGTCTTGTCGTGAGTCAAATGGACGAAAGATGGCTCCTATGGAATACACGACGGACCTAAATGACATTTCAGCTACTCTAGCAAGAAATTACATAATATAACTAGACGTTCAAATTGTTACATATAATCGATTAGATTTGAGATAACGCGCCAGTAGTTGTGCATCCGAGCCAGCACTTTTAAATCACACTGTACAATGCGGCCTCGTGCAACGTTGTGACGTCATTCGGCAGCGAGCGCGGGAAAACAGCTGGCATTGCCGAAGAACAAACCACAACGAGACGTCAAAGTATTGACGTCCCGAGCAACAATTGAGTCTCGCTAAAATCAAGCATAAAATGGCTCAAGATGTTTCACTTACCGCGCAATGTTGGCAGCGCAAAAAAATCCACACAGTGTATCTCAACAACGTGGCCCCCGTCTGCTACTCGCTCATTATTCAAACTAGCTACTTCGATCAGCTGCTCAGCCGAACCAACCAAACACATACCTCCATATCGCTCTCTCTTTCTAACAATGCACGCACATATTGCACAGTATCGCGCTGCAACCGCGACGTACGACAAATTCAAATTAAAAAGCGATTCCGACGAATTATCACCAATAATTAAATTCTAATCGATTTTTATGAATTCGAATTTATTCCGGAAATGCCAAATTATACATGCACAGTGTTGCAATGCGAAAAAATTAACATTAACATTTTTAAATATTTAACAATTGATGCGTGAACCCTCAGCTGATAAGATGAGACCCGCTTTCTTCATCGTCTGCTGCGAATTAATTCGTACAACATCGCTCAGATTTACAACGCGTTCAGCCCTTTTTATCTTATTCTGCTCAGCTTGTGAAATATAATTTCACGACACTTTGCGACATACAATTTTCAAAGTGAAACTTGCATAGGCGCGATGGGGCAAATTGGACTGAACAAGACAAAAAGTGAAACTCCAAGCAAGACAAACAGAAACGCTACGCGCATGCGCCGCGTCATTTTTATTGTGTATGCGTTTATACATAGCGCAAAGCAACCAGCAGCACTTTTTATATATTACACAAATCATTGAAAAATTAGGCCGTTTATTGTCTACATGTCGCATAATAGTGAAATCTTAATAGGAAACTGCGCATATCAAGGGCCGAAAGCGCAAATCCTGAAGATCTCTACTTTTTTTTTTCAAATATCATAGCGCCAAAACTAATTATTTTCAAAAAATAAAAACTTCAGCCTTACCTTACATATGTACAGCGAAGCTTCGCCAATGTAAAAAAATGTGATTTTGGACAGCCTAAATCGTAATGAATCTGTTACGTATGAGCGGTAGCGCTCTCGGGGCACGAAAATACTCTTTATTAAGCACGGGAGAGAGAGATCTGTCTGCGAGAAGGACGTCCTTTCGCAGCCAAGGCCAATCGACGACTCCCTTCGACTGTTAAAATAGCACATTGCACCTAAAGAGAGACGGAAGATGTCGCTGCTAAATTGGCAATCAATTGATTGAGAAATTGAAATTTTCAAGAAAGCTAAACATCCAGATGTGAAGGAAGCTTTGTATATGTGGTTTCTTCAGGTAAGAAACAAGCGTATACCTATTTCAGTGCCCATATTGGCCACAAAAGCAAAGTTATTTTACAAGGAGATAACAAAAAAAAAAGACTTTGTAGATAGCATGGGTAAAATGCTTTAAAAATAGTCATGGAATACGTTTGAAGATGCTAACGGGTTTTTATTTTTTATAAGCGCTATGACCATTGTGTTTATGACGTTAATTCTATAACATGAAACTTTGTGTTGTATAACTGCTGTTTTTATAACCGTGTATTTGCGCTTAAAACTACATACGCCTGGATGATTTATTTTAGTCGATTCGATTAGCACGATGCCGTTGTCACAAGGTCCGTGTATCCAAACGGTCCGCTTTTCGAACCGCCGATAGCGTACCCGAACATACGAAATACAAAATGAAGTTGTCCGAAGAAGGCTGATCGGATAGGTTGTTTAAATTTCAATTTCAATGAGTGTTCATACGTGCAAAGTAGAATGGTCAAGTAAAATAAAAACCATGTGCAATTCTCAACTGCTATTCTGCGTTTTGCGCTCCAAGCCCAGTTGTGCCCGCCACGGGCGCAACTGGACTAGCTATGTCACCCGCTTGTTACGGCCCTGATAAAACGCCAGTACGTGGAGTACAGACGATCCGTTGAAATACGAAAATGAGATAAATCTTCCCGATTGGTCTTTTCATCGAGCACGGCCAGAGCCAGTTTGCGATTCCGGTCCATCCATTTTGGCATGTATTTCCGCGCCTGCGCATTTGGGAGTTGCTATTTACTTGGCGATTGCACCACGTGATGCGCCCGTGCCGCATTAAATAGCGACACTGCGCCGGAGCGCCGGAGATGTTGTTAAAAAATAATATTTAATTTATTTATCGTGTTTGATAAAGATTTCAGTTCGGAGCCGTCGATCATTGAAGTTGTTATTATTTTTAAATTGTTTTAATTATTTTTCCATTTGTTGATAAAATGATGTTAAATTGTATTGATGAATTGATTAAAATGGTGTAGGTATGATATTGCGCAATATATTGCGCTCGATGCCGCTGTGTGCGCTTGTCGGGGCCGTTCAGTAAAGGCCAGGCCGCACTGGCGGATTGTACTGTGGTGTGGCGGGTTGCGTACTTTCTGATCGTCGGCGATCTCGTGACATGTTGTGTAAACATCGCCAAATTGACACGCGTTAAATATTACAAATAAATGGGAAGAGCCTGAGCTTAGTTCGCCAGGTCCCGGTTCGACAATTCCGGCTGCCCATTAATTCTTGCGAGAATTTCAAAGTTTTGAGTAAGTTTTTTTAACCGCCGCGGTGCTTTGACAGAAATAGAAGTTGCATTGTCTCGCGAGCAGGTTCCCGCTCAAGTGTACTTAAAACTGAATATCTGTGCAGTTTCGAGATCAGACCGCGTACAACGAGGCGACCGAACCACAAATAACAATTCGTTTGACAGCTCTCTTTCGAATGTCAATTGTGTGCATACACTAAAACAGTGTGCAAGCTCTGTGTAAAAACATAAAATATCAGAACGCAACGATCGCGAATGACAGCGCGAGCGCGTTCACACGTCAAACTAAAAAGTTTGGTTATATGTCTATTTAACTTTGTTCGTAATTGAGCGGCACTGACGATGCAAAATGCGGCCATGAACGCATTCCGTCAAAAGCGTCAAATTTAATTTCGAAACAATATTCCACATGAAAATATATTTTTAAAATATTCAACACGAAATACATGTCAATTAAAAGATACATATTTTTTTTGCAAGCGCTCAATTAAAGGCGATACGCTCCGCTGATTGAGCGGTCAGTTTTGTCATTTGTTTCAGCCTCGCCAAAACGCCTAACTATGCTAATTTAGAAAATGGTGTATTGTTTGAACGCCGCAAACCGGTTTTGGCGATCCGTTATTGCTTTCAGCACACTTTTTAATTCGACGCAAAAAATTAACATTTAAGCGCGATGCACATTTAGTTGCTCAACTTTTGAGCTGTTAAACTCAAACAAAAAAATAAACCCACAATAATTTGCATTATATAAAACGCAGCCATTCCGCATCATATAAAGTAAATATACCTCATTCGCTCGATATTTAGAAGATTTAGAAAGCTCACCCAGCGAGTCGCCTGGGTGAATGTATCGAAGTTCCCCGTCCATATGCGATTTACCCAAACGAATTCAAGACTGGGTGATTTCTTCTTTTAGATTGATCCTTGCAGTTCGGCGATTTCAAAACGATAAGACAACGGAATACTCCGTTGTTGTTGTTACAAAATAATTCAAAAGATTCATTGCTTGTCCCTCTTTAAAGCGGTCTTCTTGTTGTTCTCACTGTGCTTTCCAGGGTCCGAATTAGGTACTATTGACTACATAAGAGATAATTATTGACAAGCAAGTGAAGAAATCTATAAAAGTACTATTGTAAAGTATTTTTTATTATTACATACCTTTTTTTTAAAACTTTTTGTCAAACCTTTTTTTTATTTCAAATGAATAATTTAAAGAATTTGTACTTTAGAATTCGCAATTTTATTTTTATTTTTATCAAATTTTATTTTGGAATCTATTTGTCTATTTTCAAATTGCTCTAAATTTTTTTAAAGAGAGTAATAAATAACATTACGTCAAAAATATTTTCACCAATCACCTTTTCCATCCTTGGAAAATGTGCAAGAATTTTTTTCGAAAATTTATTTATCCAAAACTGTGTTTTAGCTTTGAAGGCTCTTATATAACTAATCATTTCTAATATATTTTTATTTTTTCCCTGATGTTCAAGATTTAAATTGTTTAATTTTTCACAAATATCAGCCAAAAACGCCGTCAGTCAAATTTATACAAACTGCTTCGAATTTTGGTGAATCCAATTATGGTTATCTAATTGTTCGAATGTTTGACCTTTTAAAATTAAAAATATTTTAATTGCGCACAAAAATGGCTCCGCGGGCGCACATGCGCTCGCGGGCACGAGTTTGAAAACTCCCTGATGTATGCAATAATTGGACCAACAAATTTGTCAGGTTGGCAAATTAATATTTGCAAACTTTAAACACGTCTTTACGTATACTTTAGTTTAACTTGAAATGAAAAAGGTTTAATTTGAAATGAAAAAGTTTAACTTGATTTACAAAATGAAAAAGGTTTGACTTGAATTGAAAAAGGTTTAACTTGACGTAAAAATACTGTATGCAATATTTCATTTATCCCAATGATACAATCGTAAACAATTATCACTTCAAAATATTATAATTTTTGAGATCGACTAAATTTCAAAAATTTTCATTCATAATTTTAAAAATCTAAAGGCATTATTAAATTTTCGATGTTTCTTCTTGAAGAAGTTCTGCTGTAGATTCCGTAGCTTTAATAATGTTTACTTGTGTTATAAAAGCATCCATGTAGCCACAGTTCGATGATAATAAAGAGCCGGAATCTACTTTCAAACTATTCCAAAAAAAATTTCAAGAAATTGTTTGCTGAAATATTGCACTTTGTGTTGTGTAATATATAATAAAATATGCATGTTAGTGATGTAGGGGTTGCTTTATGCTACATATAGACACACACTAGCATCTCTATGATGTGCGCGATGGAGACGGAGATGCTACAAACTGTTCTCCCTCTCTTTTTGACCAACTGCCGCTTGGAGTCTGAGAAAGAGCGTTGCGTCGCGCTGCGCATGCGCGTATCCTATGTGACCAAAGGCTAGAAATAATTCTTGTTCTTTTTTCTTCTCTTCTGAAATCAGAAAAAGGAAAGCGTTTCACTTTTAGTTGCGTTAAGCCCAATTTGCCCTACAAGAAGATAAGATCAGCTTGAGAAGATTCGTCCTGTCTACAAGGGCTTTAAACAATATGTGTTATAAGGGGTTTGCTCAACTTTTGCTAATATGCAATGAAAAATGAATCCATTATTTCCTCGACAGTTTCCATTGATATAAATACGCTTTCATTTTAACATAATCTTTAAATGCCTTCATCAAAATCTCGACGGCAATTGCATTTGGCAACTGGCCATGTCTTCCAGGGAAACTGGAACATGATTAGAAAAAAATGAGACCATCCTGCCAAAATCAGGGCTTTCAAGTCTTACCATTTGTTTAAATTTTATTTCGAATCAGCGATGCACAATCGCCCCGTCCGTTTATTCATCGGCGTTATTATCCGAGTCATTGGACAATATTATATTTGCAAGAATTCATCGACAAGTCGATAATAAATTTAACCTTCCACGCGTAATAAGTTCTACGTAAGGCGTTATATGGAGATCATTTAGCACTTGAAATCGCTTAACTTATCGGTCCATTGAAAGATAAGAAGTGAGGAAAAGTTATTTACGCTATAATTTCTCATTCGAAATTCTAAACGTTCATGCGAATTTGTCATATCAATTACTTTGGCGTGTGTATATTTAAAAAGCCATGAGCTAGTCGATCAAAGTGACGTTGTGCTCATTAGCCGTACGTTCGTGTTGATGGACGGATGACCAACTTTGATGCGAGAGCTTTGATGTATGCTGGAAATAAATGCAAATTTAAAAATATTTTTAAGTATTCATTGTAAGGAATCTATAACTGGAGTGTGGATGCTAACATATTGAAAAACAATTTCTTGTTCGTTCATCGACGCGTTCCATAAGTTTATAATACAGTATTTTTACGTCAAGTTAAACCTTTTTTCAATTAAAGTTAAACCTTTTCAACTCAAGTTAAACTTTTTTTCATTAAACAACAAAAAGAATAATTTTTTTTCGTGATAAATAGGATCTTATATAAGTATAGCTACAATTTTTGCAAATTATGTTGACTTATAAACTCTCAAGTTTTTATCTTGTTTTCAAAGCAGCATGTTTTATAACACATCATGCAATATAAACGCCACAGTACGATCTTCCTGGTATTTTGATGTAGATGAGCATCAATTATAATTTTAAATGCGACATCATTAGGATTCAAAGGACCAAGTTTTGATATAGTGTGTTAAATCATGCACTTTTATTATAATGCTTCCAACTTTTATCCAGATTGGACTGGATTTGCAACAATGATTATAATATAATTTAAAATGAATGATAATTGCGATCCTATCCTAGCTAAAAATCTTATTGAAATATGTTTATCCTTATTCAAGTTTAACCACTTGTGGCAAACAACGGAAAATCACCACATGAGTAATCCTTTCCCTCGAAAAATTTCCTATGCAGATCGCTACATCTGATATGTCACCATAGGAAGAATAAGGTCTCTTATATCCTTATGGACGTATCCATTATACAATATAATAGTTTAAAATCGAATGGGTCAATCTAAATAATTTTTTCAATAAGTCAAATTGATAGATTTAACCCTTTTTGTGAAGCGTTTTTTTTTCATTTACATTTCATATACAAATATCCGATATTAAATCTATACAGATATTATTAAATACAAATTGTCTCGTATTTGGTTGTAAATATGCTGATAAATATTAACGATGCGTATATAGTATATAGTAGAAATGATTCGTATATGAAAGCATGACTAAAGGGTCATCCCTTGAGGCTTTATGGTTACCAGACTTATTAACAATGCCTATGAAGGTCTCGATCTATTTTACTACCCCGAGAGAACCATAGAAACGAAACTTTTGTAATAATGTTTATCAAAAACATGTACTAGAACCTTTCCATATTATGAAATTTTGACATTTGATATTTTGCTTTATTAAATTCATATAATTGATGTGCTTTTATACATTCAATAATGGCTACGAAAGCCTTTCGAAATGTGCGTTTATTAATAATAAAAATATAAATTGGATTGTTAAATTAAAGTGGGCGATGTTTAATGTTTGATTTTTGCGTAGGTTTCGTTGTGAATAGATCAGGTCGTTCAGTATTATAATAAATAATATAGTGAGTGTTTACAAGGAGTAAAAAGTGTGCTTGTTTGGAATGCCAGAAGTAGGAGCTGATGTATCTCTGAAGAGGAGCAGCATCTTCAGCATTGGGATGTGATGTAGCTGGAGTGTTGGCTGAGGGGAGGGCAGCCCCTGCAGCCAGCCAAAGAAAAACATCATCAAAATGAAAACGGGGACCAAAAATCAAAACGATGGCAAGGTAGGATCATATTTTTAATGTCAAAACTAAAATTGTTAATGATTGATGAAATTATATCAATGAATTTTGCTAAAGGATTCAAAACATTATTTGAACCTCGAAAAGACAGATTAGCATTTGTCAGCTTAATCATAACCAGCTTAATAATGTATTATATATTTTGTTTATTGCACTCCAAACAATGTTTTATATATATTGCTGTTCTCATCCATATTTCATCCGTTTTTTTTTTCAAAAAAATTCAAAAAATCTGGTTTAATTTAGTCCTATTTATAATCAACAGGTTTCTATGTAAAAAGGTCAAATAAAATACTCACTCTCTTGATGTTCAATATTTGTTTGACCAATTCAGAGCGCAATTTTTCATCCAATTGATCTCAAAAAAGTAAAAAGACACAAAAAACCCAGCATCACAAATATCTTCATCCAGCCCCCAAGTAGTTTTCCATTATTTTTCGAAGGAAAATGCCAAATATTTTTAAGTCACATATATTTCTTATCAAAAAGACTACAAGAACTCAACACCTTCAACTGAGTGACCCGCTGTGTAATCATTTTCAAATAAAATTCAATAACGGGCGAATGAAAGTGTGAATGTATTAAGTTGAGTCATAAATAATTGCCGTTTTTTTTAAAACATTTATTTAGCTTAACAAAATAACAAAGTAATATTACTCTATTACATATTCACCATTGTTAGTGCTAACTTTCTCCATTTTACCGGTAACTTATAAATTTTCGATAGCGTGATTCACTTCCACATCGTTTTTTATCCATTTAAGAAATCCGATAAATAATAAAATAGATGGTAGTCAGTTCAGGACATTTTTATTGAACATGTTATAGCTGTTGAGTGCATTTATCGGCACTGATTGTTTCATTTCGATTTAAAAGCTCGTGGTGGATTGTGCCTCCACGATCCCACCATACACATACTAATTTTTTACCCATAAATATCGGTTTTAAGATACGATAAAAGTAGTTGATCTCTATCAAGCCAATGTCTTTTGCGTACAATATTATCGTAGGTTACCCATTTTTCATCTCTTGTAATTATTCTGTTTAAAAATGGCTCAATGTTTTGCCGTGAGAGGAGACTTATGGCAATATACATATGATGTAACACCCAGGCACCCAATTTACTAACTTTTCCCATTTTTTCCGAGTGCCAGCAAATGGTTAATTATGACGTATTTAGCTTTCCAGACAATTCCCTTGTTGATTGACGTGGATTTTGATCCAATAACACCTTTAAAATGCCTTCATCAAAGTCATAAGAGACCCGCCCTTGGTTCATCTTTCAGGGTCTCATCTTCCGAGCGAAATTTTATTACTGTCCGTTCATTCGCTGCTCCTTTACCGTATATATCGCATATTTTTTAACCTGTAGCCGTACCACTGTTGCCTCATTTAAACTCCTAAAACATATACACAACATATATGGATGATTCATCAAGGGTAAAACCTAATAATTATAACGGCTTCTTTTCGCCGGCAACTATTTATGACTCAACCTGATATGATATTAAATATGTATGGTATAAATAAAAGGCTAATTGCGTTTGTATTTCTGTGGGAATGCTTTCGGATGAAAGACATTATATCTAAAATGTATACCAATATTTTATTTGCAAAAATATTCTAAAATTTGAAAAAAATATTTACATTTACAGCAGCTTTGAATGTTATCAATCTGAAATATTTATAACAATTAAATGAATAATTTATTAGTAAATCTTATGATTATCACAACATTATATCATTTATTTGATTTTCGCCCGTTCACCTCGCCATATGTCATGCTCATTTAAAGCTTTCATCATATTCCAATTAATTATTTCAGGAGAAAAAATATTTTTATAATGCATTTAAGTCTTTTCGAGGTTGAATATTTAATGCAGATATAATTGTTATTATCGATGAAATTATTTTAAAATGAATCCTCATCAATATGAATGCATTTATAAACCATCAATGTATTGTATGTGTATAGAATTAACGCTTAAAACTATTTTTGGCCATACTTTATGATAACATTGGCGATTTTCCAGATGGAGAGCCGTTGATATTGAATAATCTAACCTTGTCAACGATGTGCTTTTATGAAGTACTCATAGCCCCAGAGTGTTTAGGTCTTATCAGATTTATTTTATCGACATGTCGGAGATACGGTTAGGATTTTTGGATTATTAATATTCCACGGAGGGAACTATTTAACTATGGAAAAGCATTAATTCCAGGTAATCAGGGACGATAGATGGGTGTTCGGTAAAGACAAATGTTGCCTGCGACGTATGAACTATGCAAACGAGATAAAATGAAGGTGATGAAAGCGTTATGATGTAAAAGGCGTAAAAAAACGAATTCCATGATAGCGTGAATTTCTTGCTCGGTATATACTGCCTTAATTTTCGCAAATTTACATTTTTTCTCCTCTCTAATGTATTTTCTTACGTGTATTTTCCTTTCTCAAATTTTACAGTCGGACAGAATGTTTTTTATTTTTTTTCATGTTGCAAATGTCATGTTTTCTCTTTTACATTAAAAAAATAATAAACCCAGTATACGATGTATGTAATGTTAAAATATTTTCCAAGTTATGATTTTATCTTATCGATAAAACATCCATTTATTTATATATTTCGAATTTCAGTAGTTTTATCTTTATGATCATAGTTGAACTCTTGAAATACTTATCTTGAGAGACTAAATTCATTTCTACAAAACTTTAATAACAGAAAATAATCATATTTTGATTGCTAGTAATATTCCATCTTTTAAAATTAAGCATGATGAATTTAACACGAGAATATGTTCAGTTAATGACTTCATATGGCGAAAGTATTCCATGCACAGAATTAAGTTTATTTAATTTCATTGAAAATTTGGTTTGAATATTTGAAACAGAAAACGATGATGAAGTCACCTACACAGCCTTCCATGTTTTATTCACGGAAATTGAATCGCAAGAAAAGGTATTGCAATGCTACTAATGGCTATCAACCCTTTTGCCTCAATAAATGAGATTTAACAAATAATTTTGACTATGTAGATCGGTCCATGTTCATGGGGTTGCCACGGGACTGTGGCCATCCACCAACAAACAGATTTGTTGATGTTTGTTCACCCTTTGAGTAGTGAGCTAATTTAAAATCATCATACACTTAGATGCTATATTTGAATATCAACCACATCATCCGTACAAATCCACTTATCTGTCAGGACCGTCACAGCGTGTATGAAGCTTGTACATAAATAAATAAACACTATTGATAGCACACAATATTCCGTCATATTTTTGCGTAAACATAAACAATACACTTAAAATCATTTATTTCATTCACATATCATTATTAGTTGATAAATTTGGGTTAATGATCTATACAATCGTACAATGTACGCAAGATACTCTCTCCGTCTCTGTCTTATATTCACAATCTTCGACCGGCAAGACACTCTCCGTCTCTGTCTATCTCCGAGCTGTAAGAATGCTTTTTATAAGTCACTAGAATTTGTAATATCTTACACCATCAGATTTATCCAAACCAAATTTCACTAATTTGCATCCTCAAATTAATATTTTTTTTATTTGAATTTCTTTTAAACCGGAATATTTTCAAAATCCCATGAAATTTCTGAAATTCTTAACAATTACTTATATTATCTCAAAATATTCTAGAACAGCGCTTCTTAAACTTATGCAGTCCGCGGACCGCCTCTTGAGCAAAATTTCTTTTGCGGACTCCCTCTTGAGCAATTTTTTTTCGCGGACCCCCTCGTGAATTATATTTTTTTGTGGACCCATCTCAACACTTGTGACTTAATTTTTTCAACAAAAAACATTTTTTGGTCAAAATAGATCGTTTTCTGTAAATAATTCGACGAAAATGTCTTTTTCAAGTACAGATAAATGTTTTGTTTATATTCTCGCGAATCCCCAGAAATGTCTTTGTGGACTCCCGGCGATCGTCGGACCCCAGTTTAAGAACAGATGTTCTAGAAATCTGTTTGATCACGTGATTTAATCGCAGGATTCATAGCGGACCGTCTTCGGAAAGTCTCGCAGCTGGGTCTCTCTGATTTTGCAATCTTGCAAATAAATATGTTGGACCGACTAACAGATCTTAGTTTCTCATCCTGATCGTCTTCTATCATCTCAAAACCTCTTCTTCGATCCAACAAATTCGATGACAATATACAACTATATATTTTGAATTGTCACGGTGTCTAGCTGACATGACACCACGATACTCAAATGAATGTTTGTTCCGATTTTTCTTTTTGATATTGTTTTAATATCATTTTCTATATCTTGACATCTTCAGCACTGAGGACTAATTTCAAGACTGTTGAAAAGCAATAGTACTAAAAATATATATAGATCATCATTTTGAAATACTTGAAAGGAGTAAGAGTAAATTGAACGCAGCTTAAATGAGGAAACCGACATCATAATAACATTTTAATTAGTTTCTGCCTTTTTTCGGCAAATTTGCAGTGAAAAGCATAAGCTTCGTTAAAAGAAAACACGGAACTGAAAGGTCAGATTTACGCGTAGGCGAAATGGTTGAAAGCCACAAACGAGCTCTAAACAGATGCAAAGGCTGCGAATCAAAATTTTATACAAGGAACAAAATTAAACGAAAAGCGGGCATAAATTCATTATTTGAGTAAATCATCCGGGATATGCTGGTCATATTTTTTGAGAACATGTCCTCGGCTTCGAATTAGCATTATTTCATCCGGTTTTAATTCCCAGATATTTGGCAAAATTATATCCGTTTTGTGAAATCTGATCCTATTGAAATCATAAAGCTTAATTTACATGAGCGCTTAATGATGGAAGATATCGGGTATAATCCTCATTCAAAATATCTCATTCGTTTATATACCCATCAACAATCTAATGCAGCGATAAGCAACCGGGGCCTTTTGAAATTTGACTATCAGTGGCGTATAACATTAACAAAATTGAATAATTTATCTTTCAACTCACGCCTGTGAAATTGTCAGAATTTATGCAAAGATTATAGAAATTATTTAAACCAATTTCAGTAAAACTCGGTTATAGCGAGCACAAAATGACTCACACCCAAATTGCTAAAATTTAATTGTAAATAATACGTTTTTAATAAAGACATTGTATTGTCTTAATTCAGCTTTAATCATCAAAATCTCCATTTGCTCAATGATTAAAGTCGTCCATTTTAACAAATCTAGCATATTTTCTGCTTGAATTGTGCTTGAAACTAAGAGCGTTAATTGGATTTTCTTTAGTGCAGTTTAATTTTGCCTAAAGGCATAAGTATTATTAAATTGAATTTACCATATTGAAGTCTTTGAAGAATTTAGCGATTAATTTTCACGTATGGATGAGTTGCTTATAACACTTTCCAGCTTGCGAATCATTTCGATTTTATCATCTAAATTTCAGACGTTTTCCTTTAGTCTTTCCATGTCAGTGAGCGAACCTAAGAACGTATATCGCCCATGATAATATTAAAATGATAATTTAAGACACTTCAAAAAAAAAATCTAACATATCTATATCTTGCATCTTCAAGCCCATTTCTTCCAAAATTCGTAAATGTGATTAAAATATTCATATTTGAAAATATTTTGAATGGAAAAAAATCGTTTGGGTTTGTAATTTTATCTCGATATTACTTTGTAATTTGTTCGTTATATCCGTGAAATCCATAATATCAGTAATAAACTACTTCTTTTGTATGTATTTTTTTGATATCCGTAATCTTGTTTTACATCTGACGAACAAGTGTTAGTATAGTGGGTTAGATCCTGAACTCTTATTATAATGATTCGGATTCAAATCTTATGGAAAAAAAATCATCTTGCTAATAAATTTAGAACATTGTCTTAAAATGGGTTTCAAATGTCTTCAAATCAATGATTTTGATAACGCGATTGATTATGTTTACATTTTTTTAATTTTTGGTATTCAAAAACGATTTGAAAAAGTTACTAGAAAATTCTCTTTTTGATGTCAAATTTTGCCCACATTTTCTATTAAAAAAGCGCAAAACAATCCAAATTATGCCACTTTTGAATTCCATAGTAATTTCAATTGGCTTTTAGCTTGCTTTGTGTAGATCCGGTGTACAGGAACGGTAAAAAAATCTTTTGTGTTCCACTACAGGGTTAGCCGAAGATAAGGTCATTGCACCCCTGTAAACTTGTAACATCTGGTACCCGTTGCGAACAAAGGGTTATACGTTTTGGGCTTATTTATGATATAAATATTACGACGTTGAATGAAGGCATGCTATCCAAGCTTGCGTATCATTTGGTACTAAAAAATAGATGCGCCTACATAGAACTTTTGTTTGATGTAGTAAAGGTGCTTGGAAATTTATTAGAAACGTGTGTCCTGATGAAATTGAATTCTGTATCGGATCCTGAAGTCGTTTCATTCCACATCATCATCATAATTCAGTTACATGTAGGCCGCATCAGAACTAGGACCAATCCAAAATCCATTAAAAGGAAGGTGTTCCATCCATATTATCTCCGTTAACACTAACTGAACCGAGCGCGGTCAAATGGGCGATTTCAACATTTGATATAAATTTATAGTTTTTTTTTATTTTTGTTAAAAAAAACACTCTTTTTCGATTATTATATATTCCATATAAAAGTGAGATGTTAATTTACACAATAAATATTCACACATTTTAACAACAAAATTTACTTATTTGCTAAAATTAATCATTTTCGATGTATATGTCGAAAATTAATGTTAAATGAAGATCGTCTCACATGTGTTTTTTCTTAACCTTTTAACTGCCAATGGCTCATCGGCGCGTACAAATGCGACGCGCCGGTGAGTCATTGGCAGTTAAAAGGCTAAAGAAGTATTGAGTCTTGAGACATGTGTTTTGAATTCGATACGGTGACATTTTTTTACACGCGATATACATTAAAACTTTTTTTTGTGCGGTATCGTATAAAAAAAGCTATGAATTACAAAGAAAGAGTGAAGATGCGTTCCATGGACTTTAAAAACCGCATAACTTTGAATCAGCTGTATAAAATATATCCGAAATCGCATAAAAAAAGTATTTTCATTGCGATTTTCGATATGATACAAAATCGCTCTCTTCTTCGGAAGATATAGTATACCCAGTGTCAATGTCAACATTGTTCTTTGTAGATTCTCTCTTTCCAACAATATAATTCATAATTAGTAAAGATGTCACCATAGTCGCTAACAAAAAAAAATAATAAAAAAAAATAAAAAAATTCAGTCAAGTCATTTTTTGGCCTTATTTGTCGAGAAAACCGTGTTAAAAAATTTCATTATGGTAGGACCGGTCAAGTTGCAGCGTCAGTCAACTTGCTTTAACTCCTAAAAGTAGTTAGAATTTTGGAAATTCATTTGGAGAATATATTTTTAAAAGTCAAAACATTGGAAAAATGCAAAAAAAAACGAAATCAATTTTTTAAAAAATCTAAATCAAATATTTTTTTCTAAATTTTGGTTAGTGTTGGTGTTTTATTTTCTATTTTATCCAAAATATCTTGATACGTACTCTTTATGAAATATTTTTTTTTAAAAAAAACCCGCATAACTTCGAAATCGCACAAAAAGAGGTTTGAGTGTGTATCTTATTCGTTCTGAAATTGAATATTAATTTAGTTTTAAGTGAATCGTCCTGTTTTTCGTATTATTAAGATATGATTAAAGCTTCAAAAGATACGCGTATTTTAGTGAGAATTTAAAAATGGCAATATTGTATAAAATCGCCCGCGTTAGAGAATATATGCGGTCCGCGCAAAAAGCCCGCCGATAATGTGTTAAAGTAAGAATGATAATTTTGACATCTAGCTTTGGTTTGCATCGGATACCAATAAAATAATATCGTTGCATATCGATGTCGACAAATCAAATTCCTATAAAAGATCTGTGCAGGATTTTTTAAAAACATTTTTGATTTAGCCGGTATCAATGCATGGATCCTTTATAAAGAAACGAGTAGATAAAATATATTGAAGATTCACCTTCTTATTTCGACGACCTCAAAGCAATTGCTGAAGGCATTAAAATATCACCGCAGTTCCTTGTTCTCGGTATATTCCGTTATTATTCTATCCACGAGTTCTATGTAGGAGTTATCAGCAGCAGCGTTATATTCTTATTCCACATAATCGTCAATTAATATTCCCGATAGAAGATGACAAATTTAATTTAATGTAGTAAATCGCACAAATCTGAACGTTAGCAGCACAGCATGAGCAACGCCGGCAAATACATATCCATAACCGTGCATATACTCGCATATTTTCGATATAAAAATGAATGACTATCGTTTCACATATGTTTTTATAAACCAATTTGTTTTATATGTACATACGTATCTTTTTTGCTTAACTAATTTAGTTTTGTCACAGGACATTTGGAATTGTTCCACTTCCATTTGGAGGCGTAACTTTTTTCTTAAGTCTTCATCAAAAGAAAAATGTTACATTTAATTAATTGTTCTTAGGCAGTAGATAAAGGACTTGGCATGTTTATTACTTTATCTCCTCGTTGGATATTGTACGTGACGATCCTAATGACCTACTACATCTTTCTAACGTGCTTGTATTATCAGGTAAAATTTGTAGTAGTGGTGATTTTAAACATTAGAAATGTTTATAGATATCACCTAACCATATAGACATAAGCAATAGTTGAGTGTACGTGAATTAAAAAATAATGCTATTTTTCTATCTCAACGTGCTGAATTAATTTAGATGATTTATTTAGTTATTATTGTCTAATGAAATAATATTTTTAGCATACTTAATCAGTTTATTAATTAAAAATAATATTAAGAACAAGGCAGAGCCATCCTTCGATAGAAGTTGTTCATCAAAAATATATTTATTAAGCATCTTACAACATCAAAGCTCTACTGCAAGACAAAGGCCTCTCCGACTCGCTTCCATTAATCTTTATACTGAGCATCGTTCATACATAATTATTATTAAGAAATGAAATTATTTTCCATCCAATCTGTGTTAATGTTATGTATAGACTTGAAGTAATTTATAATAAATGGCAGAATGTCTCAATTCAAATAAAAATAACAGATCGCAATAACAGATCAATTCTATACCTAAACAAGGGATGTGCACACATAGTTCTTCTCTGTTCTAGTGCAATTAGCAATAATTCATTGGAAACCTAAATGTCTTTTTTTATTTAGTTTATAAAGGTCCAATAAAAGTACTATTGCACTGTTAAACATGGATTCTTGCCCATGCCACTTTTTATTGTTTATATTATATTAAAAAAAAAGCCAAACAAAAACATTGAATTCATAACGCTCACTTTTTATGGTTACAAAAAATACGTGTTTCCTGAATCGTGACTCGATACAAATTGATTTAAATAAAGTCTCAAAATATTGGTATCTTTTATATATATCTATAAAATCCCAGGGAGGAGTGGGAGCCAATCCAACACCTGTGGGCAACGGTTGAATCCCTGAGGGTAGAGATGCGCGAAAACAACATCATCGGTTTGCTCATCAAATGCTGTTGGGGTAGCTTGGGTTATGGGGTAAATGAGTTGGGTAACCTGTAAAGGATTATGTGGAACTGCTGATTACAGAAGTTGGTATCATCGGGGTGCTCATCGGGGAATTGTCTCCGTGGCTAGTAACCGAACCGATCCGAGTATCATGGAAATGGGGAAGCCTCTGCAGTTCCCTTGAATTTAGTTTAACCTCTGTCCTTCCTTCTCCAACGCACTTTCGGATGCACTTAGCTGCAAGCTGGTCTTCCTGCGGAAACTTCGCTTTTTCTCAAGGGCGGGGAGCAAAAGGAGTGGGTACCATCAGCGCCAGCAATAGGGTCATATATAAAAGACCCTTCACGCTAGTTAGTCGCTTTCTGTCGTCTGTATTGTGTCCCTCCTGTGCAAAACAATCCAAAAATTCACGCGCGGCGATCACGCAATTTTGATGGTGCTCCGGTGTGATTATTCTGGGCACCAACCTTGCACACAACTTCATGTGACCAAGTTTTTCAGACACAATATCACTAAGGCGACTTCGAGCAATGTTGGAAAATTCTTCGTGAAGGTTGTCAAGCGTCACACGGTACCTGTTCTTCAATTTTTGGCATAAATTCGTCAGAAATGACTGATGGTCTTTACCTCATCGAGAGTATCAGCACGGCCTTCGTTTTGCAAAAAAACGGATGACTGCGTGGATCTCGCATGGACAGGAGGCGGCGGGAGCGCGTGACGACCTCTCTATCGGATGAATTTACTGTGACTAAACAAAAGGGCCGACAAACACGCGGGACCAAATAAGCTGATCATTAGGATACTCCATATACGCCAGGTGTGCCAACTTCAAAACAAAACAAAAAAACCCTCGGCCTAAATTTTAAATTTGTTATTATTTTTGCATGTGGTATTACATATTATTTGTCCTCAACAAAGCTTTCCACATTGAAAACTATTCTTGACTCGGTCCAGCGTTATTTCCTTATCATATATATGTCCGTCTATTATTCATTCCTCTATTATCCCATCGCAATTCGATACAAAAGATCTTTATTTTTCTTCGAAATTCTTCGCCACCGAAGAGTCACATTCTCTATAAAAATATTTTCAATCCAAATTTCCAGTTTTCCATGCATAAAAGTAATATAGTATCAAATATGATTTAAAATGAAAGAAAATAAATCTTCACTTGCTCGGTGAAAATTTGTCGTAATATATATAGATTTAATGGTCTATAATTCTTAGAATTATATTTAGGTGCTTTTCAGCAGATAAAATCTCGGTGCTGTATATAACAGACTCTCATAAATCTTTACGTTATTTTAATATGTCCGCAAATCACTCGTTCATAAATGCACATATCATTGTAATTTTGTTGTTTACCATAGACGGGTTTGTTTGTACTATTCTTTAACATTTTTTTAGGTATTACTTAAATTGATAGTGGCAATAGAAGTAAAAAAAACTAGTTATGTATGATAAATAATGCATTATTTATTTATTACATTACCGTTTACAATCGAACAAAGTGCGTAAAATGGCGATAAAAATGTTTTTCATAAGGATTTACTATCAAAGATAATTAGCGCTTGTAAGATTTAATTTTTGATAATGATCGATGTATTTAAATATTTAACCCATATATCATAGCTCTTTTTTGGGTAATTTTGGAAGAATTAAAGCGATGAATGTTGAATTTCGCCGTACTATCTTAGAATTGTTTGATGTCGCTTTGAACTATAATATAAATGATATTATAAATACCCTGTTACTTAAAAAAAAAATGCGTGAGACTCGCATGGTAGAAGTGAAATTTCATAGCTCCTAAGAGATTTTATGTATTGCTTTTTATCCATTTGTTAACGGAAGTTAGTTAAAATACTTTGATGTGATCGAGATTCCCATTATTAGAGTCGAGGTGTAGTAAATACATCACCGGTAGGGAAAGGTTGATATAACAATTTGAACAACATATATGTACTGTATATATGTATACATAGATTAGACAATTACTTCCCCTAGGGGTCGTCTAAGCTCGCTAATTATAAGGTACGCCACTGTTTCTAAGCGTTTAGATTTCGGCGGGAATGCCTCGATTTAGTAGCCTTCATCGTGCTGGTTAGGTGTACGATTTCTGTTAGATACAAATTTAAATCCTGATTTTTTCGGGATTACGTTTACCCAAAACTGAGCATCTAAAATTGTCCGGGATCCCGGGATTGGATTCCCTAGATATGAATATATTTGCTATTGTAAGTATACCATTTGTTATTGAAAATTAATGTTCACTGACGGCAAAGTGTAAGATTTTTGTCCAATTTCAACGGTATTTAATGGGCTATTTAGCTTATGTACATTATCTTATTCTAAGTATTTTCTCAATCAGATGATGTGACAGCCCTGTATATAGCCCTGCCTTAGATAATTTTGAAAGCTGAATAATTTAATCCTCTAATGCTAATTGAAATGTTTTCCTTTGTTACACATGATCTTCCTGTAATTTAAGATCCATGCTGTATGTCTAATTAGTGTTCCATTAATAGGTCGGTTACTTGAAAATTCTCATCATTATGGATAAAGTGGCAAGGATGTGAATCCAAAGCGACAACATCTGCTCCTGAGACTCGCTGGAGCTTCTTCAGATTTGTCGCAGCGTTTTATTTATTTTTGGTCTTCAATGAGGATAAAGTACTCCACGTTTATATTGGGTAACATCCACCGGGGCGATGTGTCTATTCCATTAACGACAAAGTTGGAGAGTTCCATTTCGCATATCCTAAGATGCTTATCTTGTCTGCGACGTGTTTTCGGTGGACGGGGTTGAAGATAACTTTCTATATAATTTACGCCTTGCACAAAGCAATTATGGTAATGAGTTTTTCGGCAAGGGCGACATTTTTAAACAGCTTTTTGAGGCAATCTTTAATACCGCTTGCGTTGAATTTCGATCTGAAAAATGTTTATCTTTCGGCGGGATCTTTCACATTGATGAAAAATAAATTCGCATTCGTGGTTTTTCGGGCGGTTGCTTGAACACGGCTACGTTATTTAAGGCTGTCGATGTAAATGCTCCAAGCTTGAAATGTATATATTCATAGCACGCTTTACAAAGTTTTTTATTTTAGCGTTTGATGAAGATTTAAGAATGAACAAATAGATTATGCGATAATTACCTTCGTTGTTTTATAAATGAAAACTTTTACTGATGCTTCTCTATAACAAGTTTAAAGAACTCTTTGAAAATTGTTAATTTAAATTTGGGTTGAATTTTAATCATATTTTTTTATCCATGCTTAAATTGTTTCAATATACAGGTCTTATGTACAAGTCATAGTCTGTTTTGTTCAAGCAATTTTTATTAAAATATTAGTCCGTGCCAAATGAAATTGCTGAAAATCCTCTTCTATATCTGTTACTAGACGTAAACATTTTTCATATGATGATTTCGTAAGCGATGGATTGGACTGATATTTAGGCCTTCTTACATTACATCCTCCATACTTACCCGATATCTTTGGATTATCAAAAGATCAGATCTTTAGATCATTTCATCCGAAATACGCTGGCTTTGAATTGAAGATTATGTTATCCAGTTAAGATCAATGTGTTTGTATTAAAAATATTGGTTTAATTTTCGATATCATTAATAATATAGTTAATCCAAGAGATTATACATTTTCACAGATAAGAGAGGCTGCGTAATGCAAAAAGTCTTATTGAAATCCCCAGCTTAAAGTTTTATATGTCTTTTCAGCTGAAAGTAAAACTTTTTTCAGCGTAGACACAAAATAGGTCGGCTTAGAAAATAAAGGCAAACCATTAATCCTTAATAGTATTTAAGACATTCAAATAGAACTTTGTATTTGTCCAAAGCTTAGTTGAGAACGAAAGTTTTCAAGGAAATGTTCTTGTGATGGCATGATTTCAACAGAATCCCTATAAAAACATTAATCAATCGTGGTTTTGATTGACATGAAAGGTGATAGTTTTAATAACCATCTTCAATATTTCAGACTAACATAATAGAAAGCATAATTACGATAACTTAAAATAATGATAATATTGTAGCTACTGACCCTTAAATACGAATGTCTTCATAAAGTAATCGAGCGTAATTAATCCTTTGCCCAAGATAACACAAGGGAATAGTCTCAAAGTTTTCTCCTCCTTTGAATCAAAACATTAACCAGGAATATAGCAAGAATTTAAGCCGTAAACACTCCTTACTCCAATACTGATCTGAGTGGTAAATTATTACCTTCACAGCCTCAATGCTTATTCTGTAAGAGTCGTAATATGAAGATAAGCTCTCCCGTACAACTTAATGAATCGAAGTCCCATTTTAATTGCTGAGTTCAGTGATATTTTTTTAAAGACCGATAAATCTTTATGTTACCTTTAAAAGCGTAAGCTTTTATAAACTTCCATCCATTAATCCTGAGACCTGCATTCGCTAGTCCTATAATAAATTGGCAAATTTATTATATTCATGCTTTCGATTTGAGTACAGACTCAGCAAAATGAGATCAAAATAGAACTGAATAAAAATATGAATGTTTATTAATAAAATGCTAAGTGCGTATTCTGTCATCTGTGCTTCTGTGAGAACGCTCCATTAACAATAATATCAGGTCAGTTCATAAGTTTTTGCGCATTTTTGGGTATGTCTTAAATAATGTATATAAAACACAATTTAATATTAGATTTCGAACCTGTCGAAATTAAAAATACAATTTCAAAAATAGATAAATAAAACACTAAAAAATTCAAATATTATTTTGAAACACCATCAATGTGACTATTAAAATTCCGCTCTGCTGAGACACCGACTAAAACTCGCGAAATTCCCGATTTCCCGACAAATTATTTATTTCCGTCGTTGCAGATGAATACTTATATACTATAATACTTTAATGTGATTCATAATTATATTACGGAGAAACAAAAAAATTCTGAACCCCGTATCTATTATATTTCATATCGATATTCTCATTGTTAGAGTCGAGGTGTAGTAAATACATCACCGGTAGGGGAAGGTTAATATGACAATTTGAAAAACATATATGTACTCTAAATATGTATATATAGATTAGACAATTACTGCCCCTAGGCGTCTTTCAAGCTCGCCTATTAGTAGTTACTCCACTGTTTCCAAGCGTCCAGATTTCAGCGGGAATGTCTCGATTCAATAGTAACGTGCTGGTTAGGTATACGATTTCTGTTAGATAAAAATTTCAATCCCGAATTTTTCGGGACTACGTTTACTGATCCCAGGATTCATAAGCACCTAAAACTCTTCGGGATCCCGGGATTGGATTCTCTAATTAGTATCCATAGAAAATGAATATCGATAATCAATAAAAATGTGTTATGTTATGGAATTAAAAATCTACCTGTGAAACGGCGAGAAATTGTAGATGGTGAAGGGAAATATATCATTGATTAAAATGTTGAATTCTGTTCTATTTATATTATATAAAAATATCTCAAAAATGCGCACGAACTTTTGGATTGACCTAATAAATTCGAATTTGGATATTAAACGGAATACAGTGCTCCATAAGCAATCAAATCTTATTGTTATTATAATGCATTTGAATTGAAATTGACGTTTTTAAAATATTTTCATTCAAACTCTATTTTATGAGTTCAATCAATATAATCGCGATTGTTTAATCTAAGATTGGTCGATTTAACCTGACTTTGGATGGATTGAGAGGGGTTTTCTTGGATTCGTAATCTTTTCCGAGTAAAAATAATTAGTACTCGTTCGATGGAAAGCGTTACATCAATATTGACAATTTGATTTTGAGTGTTAATGTATGATTGTATAATTACGTACTTCTCGGAAAGTGATGGAACATATTATTCTGGGTATTATGAAGCCTGATTGTAATATTACGAAAATT
The DNA here is from genome assembly GCA_008973525.1 of Stenopsyche tienmushanensis. Lineage (NCBI taxonomy): Eukaryota > Metazoa > Arthropoda > Insecta > Trichoptera > Stenopsychidae > Stenopsyche > Stenopsyche tienmushanensis. The sequence continues at coordinate 401,207 of WACJ01000152.1, forward strand.
TTGATATGATCATGGACTTGTTATGTGACGAGACGAATGAACAAAAGATGAACATAGATTTTTAGAAAAATTCATCATTTTTGCAACATTTAAAAGCATTTTATTATCCTATTTCTAAACCCCAAAAAGCACTTTAGACTTGTTATGTAAGACATTTTATAGCGAATGAGCTTTTTAGAATTATCATTTATGTATGGGTAGAACCAGAGCTTGAAAGGTTTCAGTTTATATCGACATTTGTCTTTACCGATACAGGCCTCGTTTTACGTCCGGACACCAACACACTCGAAATAGCATCCGATGGTTTCAGCTGAAGACCATCAATCACTCAGTCTTACACCACAAACTTCACGAGCTTGTCATTTATCTTACACCGTTTAAGTCGGCGTTCTCGACCCTGAGAAATGCGACTTTGTTGTTTAAAGGATATGTATAAAGAACACCCGTGTTCGTTCGGTATGACAGTAGTTATAACTATTATGTTTAATGTACAGGGGGTGCTGGGGGTGCAAGCTGGGCTGCGGAAAGTAGGTCTGGCGGTGCTGTCTCTTTCGCTGCCTTCAGGACACGACCACGACAGAGTTAGTGCGACACCATGGTCTTGCGCATCGAAAGCCTGCTATCATTCCATGGTCTTGTCGACATTCTCATGTGGTCATTGTCATTGTTGAGAACTCATTCTGATAAACTGTCCTCTTCTTGGAGACAGTTTGCATTAACAGGTGTTCATATTGTGACCCATTCGTTATCGTTATTGTATCAGCGCCTATTCTCAAAATTATGAAATCGTTTATTCTGTTCTAGGAAAGGTTGGGTTGGAGATTTATATAATTTAATATTCAAAATATTACTTTTAAGATGTACTTCTAATTGATGCTGTTAAAAATAGCTCATAAACCCGGTATAAACACAAAAAAATATTATACAATCAATTGAACTGCAAGATAGATTTAAATGTTTAAATACTTTCTTGATAAATAATTTATCCTGAATAGCATTCGCTCAAAATGAAAGCGATAGGGAAAACTATCAGTCAACCACAGTATTGGATTGGATTTGTGACGAACATTCCATTTTTGGAATTAATTTTTCATTCAGCAAACTGCCACCCTCCATTTTCTGGTACCCTCCGATATAAACAACATGCGAATTGACATGGCTTATCCATCCAGCGACATTAATCCATCTGAAGTTTGTTATAGGATTAAAGTTTCTTTGCTATCTCAACATTTTCACAATTCTAAGAAAACCTGAACGATATTTGGCAAATTTAAGACCTAATCGATATTGGATATACAGAATAGGCGGATATAATAACGCTGATACATCTAGCCCATTTATCATAGCATAACTAATATTGATTCGCCTATAATGCTATTGCGTTTCGTGTATACTTATAATAATAGCATGCTTGTTTTTATTTGTTTTTGGCGTATAGATAGTGTCGTTTGTTTGCAGGGTAAATGAAAATATACACACATATTTTATTTTAGAGTCTTGAGAGATTTGCTCGAGTCATATTTGATTGTTTTGAATACGAGTAATTTGATATCAATGTCGGACATCATGGACTGTCCATGATCACGGTTGTACTTCCGCAAGGTAAATTTCTTAGAAAGTAAACCAAATCGTACTCAAAACAATCACATACGTAAAAATGCATATTTGTACGTTATTAATCACAATATGATTATGTTAGCATTCCAAATTAATAAGTTTAACCCATTCGATGATTGGACGTCTTTTAATAACCCAAATATGGTCTATTGTCGTTTTTGTTTTTACAATGTTCGTGTATTTATTCGTTTTTATGAGTTATTTGAAACGTTTGTTAATGTTTAGATTTAAAATCCGTTGTGTCGAAATTCTATCGATCGTTTATATTTTTATTAAAATGCAGTCAATGATCAGTGGATAAATTTGACCCTTATGCTAGTTCAGATGTGTTTGTTTATTTAATTTGCAAAATGCATAATAGTTTTGCAGAATTTCAGTATTCGAATTTTCAGGAAGTGTATTTGGTAACCACATTTTTAAATTATGAATTCGATCAGAATCACTACAAACTGGTAGGCAATGACTCTTCAATAGGGCCGCAAAACCCCAACTAATACAAACACCTGTTGTTTTAAACCTATATGTAGTTCAATAATCAACAGTTGGAATTATAACTCAAACATCTTGGTTTCACATTTATAAGGTATGAATAGCAATCATATTTTGAAAAACATACATTAGGTTGAGTCATAAATAATTACCGATTTAAAATAACAAAGCAATATTAGATATTCACCATTATTAGATATTCGTCATAACTTTCTCCCCTTTTCCTGGTAACTTATCAATAACCTCTTCATAAAATTTAGCAGACGAAAAGAAATTTTCGATAGCGTGATTCGCTGAATATTGGCTTTAGAAACCGGTAAAGGTGGTTGATCTTTATCAAGTCAATGTCTTTTGCATACAACATTAACATCCTGTTTTAAAGTGACTTAATGTTTCCAATAATCCTGGGATTTCGGGATTGCATTAGACCATCCCGGGATCCCGGGATTTTCAGTAGTTTAAGAAATTACATTGATAAATTTGATCAAAAATTACTAATAAGTCCATTTGTTTAATATAAAAAATAATTTGAAGTCGAAAGAATTTTATTTATTTAAGAAAAGATAAAAATACAATTCAAAAATAGATAAATAAAACACTAAAAATTCAAATGTTATTTTGAAATACCATCAATGTGACTAATAAAATTCCGTTCTGCTGAGACACCGACTAAAATTCGCAAAATTCCCGATTTCCCGACAAATTATTTATTTCCGTCGCTGCAGATGAATACTTATATACTATATAATTTTGATGTGATTCGTAATTGTATTACGGAGGAATACAAAAATTCTGAACCCCGTATCTATTATATTTCATATCGATATTCCCATTATTAGAGTCGAGGTGTAGTAAATACATCACCGATAGGGAAGGTTAACTGTTTCCAAGCGTTCAGATTTCAGCGGAATTTTTTCGATTTAGTAGCCTACATCATGCTGGTGAAGTGTACCATTTCTGTTGGATAAAAATTTCAATCCCGAATTTTTCGGGATTACTTTTATTAATCCCGAGATTCATGAGCACCTAAAACTGTCCGGGATCCGGGATCTTGTGTGTGACCGTGGATTTTGCTCCAATAACACCTTTAAAATGTCTTCATTTTAATCGAAAGGGCGACCCGCCCTTAATTCACCTTTCAGGGTCTCATCTCCCGAGCGAAATTTTAAAAATCAATTTATTACGGTCCATGCACTCACATCTCCTTCGCCATATATATCGCATATTTTTTAGCCGTAGCTGTACCACTGTTACCTTGTTTAAACTCCCAATGCATTATGCGACGAAAATGCACTTTTTGATTTTCCATTTTACGGGTAAACAAATACTATAAAATAAGATGGTTAACTAGGACTCATACTTATCTAATGATACCCTATACTCACTAATACGGATGACTCATCAAGGATAAAACCGAATAATTATAATGGCTTATTTTCGCCGGCAACTATTTATGACTCAACCTGATATATGCTATAAAATTCGTGAATCTATGACAAGAGCGAGCGTAACCGTATGATCACACAAAGCAATGTACGATCATATTTATATATACTTTAACAATTTCGAAACGTATGAATATTATAATTAATATCTTATAGTCAAGCATGGGAATCGCTGTTATTACAATGCAAATAGATTGATAAATATGTTGTCTAGTGTAAGGGTTGAACAGATATTCGGAATTTTTAATTTTACTTGATTATAAAAATATTTTTTATTAATAAAGGCTTCGAACACATCTTAAAATGTACCCGATATTTTATTTTCATGGCAGTATATTTATTATTTCCAATAATGTATAAGCATACAGGAGTAGTATTAAATAGTACGTAAAATGCATTAAATGTAGATTTATAGATTAAATGCTGCACCTAGATAGCACATTAGTGCAGTTCACGTAGCAATCAAGATTTTGTATTTAATATAATGTATCCAACCTGTTACCAGTGGGTAAGTAATATGATCATTTTAAAAGTAATTAGATGCTTAGTGCGAATTAAAAATACGTTGATAAAATTGACATGGAAAAGCTGCACGTGGAAATTTCATCCAGCGGATGTTCTCGTTCTTAGATTCAAATCAACGAATCAAATATATTAAATAATGAGCGAATTTATGAAAAAAAATGCTGATTCTTTTACAACGGTCGCTAAATTCTGGATAATTTAAGGTGAGATTCATATTGCATGATAAGGACGTCATTGAAACTTGAAACTGTAACGTGTTGAGCAATTATATTCTATTTGTTCTCTTTTATAAGTTATATTTCAAGCAAAAATTTTCCGCGACGTCTCATCGTAATATCGTCGAGTTTTCAAATATTTCATACTTGTCGTTTGACGTGAAATATTATATAACGTCTAAATTAATGTGTATGACATCAAATGTTTGGCGATTACAATAAAACAGTGCAAATATTGAATATCTTTAGTCATGAGAATTTGCATCCTAAGATGGAATATGCAAGCTTTGATTGAGATTGCTCTGTTATCTGCCGTCTCCCGCAGCAACCATCACATCAATATCATTTCTTTATGAAATATTTATTATACCATAAGTGATTTATTTAAAAAATACAGTCAAGCATAAGATTTTTTTTACAGAATCAAATTAAGGTTTAATGCGTTGCACGCATTTAAATTGCAGCAGCATTTTAAAACAGCCTCAATGATGGCATCATTAAACGTAATAGCTGCAGCCATACAAATCATTTAAACATTTAAGTGCCATGAGTTTTAAATCGACGATGTCATAAATTCCATTATTTATATAATAGATGAAGCTCGATAATATGGTATTTTTGCATCCTTATGTTTATTTCATTAGCGATTTTTTGTTCAAATATTCATGCTCAAACGTGCAATAAAATGTTTGAGTTCGTCGTACAAAATGCTCTTTTTGATATATTTCGCAATAAAATTGCGATAAAAAAAATCTTCTAAATGGCATCTTTTGAGAGGTACCTCTTAAAAAACAAGTTAAACAAAACGATCCCTTAAAACTAATATAATTGTTGATAAATTTCCCACAATCAGTACTGAAGATGCTTGTTTCCTCCAGGAGGAAACAGACTGAAAGGATGAACATTTCAAATGTAGCCAAGGTATGACCATTCAACATCAAAGAGACTCAGTTTGGAATGGCACAACAAAGGGCCTCCAACCAAAATTATTTAAGACATATGTTTGAACTCGTAGCGATGTAGCCCCCTTTTTGAATCCTTAAAAGGTAAAATTCATGTAAATATCCCGTCACTTTGTGCAATAATTAACGTTTGAGCTTTCACGTTGACTTGCTTCTTTCATAACTGAAATATTTGCCACCGAGACATTTCTAAATGGAAAAATTGCTTAATTTAACCACGGATTTATTGCTAATAATTTTATTGTACTTTATAGAGAAGCTGCATCTGCAATCTAAGAATGCTATTGAAATTACCCTTCAAAAAAAAAAATTTCAACTTGTATTTTATATCTACCGTATTGCAGAGTTTTTGGATTTCACATAACTCTAAGATTACATCAGTCTTACCAAATAACCATTTTATTCTAGACCACATAAGTACTATAAGTCACATGATCGTCAGAATAGTGTCTGCAGGAAGATTTTGATTTCATCTTCCAACTCGGAGACAAAGCAGTGTGAAAATTGATAATTTGGGGTTCAATTAATTGGTTTTATCTACAAAAAATAATAGATTATCCCGTTAGGAATGTCGTTTTTTTCATACTTACTTTTTGGTCATCAGTTGTGTCTCAGCCATCCCTTTGATTTTAAAACCGCGTTTCGAGATAGTGGATTTTCTTATATCTCCAAAAAAATAATGCAACAACTGCAACAAAAATATTTGTGATATACTCGGAGAATCTCTAACTGTTTGTCAATGCCAGAGATGGTTTAAACAATTTAAAAGTGAAAACTTTAGTGTAGAAAATAAGGTTCGAAGTAAGAGAAAGATTGAAGTGGATGACGATATCCAGCCAGGTCTAACAGTAAAAATAGCTCTTTTAAATGTTAAGTGGGATTCCCAAGGGATAATCTACCATGAAGTCCTTCCGTATGGTCAAACCATAATGAGGGAGATTTGTTGTTCATAATTAGAAAGTTTAAAAGTGGAGTTGTGTACGAAGAGGCCAGGTGTAATTAACCTTTGCCAAATTCTTGGAAAAAAATCATAAATATAGAATAGGTGAAACGAGAAATCGAAACATATTTTATATCAAAACCCTTTTAGTTTTATTCTTCCGGAATAAAAAAAACTTATTCAATTGATGGGAAAATATTGCATCTACTGAAGAAGAACACTTTAATTTAAAAAACGACATTCCTAACGGGACAATCTATTATAGTGGTTGACCACATTTAACAAGCGTACAAACTCTTCATGTACCACTATCAAATGTCAACATTGCATTGACGAGGCAGTTAGCAAAATCTGATTGCCAAACCCGGATTAACGGCATTTTTTTACATTCGCACAATTCAGCCGCGTCAAAATGAACCATTTTAAATTAAAATAATATTGTTTGGATAGTGTGTTATGCATCTGCGTGTACTTAGATAATGAGAGTCATCAAGTACAGCTCAAATTATAACTTAATCTCGAACAAGTCGCTCGTCATTTCAGTAGTGTTTTTTTTGTGTTCATGTGACAACTCATCAATCGAGAAATGTGATATTTTAGAAGCATTGTGATGTGACTGCGTTTCGTTTTCTTATCTTATTAAAAAGTAACATCTGTTTGTGCATTTTTACCCAGTGGACAAATTTCATTGTCCTTTTTAATTTTTGAGCGAAACTTGCCAAGCGTCTCGGCCGATAGATTGATGCAGACCTTTTTGATATAAAACGTATTTTTAAGTCTATAAAAATATTTTTTTATAAATCATTCAAATGAAATAAGTATAAAAAGTGCCCCAGGTCATTTTGCAACCATCTTTTTTAATCAAAAAGGATAAGAAATAGTTACATTTTTTTAAAATATCTAGGTTCCTGTTTGAGCAACGACAATTTAGCTGTTAGATTTTAAGACTATTTTTTTAGCTTTGTTCCCAATTCTTTGTAATATCTGTAGTGTAAGAACCCATACATTTTTGTGTAAATAGAAGATATGTTTCATTTATCGCCTCGGGTATTGTCGATTGGAAGCGACAACCAAATTCCATTAGACCAAAACCAAAATATATATTATTTATAAATAAATACAATATATAAACATATTACTATTTTTTTTAAATACAAATATTAATCAATAAAGAACCACATTATTATAAACATTTATTATGCACTAATAACACAAAGCAATGCATGTCGTTGTTTCATAATTTCATCGTATATTCGAGAACAAAGTCCAAAATTACTAAACTGACTGATTATTAATAATTACATAAATTTGTCTTCTTAGCCTTATTAATACTGACCTTCTATTGAATAAACAACATTTTTTTGCAAAGATAGTGTTAGATAATGCACTTTTGAATGCCAAAAACACGCTCGTTGATATTATATTAGCATTCAAGGCGTTTATTATTCAAATATTAATATTATTTTAACGATAATTATAGTGGTTTTTCGTTTGTCGGATTGTTAATTATTTTCGCATGAATCATCGTTTTGAACACGTTATAGTTAATGCGCACCATTGCATACATGTGCATTATAAGTGCATTCATTAGAACGCAATTAAAATTGCATATCAACTCAAATAATAACAATAGATCTTTTTTTGGCATTAAAAATATATATTTCGAATTTTAACAAAACCCTTATTCTGTGTCGGAATATTGGCGCTTCAAATTTGTCTTCAAAGGCAATCCTTCAACAAACTTCTGTTTAATTCATTTCATAGCTAAGATCATATCGTTTCAATTAACTTTTATGGTTTTTGACATTCTTAGGAATAACATGGAATACGATAAAATTTATGCCATATTGGTTTCGTCGTATTTTTGCAATTATAGCGATGAATATGTTGATTATGTCGTATATGCTGTTAAATTTATCTAAATTACTGCAAAATTTTCGTTTAAACTCAAAATCAAAATAAATAAATAAATTCTTATATTATTTGCTTTGTATAGCAAAATACATGATCTGCTGTTATCATATGAACATATTTGTTAGAATTTATTTTCTGACATTACCATTTTTCATATATAAATAGTTTGCAAACATTTTTGAAGGTTAAAGACAAATACAATATTTTTCCTCGATGACGGTCGATGTATGTTTAAATATTTATTTAACGATACTTTTTGATAACGATAACCCTTTCATGCAGCAAATCGTCGAAAACGTATAATTCTAACGATCATTTTTGTAGAAGCTCTTCCAAAATTAGTCAACCATCCCGGGACCGGGATTTTCAATAGTTGAAATTTGATCAAAAATTACTAACAAGTCTATTTGTTTAATATAAAAAATAGGCGAAAGAACTTTATTTATTTAAGAAAAGATAAAAATAATATTCAAAAATAGATAAATAAAACACTAAAAAATATTATTATGAAAATATGCCTGAAGCAAAGCATCGAGTGTTTAGTCATTTAGTCTGGATCTGATTTTGGTAGCCAGTTCCCTGCAGCTGAAAATGTACGTTCAGCCTCCATACTCGTTGGAGGTATCGTCATAAGATATTTAAATGCTAGTTAAATATCTAACTAAAATTCCTTTTTTTATCTAAGTAAGAGACACGGACTAAAATTCGCAAAATTCCCGATTTCCCAATAAATTATTTATTTCCGCCGCTGCAGATGAATACCTATATTCTATAATACTTTGATGTGATTCATAATTATATTACGGAGGAATACAAAAATTCTGAACCCCGTATCCATTATATTTCATATTGATATTCTCATTATTAGGTTCGATGTGTAGTAAATACATCACCGGTAGGGAAAGGATAATATAACAATTTTAAAAACGTATATGTACTGTATATATGTATACATAGATTAGGACAGTTACTGCCTCTAGGCGTCGCCTAAGCTCGCCAATTAATGGTTACGCCACTGTTTCCAAGCGTCCAGATTTCGGCGAGAATCTCGGGATTGGATTCCCTAGTGTGAATCCCAATCAACAATATCACAGTTATTATTTTTGTATTGATAACATTATTATCTACTAATTATTGCTTCTTATGCTAGAGTTGAATTTGTTAAACGTATATCATACGATATTGTATCTTAAGCGATCAAAATGTGATCTTCAATGGTTCGAACTGCTAATATCTTATTGAAATCGACACCCAAGCTATTTTATCATCCTTTCAAATATAAAGATATTTTATAATCACAATATAATGTTTAGGTTTTTGAAATGTGAAATCACTCAATGCTATCTCAGAACGATGCGATCTAGAATGTTAGCTCTCTAAGGGGAGATTATAAGGGACTGTTTATTCGGAAGGGTATGTTTACTTTAAGTATTGAACTCAAATTAAATCATAACGTAATTGAATATATAAACACAGTTAACGTAGTATTCCCTCGCCTATGGGTTTGTTTGCAAAAACCCTTAGAAATTCATTTGGAAGTAATACATTGCAATTCATATGGAAGTCATATTCAATTTTAAGACTTGTTTAAAAGGAACGCTCTGAAATTTAGATTAATTTATCGAATAAATTTTGCATAATTTTGACATTTTCTCTTTCAGGTGCTTTTTAAACTACTTTAAAATAATCGCTGTCACACGTTGACAAACATGGGGCTTTAGGGAAAATGTTTGACGTGTGTCCAGTATAGTTTCAACAAACTTCGTTTCGGTTTTGGGAGTGGATTGAGGCGTAACATTATCGTAAATAAAGACCACGTTTTGGATTAGGATGTCACGCCTTTTTGATCGATGTGCTTGTTTAACTTTTTCTAAAAGTTCGCAATAGTACAACGGATTAAATGTTCATTCAGATAATAAACATATAAGTCTCCTTTGACGAATCTTCGAAGAAATTTGGCATAATGATTCCATTTGCCCAAAATGCACATTAAACGCGTTGTTCCAATGTATACCTGTCCATGATTGAAATTGTACTGCCTTCTACTAAATCAAAATGACTTTTGTCATTTGAAAATACGTCACGTATAAACATTATACAGTGCTGACATCTAGGCGTCACACTTGGACGAGCCTTTAGTTTAGAAATATTCGAGTTTATCAGTTAATAATTTTAATAGCCAAACCGATCGATATCGCTTTGTTTCCTATCAAAGGGACAGATCAAAGCGTTTCGATGTTCCAATTATCATAATCGTCGTAATTGGATCTTGAAAACGTTTGATACTATCGATTATTCGCAATAATTGAATACATTTTATTGATGTTAATCGCTGTAATACAAATGTCAATATTCTTGTTGAAAATTATCACTTACTGCATCTTCGATAAGATACTTGTATTGCCTTGTCGTATTCAATCTTTATAACATTTTTATGCTTGTTCATAGAGTATAATTTATTCAGATAGTTTTCCCTGTGGGTTTTTAAAAATATTTTTTAAATACTTACCCCAAATTTCCCGAATATTAATCTTTGTAGATGCAAATTGGGTAATAATAATTCTTATTTTCTTCTCCTTCCTCCTCCAATTTTTAATTCCTCCAAATCTTGTATTTTCTTGACATATTTGAATGCTTTTGTTGATTTTGCCAATCTAAATGTGTATTGCTTAATAAATAAATCCAAACTAAGACAGGATGGTTCGATATATTAAATGGAGTTAATGATTGGAGCAAGCATTACTTTATTATGATCTGCCATCGCCCGCAGCAATGAACTATCCCGCGTGCAAATAATTTTTGAAAATATGGTGAAATTTAAATATGCGAGCTTTTTGCTCAGTGTCCTTTTGAGAACATCACCTTGATTTTCAATTGCATCTATATATTATGGTATTATCACAATGTACAGCATAAAATCGACAATATTTTTAGGATAAATAGTAAAAATGATTTTACCGCTTGTCAGTTTGTCAAATCTATAATCTGAAAACTCTTTGTGTTTAAAATATGTGCTCCTCCAATGCGATGAATCTTCTGGATTTGAACGTTCTCCATTTGAGCGATTTCGAGGTAAGAATAATGTTCTGATCATAATCTATCAATTTGATCTATTTATAGGTTGAACGCAAATTAATTGATCACTCCGTTTAATTGAAGTACCCCCAAGCATTCAATTCCGCTCCAACGGCTATTTGATAACTTAAATTCTACACGCAGACAAACGAGAAACTTTCATTATGGCTTCGCAATGTTCAGCCTCGACGGGGGTGAGTTTCTACGGATGTTATAAGGTTCAAAAACGGCGATCATCATTATCGTAGGATAGAAGGGCATTATGCTCGCATTTAGAGGGTAGTTACGTCGGCAAAAGCCTCATGTTTGCTCCGAAACCTACCCCTAATTCGCCGTTGGCACGTTTGAGCACCCTGAAATAATTGACGCTGCAGTCCGACATTCAAGTGTTCATTATTTCTCGATGAGAACATCTTCAAAATCATATTAGTATTATTTGTAATGAGAATGAATTTAATCTCACAATGAACACAAAAGCTATCGGGCCAGTTTTCAAGCTTTTTATTATAAGAAACCCTTTATTATTATAATAATTTGTGCAGCGCTCTATAATAATATATAATTGATTTATATATTAATCCGTATAGTAGGATGATCGTCTATTTGCGAGCGAATTCCAGTAATTCAGAAAGAATACTTTTGTACGTTGAGCTCGAAGAGAGACAGAGACAGATAAAACGTCTTGTAACTCGGTAACTGTCCATGGAAGACAGAGACGGAGAGCATCGTGCGTACATAGTGTCAATTGTATAGATCGTTAACCCAAATTTATCGACTAATGATGATGTGTGAATGATACAATGAATCGATTTCAAGCGTATTGTTTATGCTTACTTGAATAAGTGACCGAATACCGTGCGCTATCGACAGCGTTTATTTATTTAACTCGTTCGTCGCCCCCTTCACTAGATATGCGCGATGGGCATTACCCCGCGGAAGCGCCGTCGTGTAATTTTAGTGGACGTTTCTTCCTCCGCTTAAATACGATTTAACAAATTATTTCATTAAAGACAAAATCAAAATAAATAAAATAAACATAAAATTATATAGCATGGTATTCATTAAAACAACTCAAACACATATTAGGTGATTTTAGACAATTAGGACAATAGGTGGAGATCCTTTTTACATTTTTTTCGCTTCCTGGTGATCGACAATTCGTCTCATATTTATGTAATAAAGAGTACAATTCCTTCTAATAGATTTGCTCCGCGGATTTATATTAATTTCTAAATCCTGAAACGTTTTTTTCGCTTTCTTCTTGTCATTGCCATTTTTTGACCACAACCATCCTCTTACTAGAAGTTACCGGTTTTTTTTAATTTGAGTATAAAAAAATTCTGATATGTTTGCATATCGCTATTCCTTCTGACTACGTTCCGACTATCGAATTTGGCTCCCGTGAGATACAACACTGATTCAGGCTGGGCGATGAGAGTGTTAAATATAAGCTTCACATGCGCTGCTGCAGTTCTGACAGATAGGCAACAATATTGCATTTTGAACAATTTAATTTTCCTGATGCGCCCAAGCAATCAAATACATAAATCATTTATATCTGAATTAACGAATTTATTTTATGAAATATGATTCAAAAATGAAAATGAAATAGATCTAAAAATGAAACCATATGACCCAAAAACTTTCAACTGTTTGTTAATAAATGTTATTTGTTTCATGCGGTTTTCCGATATCGTTTAGACAACCGCACTTCTTCCGCAATTTTATGATATTTTTTATTCCAGTTCTTTTTAGAAGAAGTACCTTTTTATCTATATTTTTATAGTTAAAGCAATTTTATGTGAGTACTAATAATTTATGTGCACTGTTGAGTTCGATTATAAACGCTACATCGCATAAATGCGTCCATTAAATTGATACAGTTTATTCCATAACATTTATAGTATTTAATGTCTCTCCCAAAAAAAAAACAGCTTAGCAAGTTTTATTAATGGAAATCAAAAAGCTATTTTGAAAATATTGCATTAACAAGTCGTTGTGATGAGTCAAAGGACATGGTGCCAAAAACAACATAGCTTAAACACGGCAGTAAAGGTATTATTGAGACTTTATTCGGAATTATTTAATAATCACACTTAAGATTTTGTGATTTAAAAATAATTTTCTCTTATCATTGCAAAGCGTAAAGTTAACAAATTACGTGGCTTATATCGAACCTCAATGCAAATATGACTTGGTGATAAGAAGTTTTCCCCTGAAAAAATATGTTTTCAAGGCCTCTATTACTCAATTTATAGAGCTCACATGTTTGATGTTTTACCACATATAATAAAAGCATAGATTTTTTGTGTTATTTACTCGTATGGACTCCGTTTTGACCTACATTTCAAAATCATACATGAAAAAACCGACGTGATTTCCTTTGGCTACTGGTGTTTCCTGTGTGATTGTGTTTAGAGTTTCAATTCAATGAAGTTATTAAAAAAGGATTAAATCCTTCAATCAGCCTCGTCTGTCATTCATAGATAACGTGACGCACTTAATTGACGCGGACGGTGGCAAATGTTCGATTATAGGAATATCCCGAAAGTAAGTGTACTGTGACAATAACGTTCTGTGTTTTTTTTTTGTTTTTTAATGGTAGCATTCAAATCAAAAGAAGGGTATGCTAACGAAAAGAGTATGCTTGTTGCGCGACAACGCCCGTCCTCACAGAACCTTAGTCACCAAAGCGCTCTTGGACTTATTTGGTTTGGATGTTTTGAACCAACCTCTGTATTCCCCTAACTTGGCACCTTCAGATTATCATCTTATCGTCTCTACGAAAGAACACATAGATATAATTAAATTTTCAACCGCCGAACAGGTGCAGAAAGAAGTTCTGAAATGGGGGAAGGATCTGGCGAGAGAGTTGTTCGAGGAAGGCATAAGGAAGCTTGTGCCACGGCTTACCACAAGTATTGAACAGGATGTCGATTATGTTGAAATATAATTAACATGTGCATCAACAATATCTTGTAGATTTTCTTCAAATACACTTTTTCTAAAAAAATATATATAAAATTTGTACACTTACTTTCTGGATATGTCTCATATATCGTTCAAAAACTATATTTTTATGGCACTGTTTGAAATATTTGAACTATGGCAAATTGATTTGAACGTCACGCAAATTGAAAGTCCAACTGGCAGTTCGTCGCATACATCATAGAGACACTGCGCGCATGCGTTGAGCCGCTCTATTGTGCATGTGTCTATACGTAGCATAAAGCAACCACTAAATTAGTAGCGCGCCTATTTTATTATATATTACACAAACACAAAAATTTTACAGCTAAAAATTTTCGTTAACAAATGGAAATAAGCAATTCATAAATTCTACTTTTTATAAAAACTAATTAGTTACTCTTCTACTGCACGAGTCTCACGCATTTTATTTTCTGTTGATAATAACCCTGCCCTTAAAACAACGCCCAAACAATCAATATACAAAGGATTTGTGTTGTTGCTATGAATTGATGAATCAATAAATTGTTATATATTAATATAATTAAATTCGCTATAACTATGAATAATTAGTTGATTTACTCTAAATTATTTAATCAAAGACGTGGCCTAGATTCATCCATTATATTTTATTTAAGGCTGTTTCTATGATATTCATATTATAAAAAAATACCTCCTCCCACCCAATGATATATTTCTAATTATTCATTGATAGATTTTGCTATTATTATAGTATGTAATTTAAGCGTTAATATTGATGCTAATTTAGTACGTTCATATATCTTTTCTTGTTTGGTGTTAAAATGATTCTCTGTGTTGTTTTAGCAAATCAGATAGTTTCTTATCGTTGTGGCATATTCCGTCACTTGTAAATCCGTACGCAAATATAATAATGTGTGCTAAAAAAATACAGACGTTAGTATCAGAAAATTGTATTTGCTCTGATTAAAATTAATATTTACAAAAAATACGTACAATTGTCGACGTAAGTGGACAAAAAATTTCCGACCAGTTTGGTCCAAGTCTTTCTGCTGTGGCGTTGTGGTACGACAATGTGGTAGCATTTGAGAGGACATAATTTATGTTAGTCCATAACTTTGATTGGCAAATATTTGTAAATCGTAAATGAAAGTTGTTGAATGCGTAATCTTCATTTTTCATTGCTTCAGAGTTGAATATTTTATGATTCGAAATGTGTTGGATAATTTTTTTTTTTAGGTAAGACACTCGTCTCCCGTTTGCGAACACAAAAACGATTTATCTTTTTATAAGAACCCAATTTCCTTGCGTTCTGAAGTAATCCTATACTTAAGAATCCGAAGCAAAAACAACAATAAAAAAGGGTGAAAAAGTCGATGCTTGAAAATTTCCATTAATTAGAGTTATTTGAGGTTTCCATGAAACCGTTTACATCCCTCAACTTTGTTTCATAATCGGTTTTAATGCGGGGAGCACATTTTAATCAATTTTATGGAATATCCTCATTATGTCCTTTCAAACGTTACGTCTACCTGTGCTTGACGGCAAAATAATGTTCGGTCGTTTTCAATCAGCAAATCGGGATTGGTGTTGATTCCAAATAAAGGATTCGGTGTGTTGTGTCACCTGGGCGGACCAAATCATCATTTCATCTTGAATGTTCTTTTATCGTTATTGTAGTCTGGTCGTAAGTATACTTTTTTTGTGAACTCTCATGTAACGTTTTCGCTAATGTATCATGCGATACAAGAATTACGTTTCGTGTTTTTGATCTTTCCTAATGAATTGCTTCATTGAAACCATAAAAATATATGTTGTTTGTTCGACGCAAAGAGGAAAGAACGTCCGAGATAAAAGCTCCTCATAAATCAATGATTGCTATGTGAAAGTAATTTTGAGGTATTAGAAATAGTTGCGGCATTTATATTTAATTATTTCGCCCAGCAATAGCTTTAGTCTAGTGTAAAGTGGACTTTTTATAGTATTTAGCTTAATTATGTTATATATTGATGAATAATTGAGGAAGAGGAGAGGGTTAAGTTTAGCTTGCCGTCAAGTAATTTAAAGCAATTTTAACTTTATTGTATATTCCGACAAATTTGGAGAACTCCCATGTAGCTTTGGTCATCAGTATCGATCTTGTCAATGGTATATGCCCTAGTTAATGATCTAGCCCTCGTTACCATAACCAAACACATGGAATCTACAATCTTATGAAGGAAATTGCATGTTGTACTTTGTGGGTCGATTAAATAGCTTACTTTAGCAAGTATATAGCTAACTATTATTTGTACTGTTTTAAAATGTTAATTGATCTGTAATGACCCTTATTAGAAATTGACTGGGAAAACTCAACAATCTAGTATCATTTTTTTCAAATAACATTATGCAACACTTGATTTTCCATTTTTACGTTTCCGTTAAAAATGATTCAATGTTTATTCATACTACCTGCCTTTATACTCTTTATACTTTAATATTTTTTAATTGGTCTTTAAAATACCTCATACGAAGACGTCCATGGAAGTTTACTAACGTATCAATGTACTATCTTTTTTTTCCGCAAAATGGCGATTGTTTACAAAAAATCATTTTTTTGCCCTTATTTTTTCAGTTTTATTTTTTTTAAAAATAGTTTTTTTTTTAAATTTTAGTAAAAAAATTTTTGACATAAATCTGATAGGGGCGATATAGGCTATTATAGAGAAGGAACATACCAAATTTAAAAGTAATATTAAAGCAAACCTGTGAATTAGAACTTGAGATATCATGTCTACTGTCACTATTAGTAATTGGAATTTTGGAAATTTCGTTGGAGGATATATTCTTATTCTAAACCTTGAGAACATGCAAAAAAACGAAATAAATTTTTTCAAAATTCTAGAATAGAATACCTCCTTAAAGACTTTGAGGAATGATGAATGTGTATTATGTAATATTGTTGACATCTCTATACAACGTCTTGAATAAATACGTTAGAATTTAAATAACGTGTTTGAGTGGTTGAAACGCACAGATCTGTGTGCCCGGTATTTATAGGATTAATAATTACATTTACTTTACTTCACCTCATTACCTGTAAATAGATTTAACCATCGAGCTGCTTTATATTACAGATTTCTGTAAATTAAAATATTCAGCGTGACGAAGGAGGTCGTCGTGTGCATTATGCTAATACGTATTTCATATTCTATGTGTAGTTTAATATTTTCCGAAAGTTTCGCTGAATCACAGAATTAAAATATGAAAAAGTCCCATTTGTTTATTGCAGTCTGCAAACTTATGTAAATTACTGCAGCCCGGATAAAACTCGGCGCGCTGTAGAAATGACGCTGGGAGGTGCAAAGTGGGCCACGAACCACAGGTTGGGTACTACCCATTTATCGTCCTGTAGTATAAGCATCCCTGGCCAAACATGTACGTTGTTTTTCTTGAGTTTTCCACGGCTGGCAATGCTGAATACATAAATTAAATGACGACCTAAAATTTTCCTCCATCTGTTTTCATTTTGAAAAGAAAAAATAATTAAGAAAACCGACGTCGACTTTCACACGTTAAAAGTTGGAATTTATGATATTACATTTTTTCAGTATATTTTCACGATATTTTGCCTTTTGTCGATAGTAAATTTGTTGGCAATGTGCCGCCTATAACTTTTCAGAATCAAATAGATTATTTTATATTTTCAATATGTATGATGGTTTCAGATTATTAAGGGAGGAAACCACATTAGACGGTTAAAAAAAAAATTAGAATGATTTTTTTTATTTCAAAAAGTATTAGTAAAACTATTCAAGAATATGTTTTGAAAGTTTCACAGCAAAATTTCGATTTTTTCCGATGTTATAAGCACTAAAGTGAACGCCCGTCAGTCCAGTTTCTCGAAACTAGCGACAGGTAGTACGAAGTAATCGTTCAATGAACCCTTATTCACTTATTTGACTCTATACCCCTATACTACGGGAAAATCCAAAGCACCTACATTCTGGCTTAAAAGTAATCGAGATCGCGGCATTTTTGGCTTTTGCCTTATTCAATGAAGGGAATTCAGCACTTGTAATGATTATGTACAAACTAAAAGTAGTTGTTGGCTCACAGATCATTAATTATGTACAGTAAATGGACAAGTGGCCCGTCAATCGACAGAATAGAAGCAGCGTAGTGGAGATCAAGGAAGCTCGGAAAGCTCGAAAAGAAGAGATGTAAGCTCAAAATTATGCGTATGAAGAAGGTGAAGGGTTTTTCTCTGGTGCTGGAATAGCTGATTAACTGCTAGGTAGTTTATACCATTTATTACTGCCTTAAATTTGTCGTTTTCGGTAATTATTTTTTCAAACGCGTTTGTCTCGGAAACCACATTTTTTTCAACTTTGAGCTCAAAAAGTTTTAAACCTAGAGCTCTAGAGCTCAAAAAGTTTTAAACCAATTTTTTTAAAAATTCATATAAATATTTTTTATTTAATTATAATCTATGCTAACCTAATTTTGGGATAATTTTGTTGTTCAAAATATTTTTTTATAGTAAGAAAGGTGCGAAAAATAATTAAAAACCGTACTATTTTATTTAAACACTTCTCAAACATGATTTTTTCATGAAAAATTCAAAAAACGCTAAAAAATCAACCTCCCAGTGTGGTTTACCCCCTTAAATGTAGCAGAGATTTTTTGATGATTATTAATAAAAAAATATATATTTTCATTGACAAATCCAACCTAATTCATCCATACTGTATTAACACACATTAGGCAGGATGGCTAGTAATTGCGTTTATGCGTTTAGAATTATAGTGCAAGATAATGTTAAGATAGTACTATGTATCATATTGATTTAATATAGTGTAGTGGTACCTTTTGTTTTATCAAAAGTATCACATCGAGGTACTTTTAAGAGGTAGCTGAAAAAAAATTCTCCCAAAGACTATTATTTTTTCTGGCCAAAATCTACTACGTATGCCTAAAATAACTTCATTTTATTAGCGATAAGTGTAAAATCTTTTACTTACTTGTTTCAATATGCTCTGGAATAACCTAGAACAATACTAAAAAGATTTATAAAGTGATTGTTTAGTTAAATTATTACAAAAAAAAATGCTCAAAAAATGCATTACAGTAATACATACTAAATATGGAGTAGTATAATAGTGCTAAAAGCTTTTTCTCGGAATACTGAGCATTTCCAAATTTATTGTTAATGTGTTATGTGTTAGTTTAAAAGCAATAAACGTCTATTTTTCCTGTTATGACAATCAATGTTTATTATTTTATTTTTTTTATCATTTTCTAGATATATAAATCAGTATTTATTATAATATTGAGTTTTTGCGTGATAACAGAATAACCTAAGTTCGCTCATGCGTTATGCAGTTAAAATTATATTTAAACTTTTTTGTAATATTAAAAAACACGTCAATTAGAATTTAGAGAAGATCTAGATTTTATTTATTGATTTTTTTTATTTTATCTATATTTTTAACATTATTTCATTATGGATGCCTATCATTTATCTACATTTACGCGGCTTGTTAAATCGCAATTCATCAATTCCCTCATTACTCTTACGACTTTCACTAATATTTCACCCTGATCCACTTACTAATTTTATGGCCCTTAAGGGAAATATCAGATACTTTCTTTTCCATTTGTCTTTATATACTTTTTATTAAAAGGAACCATCTATCTACGCCATAAATTATAATTGGTAATATATATCTATTAAAACGTCTAAGTATATTTGTTACAATTACTCCGTTTTAGGCAGATTGCTGTATTTTATTCATATAGAATGTAAAAATATTTTGAGATTGACTAAGGCATTTAAAAAGTACCAAAAATATATTTTTTTTAATCTGTTAATGTTTTTCTTCCGTTTAATTACCAGATAATATTTAACTAAACGTACCCGGGATAAAATTGCTCATTTATTTAGCGCTCGTAGTATTTTCTTCGAAAAAATATTTTATCATGTTCATTATTCGTCGTCTTAAATGAAAACCATTATGTTCGTATTCATAAAATTCTTTTTGATGTGCGCTATTACTGAAAATGTTCGGGCGTAAAAATGAATATTTAAGAAGCCATTATGTATAATATTTTCATATTTAGAATATAAATCAGATACCGCTAGAGGTGATGAGGTAAACAACAAACGTGGATGTACAAAATAGGGGCTGTTTTCTAGGAACGCAAAAAAATGGGCAAAAGACGCAATATGCGGTCGATGATTGAAATTTTGGACATAATACGTATATATTAATATGAACATGTCGAATATAATTTTACTGGACGTTGATAAAAAAATGCTCTTAATATAAATCATGATAATTTTACTATCAGTAATGTCTTGGTTTGCAAAGAATTTGCCGTAATAATTGTAAACGATTGTTAAATTTTTACTTTATTGCAGATTTTAGTCAATGTGCTGATTTGTATGTTATAGCATTTGAAAGGTTTATAAATTATCTTCTACATTCTAAATATGATCCATGTTTGATTGTTATAATTATGTTTTTTACAATTTATCACAGTGTGTCCAGCAAGGCGCCACGATACAAATTTCAAGAATAGTTAATCATTAAACTTATCTGGATACATACAAAATGAACATTAACAAAGGCATTTTGACTGACTAATATAAAACACGTAGAAAATTTCATGTCGTTTGAATTATTTTATATTTGTATAAATTATATATTATATATTCGCAGAAGCAAATTTGATATTTTTGCGTTCTTTTGCAATCTTAAAATCAAGAAAGCGATTAAACATAATTTTTCGGAAAAGCGCTCCGCATAAAACTATTTTTATGGTGTTTTATTCCTTATTGATAAGCATAAATATATTTCATCCGATTTTTCTATATTCCGGGCAAATCTACAAAATTTAGTTTGTGAAAGGTGGAATTTACGACTTTCCCAACGACGCACCTTTAAAAATTGAAAACCCATAAAATATATTTCAATATTAAATCTTTATATATTGCAGTATTCGCAGCTAAAGAAGAAAATATGATCTTATTTTCCATATCTAATATATAAAAATAAGTTGCGTTTCCCGTCTAATGCTCGGGCGAAATGGGTTGATATGCGCGTTCATCGGATTGAGACAAAACTTGGTCCACTTATTGCCAAGGGATCAGGGGGTGACATAGGCATAGTACAATTAACTTACAGTAGATTTTTAATTCAAAACTTAATGTGTGAAAGTTGTTGATTCTGACGTGTTTGAGATTATGCGTTGCTAAGGCTATAGGTATATAGTACCTACAAGTTGCAGTAGGAGGCGTCGTGTCGTCATATACGCCTGCATTCAAATAGTAAACGTCAAACGTCAATGTCATTTGCAGGTTATCCATCGGCGTGAGTCAATTATATCCAAATTATTTATCGCAAGCACTTTTAAAATGCTTCATTTCATTCATCGCTTATTCACGTACGTAACAACCGAAAAAGTACGTTTGAGTGCTATCCGATAAAAAATCAGACGACCAACGTGCAACGAGAATCGAAAGTACATGTTGATTTGAATATTGCTGCATTTCAATATGATATTCATTACGATTACAGATTGCATCCCAGTGTAAAATGGATAAAGGTTAAATCCTGTTAACGAGGGGCAAATTTATTGGTAAATTGAAAACGCCTTCATTTCGACACAATGAAAACAAACAAACCTAACCTAACCAGATTTGAATTTAAATTTAATTTAAAAAATAAAAAACAAGAATCAAATGAATAATTATTTTATTTAATAACAATATGTTGACGATTGATTTGATTTGATCAGAGCTTGATTTTCAATCAAGCTCTGATCGAAATCGAAGACATTTGCTTAACCATCAACATCAAAGAATTCATTCAACAAGAATTCGTTCTGCACTCGAACAGCAGTACAATGCTAATGATTTGGATGCATTTGTCGAAGCAAACGAACAAATTTTGCTTGCGGAACAAAAATTGACCTACGATACAATTACAAATGATCTGTTCTTCCTTGATGCGCCTGGCGGTACTGGAAAAACGTATCTCATCACTTTACTATTGGCTCACATTCGATCTCAAAATAGAATTGCTTTAGCTCTTGCTTCATTAGGTATTGCGGCAACATTATTAGATGGTGGACGAACAGCGCATTCGGCATTCAAATTGCCATTAGATATGCATTTATTGGAAGCTCTGACATGTAACATTCCTAAAGTTTCTGACATAGCTAAAGTTTTGAAAATTTGCAAGGGGATTATCTGGGACGAATGCAATGCTTGATCGAACTCTTAAAGACTTACGATCAAATGCAAAACCGTTTGGTGGCGCTCTAATTTTATTATGTGGCGACTTTCGACAACCTCTTCCAGTGATGCTTTCATCGACACCAGCTGATTCTTGCCTCAAAGCATCGCATCTTTGGAGAGACGTGCGAAAACTGACATTAAAGACAAATATGCGAGTACATTTGTAGCGTGATGCGTCGGCAGCCACATTTTTAAAACGACTATTGAACATTGGTGAAGGAAAAGTGCATGTTGATGCTACCAAGTTTATTTCATTTCCATCGAACTTTTGCGTTGTTGTGCCATCCATCGATTTACTCATTCAGAAAGTTTTTCCGCAGATTTTTAGTAATTATAAAAATCATTATTGGCTTTGCGAACATGCTATTTTGGCAGCAGAAAACACCGACGTCAATACAATCAACCACACAATACAATAACAAATTGCAAATGATTTTGTTACCTACAAATCGATTGATAGCGCCATGAATGCAGACCAAGTTACTAACTATCCAATCGAGTTTTTAAATTCGTCAGATCTTCCTGATGTGCCACCTTACAAATTGGAACAAGACTCACTATGAAGAAATTGATGCCGAATATCATCGAAACAACTATATATTCTTAATGGAAAGTCGAAAGGAGAAGATGTGCTCATTCCCACCGACGTGCAATTTGATAAGAGACGACTGCAGCTCCCCGTTGGACTTGCGGAAGAATGGAAGAATCTATAAAATCCACGTTGGACAGCAGAGAAATTTATTTGTATTTGTTAAAGACGGAAAAGCCAAAACTATTCTCTACCCTAAAGCACTTAGCAGAACAATTAAGTAAGCAAAATGTATGCTTTTAATATTTTTTTCTTTATATATCATTCAATATCAATAAATGTATTAATTGTCGGAAAAAATATCATTATTTATATCATTGCTAATTAAACAAGATAACTCTTTCAAATTTCAAATGGTATTTTTAGAACTATTTCTTCTGTGGCAGCAACGCGCCGGGTACCAGCTAGTGTTTTATAATATAATTCGTAACATGGTAAACTTGCTTTTGGTGTGAATTGCCTTCAAAGAGTTTTAGTTGTTATTTCATTAATTGGTGTTTTTTGCACGCAATGGGTAAATTTTAATTACAAAACGTTGGTGGCTATGAAGTTTTCTAATTACTGTCATAATAAATTTGTATTTTTCATACATGACCTATTTTCATACCTTTTTTAAAAGCGCATATAAATCTCTTAGTTAATAGCGTAAAATTTGTTCAGCATCTAAGGTCTAATTTGTTAATTGACAATATTCAATAATTATATTAACACAAACCTCCGACAAAATAGAATTGATAAATTTGATCAAAAATTACTAATAAGTCCATTTGTTTAATATAAAATTTGAAGGCGAAAGAATTTTATTTATGTAAGAAAAGATAAAAATACAATTCAAAAATAGATAAATAAAACACTAAAAAAATCAAATATTATTTTGAAACACCACCAATGTGACTAATAAAATTACGTTCTGCTGAGACACCGACTAAAATTCGCAAAATTCCCGATTTCTTAATAAACTATTTATTTCCATCGCTGTAGATGAATACTCATTTACTATAATACTTTGATGTGATTCGTAATTATATTACGGAGGAATACAAAAATTCTGAACACCGTATCTATTATATTTCATAACGATATTCCCATTATTAGAGTCGAGGTGTAATAAATACATCACCGGTAGGGGAAGGTTAATATAACAATTTGAATAACATATATGTACTGTATATATGTAAACACAAATCAGACAGCTACTGCCTCCAGGCGTAGCCTAAGCTTGCCAACTAGTAGTCACGCCATTGTTTCCAAGCGTCCAGATTTCGGCGGGAATGTCTCGATTTAGTAGCCTTTATCGTGCTGCTGGGGTGTATGATTTCTTTAGATAAAAAAATCAATCCCGAATTTTTCGGGATTACGTTTACTAATCCCGGGATTCATGAGCACCTAAAACTGTCCGGGATCCCGGGATTGGATTCTCTAATCTCAACCCCATTTCCAATACTGCAAAGCGCTGCTGTATCATATAATATACACGTTGATTTTCTTACACAACAAATAATATTTTTATATCTATGGCTTCGTAAATTCGCATAGAAAATATATTAAGTGAAAAAAATATCACTTTATATCCCTCTTGTATTTCCAAGTTGAAGTTGTAAACGGATGTCAGTTGGAATAACATCACTTCATTATGCATAATTCTTCAACCCCTATCTTTATGTTGACGTTTCTGACAGACTTAAATACCACGTTCGCTTTGTTTATTGCCACCTACTTTGAAGCACTTCTTTCGCGTTGCTCTGTATAAGCCGTGGTGTTCAACCTTTGATATTGAATCTTAAAAATAACTAATTCATTAAAAAAAAAAATGGAATCTGAGTAGAAGCGCGGGGGATATAAAAATATATTAAAAACGCCCCGGACTACAGCGATTAACTGAAACGTTCCTAACCACTTCCATTGTTTGATATTAACTTCGAAGTAATTCCCTCAGGCGAATATGCAATGGTTTCAACAATTTTTCTACCCTCGCAACAAAGCATAGTATAACCTTCGCACCAAAATTGCCTTCATTGAATTAATAATTTTGATACGGCCCTCTTTCCAATGAATTATATTTTTTTATGATTTTGAATATTTCAGCAATATCAAACATTCGACTTTTATAATATCTGGCGCCGATAGAAGCTGATCAAAGCGATCCCGTAATATATTTTTATTTAAATATTAACCCAGAAGGCTTAATAAACTTAATTTGAAACATGTTTCATTATACATTGGCACTGATAGATAACCTTATAATAAATCAGTTATTTAAAAGAGAAGACATGTTAGTCGAATCGACTATTTAGCATTGATAATGCGATGCCCTCTTATCTTACAAACTTATTCAAATTTTGATTTGAATGAGTTTATCGACATTTCTACTGTTTGACGTTTCTTCCAGGGTAAAATATGTACGTTGTGGTGTATAAGATAAGATTTATATACATAAATTCAATTCCACAGATTGGATAAACTTGGAATTGACCTTTAAGTCAATTAGCGATAATCGGGTGATGTATCGTTTTTACAAGTTTTATTTACGACTCGCAGTCGCGTGATCATGGTGTGATACTTTTGCAGACTTTCATACAGTTTTATTTGGGTTCAAAACCCCTGGTCTAACTTCATTGCATGTCCAACCCCCATAAACGCCATGAATTTTCATGGTCAAATCAAATCATTGATTTTTGCTTGACCGAGCTATGTGTTTCACTGTGACTTTGAATGCGGACACAATAGTATTTCCTCTGCGAGTTTTTATCTCAATCGAAGAGTATTGCCTCCATCTGTTTTTAATGTGGGACTAATAAAACGCTTTCGCTTTATATCATTAAAATATGATATGTATTAGTCGGAGGTACTAAATTTCAGAGAATCTTCTCGGTATGTTTTTGACGTTTCGTACTCAAGTTGAAGCATGAAATAGACTTGAGGCGTGGGAGTAGACGTAGGAATACATTAGGAATTCTTCAACATCCTAGCAATAAAACCCAGTATATGCCGCAGTTGATAACAACATTTATGGTTTTGGGTTTTATGGCGTCTTCAACAATCAACAATCTGGGGTAGAAGTGATGCGAAATATCTGTCAAACGGATGTGTTTCAGAAAGATGTCATTTCATAAATGTTATTACGCATACCAATCCACGACTTTTTAAGGAGATTCGGGCAAAGTGAGTGGGCTAACGATCAAGTTAGTCCAGAAGTTATGTTCAATATTTTTTTCATTATTGGTCATATATTTTTTAATACCATTTCCGTGGGTCTTGAATTTTGACGAAGTCGTTAACTCGTTCATCGCTGCGTCCACCAGATATGCGCGACGAGCATTCCCTCGTGGAAGCCCTGTCGCGTAATTTTGGTGGACGTTTTCTTCATCCGCTTAAGTACGATTTAATAAGTTATTTCATTAAAAACCAAATTAAAATATACATAAAATTATGTAGCATGGTATTCATTAAAACAATTCAAGCACATATAAGGTGATTTTAGACAATTAGGACAACATGCTGAGACCCTTTTTACATTTTTTTTCGTCTCCTGGCGATCGAAAATTTGTCTCATCTTTTTGTAATAAAGACTACAATTCTTTCTAATAGATTTGCCCTGCGGATTTATATGAATTTCTAACCCGTGAAACGCTTTTTTAGCTTTCTTCTTTTCATTGTCGGGCCTAGCATTTTCTGACCACAACCATTCTTTTACTAAAAGTTACCGAAATTTTTTGATTTGAGTATAAAAAAATTCTGATATGTTTGCAGAAAAAGTATGCTTTTCAACCGAATGAAGATTCTGGGGTAAATGCAGTTAAATCGGTAAACAGTTTCCGAAAAGCAGATTCAGCGTCTCTCTGTTACGTATTTCTATAACGACTTACAAATGTTAACTTTACGAACGCAATCAATATTGCATCGTTATTCCTTCTGTTTACGATCCGACTATCGAATTTGGGTCCTGTGAGAAACAACACTGATTCAGCCTGGGTGACGAGAGTGTTAATATGCACATTTATCAGTTAAATAGCTAAAGGCCCATAAACTACATACTTCATTATTTACAAGGACATTAGTGATTAGATTGTTGGGTCATGTATTGATTGGTCGGGATTTTCTTGGAATTAAAATTGCTGTCCAGGATCTCTGTTGAATATCAACTTGTCCCGAAATTTCAGCAAACGCCTTCGACCAATATCGTGCACCTCCAAGATATCTGAAGTGATATTTATGTGATAAACGAATGAATTGAAAAAAATCGGACATTTCATATGAAAACATTTGATAATTTGGTCATCTACTGTTTTGAGTTGTTTTGGACTGGATTATGGTGTCAAGTTGAAAGAAAATCATGCAGTAGCTCGTCAACACATACTTGACTTCACGAGATAAATTGCATTCTTTTAAAACAGTATATTAGACCGTTAGTTTCCCTTTGAACGTTTAAAATTAATTAAACTGCTTTTTTCCATAAACCCACTTGGTTTATGTGATATGGGAAAAATGAGATCGTTAATCAAAATATTCACTGTAAAAATAAAATGCATGAACACCAAATTATTTGCATGCTTGATGGTTCTCATCATATATCATCCAATTTTAATTTTTTAAAATTGAATTTTAAAATTAAGTCCTTTCATGTACATTTAATTTAATAAAAATGAAGTTCTCGAACAGTGGAAGTGAAATTTAAGCTCCTAACAAAAGTTGTTTGTTATTTTTCCATTTGTTAATTAAAATATGAAAATGTGTTTGTACAATATATAATAAAACAGACAATCTACTCATCTAGTGGGGACAGAAATATTAAAAACGATTCTTCCCCTCTTTCTGACAAACTGTCGCTTACAGTTTCACTTTTCGTGACGCTCAAGCTAATTTGTTATACCGTGTCATCTATACATTTTCATAGTAAAATATGTATGTAATAGATATAGGGACTTCATTTAATTTACATGCATATTGATCATTATCTTAACATCAATATCCTTAATGTAGTTCCAATTAAAAATAAATAAATTACGGAAGCCCCATTGAAGATATTTGAAATTAATACCATATTTTCGTACAAATAATATAATAGGTCAAAGGTACAAGAAACTTCGTTAATGGGAAAAGTATTGAGTTTCCTTATGATTGTGAAACATATCCTCCACTTGTACATAGAAAAAGTTTCTTTCGCAATTATGGAAGCCATTGCACGAACAAAATCACAAATGCTTCGTTAATTTACGTTAAATTGCAGATTGATACCAGGGTATTGTTTTTTGGATGAGTTTATATCACATTTCGGTCCAATAAAGTTTATTATTGAAGTCAATTTTTTATTGTAAATCCTGGAAATATTGAATCTGGATGTTTTTTTAAATTGTGATACTCAATATTATCTTTTAAAAAGAACACAAAGCTAACGAAATAATGAAGTTTGAATGGAATGTTATCGAGATTGTATAATTCAATATCAAAATGGCTCAACTGAATCAACAATTGTTTCAATTATCGGGTTCAAGCTTTGAAACTGAAAATAGCATAGACACTTCAAGAAGAAAAAACGATTACAAATATTTGCTCAATAACGCCCTTTTATAATTGACTTACTTTCGACTCTAAAGTTGTCTATATTTATTCAGACCATTGAAATAATATTTATAGAAGTTTGATTGAATAAAAAATCTTCAATATCTACGTAACTCCTATGAATTCTCTGATCTAATGTTTTTTTTAAATTTATAATAATTTTCATATACGTTTAAAATAAATTTATTACATCCAAAGTTGTAGTTTTTTTCCTTTCATAAAAACACTTCTGAAATATGTACTTAGCAGTAATTATAGAACAAAGTTCTCCCTATCGAACTATATTATCGAAATGCCCTTTGGAAGCGACAGAACTGTCACGCTTAATGTACTTTAGTCATTTAATAATGTAATACCATAAAACGACCTAAACCTTTATAAAAAGCTATAATAATCATTAACTATATCAAATATATTTTAGAGGGTTTATCAAATAAAACTCCCAAGCAAAAAAATTAATATAAGGCAGGATAGGATCTATGAGTGAATAGCAAAATATTCATTATTTTTGAATGATTAACGTTTGTATCAAATCCAATCAATCGTAAACGACCCTGTACAACTAGTATCGGAAATAATTTAAGGGTAGAAAGTCTTTTAATATTTCCAGTCTTTACAAGACACTTTGTAGTGAGATATCGTCTTAAATTAAGTTTATCATGATTTTCCATTTCCAAGGAAAATCATCGCCTTCAAAATACACTTCTCTTCTCAAGGGGCATTCTATTTTTTAAATTAGGAACCTATTAAAAGACGGTAGAGACCCATATTTCTTAGAGAACCTTTAAGTCATCTCTTCACTTTTGCGTTGCTAAAATATAAGAGCTATGACTGATGCAATCTAGGTCTCACTCTGAAGTATCAGCGTTATTACTGGAACCTAAAAATAAATTATGGAGCTTTTGCATTGTTAACCTTACGTCTTCTCCAATGTCAGTCTGAATATCCCAGCATTATTTGACGCTTTATTGCATTATAATCCATTGTTTGGCAAGTATTTTGACCCTGATTCCATGGGACTATTATTCATTAAATAAATTCAAAACTTTAAGGACAAAAAAATACTTAATAAATAATAAATATAAAATTCCTCAATAAAACATTCACAATGAAGTAATCAACCATTAGACGCTTGTAAAATTACTGCAGTTCACTCATCTACAATACAAACAAACGAAGTTCTATATAAAGGTCAATGGGCATATCTGGGTCAAATTTTCATTGTTCCATTATGCAAAACTATGTTTCTTTCTTCTCCGTTTGTATGGTCAATTGTGAGTTAATAGTACTGTAAGAAATATGCTTGTTTTATAATGAGCAGTGTATTTGTGGTTTAATAAGTAAACGACACATCTCTAAAGATATCCTATATTTTTCTTCGATAATTATACAGTCAGAAATTTTATTCGCGGGTCTCATGTGATACTTTGGTCGATATGCGTATGTGATGTTAATATTTTGTATTGACATGTGAGACCAATGTGCGATTTTTTTTTAAGCTATTCTTATTTTTAAAGGGGTGGGAATTCATGCGTGCAAGGTTCGTATCTTTAAATATTCAATATAAATCTTCTGCCCCCTTATATTTAATTCAGGCGAAATTCTCACTGTACGCTGAATTCTAATATTTCTTTCCATCTAATATTCATTTCGATGTTAATTTAACGGGTCTCCAGCGAATAACGAAATTATGTATTGCCGTTCCGTCGGTTACATCAAGCTTATTATCCGGAATAATTAACTTTAATATGAAGTTAATCTTCAGACACGGGCTTTTTTAATTCAGTATTTTAATTAACAAGCAGTTCGGAAATCTTTGGTTCGCATAAAGCGGAATTCGCTTTGTCTCGCACTGCGGAATTATATTGTGCTTTTGGCTTGTCATAAATCCGGCCCGGAGACTTAATTCGCACAAAACGATCCTTTCAATTCGTAATAAAATCTGACAACCTTTTTTTTCCTATTCATGAGGACCCAAATATAAACTTGGGTCACTACAATTATGCTTATCGAGTGTTTTCAATAAACGTAGAATTTTTTACATCAAAATTACGCGCTTAGGGTCTATCTGTTGCATGTCATTTATTCACCACATCGCACGCTCGATGTTAAATGTAACATGATCTCCGCATATTATTTGCAAAAGTTCACTCAGCGGGCCAACTAGGTGATTGTATCGAAGGATTTTTTCGCAACCTTCTTGATAGTGAATTAAGGCACCTTTAAAGACTAAGTAGCATTCCTTGGAAAGCAGTAATACACTTGTTGATTTTACTTTAAATTATTTAAAGATGACGACATGTTAAAAGCTCAAGCATTTTAAATCTTACAACTGCTGCTTACTACTCATTTAATAAATAATAAAGATAAATTAATTAACAAATCGACCAATTTCTTATATGAGGCATATCCCGAAAGTAAGTGTACTGATTTTATATATTTTTTAGAAAAAGTGTATTTGAAAAAAATATACAGGATATTGTTGATACACGTGTTAATTATTTTTTCAACATAATCGCCACCCTGTTCAATGCTTGTGGTGAGCCGCGGCACAAGCTTCTTTATGCCCTCCTCGAACAACTCTCTCACCAGCTCCTTCCCCCATTTCAGAACCTCTTTGTTCGGCGGTTGAAAATTTAATCCCACCCATGTGTTCTTTCGGGGAGAGGATAAGATGATAATCTGAAGGTGCCAAGTTAGGGGAATACAGGGGTTGGTTCTAAACATCCAAACCAAATAAGTCCAAGAGCGCTTTGGTGGCTAAGGCTGTGTGAGGACGGGCGTTGTCGCGCAACAAGTATACTCTTTTCATCAGCATACCCTTCTTTTGATATGAATGCTTCTTTTGAAATTAGTGACACCACAATGACGACTGTCTTTTTGACCTAGACGAAAATCCTCATCTTCCAATAGAAGTCGCCCAAGAAACTCGCGGGCACTATTGACCTGCTCGTATTTGGCGAGATTTCTTATCGACATCTTTCAAGCATCTGGATACTACAACGTGAATTTACGTACTATGTTCCTACTGTGTCACAGTACACTTACTTTCGGGATATGCCTCGTTTTACTGTACCTCGTTCGTTGTACTACATTTTTGTGGTAATGCGGACACAATATCAGAAGAGCGATTTTTGAGACCAGTGAAACATGGAGCGGGGGTGCTCTTAGAGCAGAGTCCCGGGGTCGCTTTCTACCCCCCACGTGCAGTGAGATGGAAGTGGTTGAGTCTGGCTACGGGAAGGACGTATTCCCGCAGTCAAGGCTATCCGACATCTTACATCTACACGTTAAATTGAATCTGCACAGATTAACAGCGCCATTGCGTGGGGGTTCAATAAATTCATCTTTGTGTGTTTGTTTATTTAAATCATGTAAATAAATTTCTCGTAAACAGCAAAGAAAAAAGAAGTTTAAAGTTTAGACATATTGTAAGAATTTTAAGTATAAAAGTACCCACATAATATTTTTTTTATACAACTACAATTAAAAAAATGTTACAAAACCTAATATTTTGATAGTAAACTTTTTATCATATTAAAAATGCAAGGCATTTTAAGAATTTAAAAGTGTGAGTTTTGCTAACTTTAAAAGTTCCAATATAAATATTCTGCCTTTATCTAGCTTGTTCTCTTATTGAAAACTTCCTTGGATGGCTTATAAATATAATATATATAAAAATGCGTATTCCATTTAATTTTTTTGTTGTAATTATTGCATTTTTAAATATGTGCAAAATAAAAAAGGAACATATTCAAATTCTCGCTGTCCAATTAGTATTTTTGTACATCTGGGGTAAAGTCAACAGCAAGCAACCGGACAGTGAGAGGTAATTGGGTCGACTTTAAGTATGGTTGATTTGTTTTTTATTGATTTAACCAGGTTCGGTTTTTTTTAGATTTTTTCAGGATTCATTCGCATAAAATGAATGGGAAATTTTAAACATAATCGCAGGATGTCTTCAAGAGCATTTGTTTGCACTTAAATGTAATTAGAAAATTAATTAAAATACAGTCATAATACATTCAGTACATATTGAACTCAAATCTAAGTGTGGTTATCGTTCATTTTTGTGGTCGTTAACCACCCATATTTCGTGGAATTGTCCGTCAAAAGTTTAATTAAAAAGATAATACACTTATTATTATCATCAAGTAGATTGTATATATAAGAAGTAAGAAGAAATTTCCAACCAATAACCATTTATTAAACCATCAAACATATATGTATTATATTGTTATAATCATGTTTTGCGTGCATGATTCATGATTTGAACATAGCCATCGTTTTTTCGCGAGTAGCGTGACAACACCAATATTTGCCGGGTGTTTTTTAACACTTCCATTAGCAATCACATGATCACATTTGACATCGTTCTATTTCATCCTAATCTGTCTTCTCGTACCGCAAATACGGTTGTAAGCTCGTGATATTGATTTCACAATTTCGTACTATTATTGACAGGACGTGCTCAACCAAACATCAAATACGATTTCAAAAGGTTATTTAGGCGTTGTTTCCTGGAACGTGGAATCAACAACGAGCACAAAACGCCCTTGTGTATTTAGGCCCAAACGAATGTTTTTCAGTTCTTATTATGCGCACTTGTTGGTAGTATTTCGCCAGAAAAGTAATAATTCGTACGAAAATTCGTTTCATCGAAATTTTCATAATAAGGGTTGATTTGAAGCGATATTTTATTCAAGAAATGTTCATCCGCTTCTCGGGAGGTTTGATGGTTAACGATACATATACATTTTTATGGTACCATGTTTTCATGTTAATGTTCGCTCCCTGCCGGCTAAGGCTTGAGTCCCTAATGGGAATGCAAAAACGTTGCATTAAATTTAATAAGATACTTCTACTTCCTGTTCTTTATGTCTGGAAATTGGAGGGTTATAGGAAATTACTTTTTTTAAATAATTAATTTTACATTGTTTGATTTCATTTTTGAAAATTTTCTCATTTTGACTCTCACCACGATGATGTTTTTAACGACATTTATAACAATTTATGAGACCTGTACAAATTGCGGAAAAATATAAATGTACAAATTTTAATGTACCATCATGACCCGAAAACTTATTTTTTTGTGCAAATTTTGATCCTTTTTAAATAATATTTTTGTTAAATATAATATTGATACATATTGTATATTAAAAAATATCGTATACAATTCTATTTAATTAAATTTTCAGACTTTATGAGATGTTGACAGTTATTATTGCAATAAATAGGTCATTTATGGTTTTGTGGTCGTGTTTGGTACGCATGACCTGGTAAAAAGCAGCATGCAGTATTCCATGCGTAACACTTAATTTTGGTGTTTGATATTTTATGTATGAAATTGTTTTTTTGAAAATTAAATTTATTATGCCAAAATATAGCCAAATATTATAACGAAAGATGGAAAACATTAACACTCTTTGAACTCGATCAAGAGTTCAAAAAATACAATGATCTCTCTTCAGTATCTTTATTTAATACTTATGATCATTATTCCTGTATAATCTGATTATATTGAAAGGTTTTTGCAGCTCCTTCTTAATGATCATGTCCATAAAACCTGAATCGTTTTTGACATGACATTGCTAAAGTTTAATTAGATGAAGTTGGTAACATCTGCGTTTTATGCTTTCTCAAAAGTCTTTCACAGAACACTTTCGTTGGCACGCCCTTAAATGGTCTATGACATTTGCTGAATTATTTCTGAAACCTTTTCTCATACTCCCAGTATTAATATAATCTATGATAAAAATAATTTCAGTCTTCTCTGTCTGTCTGTTCTGTCATTCTTCATGTTCGCAAAGTCTTTAGCTTTCTATTATACTTTGCTGGCATGCTAAAATATATTCGACCAAAAATATTTCTTATATTATTGTGCAATTAATGGGTATTGTAAATTCTTAAAACATTAGTTTATCAATCCAAAATTATTATTTAAACAAGGTTTTATGATTATGCTTTTATTTGATTTGGTAATTATTGTTAAAATCATTAAAAACTATATTCTTAATGAGTCATTCATGTTCAACTTTATCAAACGACTTCTCAATGTCGATAAAACATGCCATGCGACATTTCTCTGCGATCTTACATGCAAAAAATGTTTTTCTTTTAAGATTTATTTAATTTAATGTGGCATTAATATTTTTTAGATGTAAAACTATGAAATTGAGAGCTATGTAAAAATACATCTATTTTGGAACAATCCATCATCGTCATCAGCTTTTGTGTCTCGTTGCGGAAAAATATTATTTTAGCTCTTTAATGAAAGCACAAAGGAATCGTTTGATGTCTTAAGTTGTCTCGTAGGACTTATGAATTTCCATGTTGCTTTTAATCCCTTCAGCTAACCTTTTATATTATTCAATAATACAATTTAGGCTCTTCTTCTTATCGGGTGCTATTTTTCATTTAATCTTCCATTGAAGACCACTAAAATCAATCTTCCAATGATAAAGCTTTGTCATTGAATACAATAATTTAGACTTTTAATGTACAATGACATTAAAAATGTTCAATATCATTAACAGCGAACAAATCCAAATATAACTTTGATTGTGTGGGATATCGCAAGCTCGCAATATTACCGTTTCATTAAACATTGATGATCCTCCACAAGTCTAGTAATTAGGATATAAAACTTGTTTCTATTAACAAAAGTCAAGTAAATGTATACGCTTGTAGTCTTAATCGGCATTGAGATACATCTAAGTATAACATATCTGTAAAAACGTACACGGGAAATGCGATATGGTTGCTCGCTCTAATTACATAGGATATTGTAATATCAATTTCTTATGATTCGTGGGAAATGTTTTCAGAGAGGCTGACAATCTTATGAGGGAAGCTGTATTAAAATGTTAGTCATAATTGGATCAATGTCGTCCTTAACGGATTTTTTTGTAGGGAAAATAAATTAATACCCAAGATGTGAGATGATCAAAGATGAGATTTTTTTTTTAAAAATCCCTTTATGATACAAATTCATATCAAAGTAATAAATACAGATTATCAAGCATCAATTTATAATTAAATGTATTCCAAATTAAGATGTTATGGCGAGTTTTACGTATAAAATTATGTAAAAGTGTGTTCTTATATTGACACTATGCTTTTAAATTGGCATTGATTAATATTTTATTAACGAATCGTATAAATCGCATTTAATAAATTAATTTATATTTTGAATAATATGCTATTGCAAATAAAGTAACCCGACGGGAATGTGTTAATATTTTGGATCGATTGTCTCGATCCAGGTGAAATACAGACTCTTTTATAGAGATAGGAATAAAATACTGACAAAAAACATAAAAAAATTATACGTGTTTAGTTTGTTAACAAGCTCAAATGATTTACACGCGCAATTGATTATTTTGCCTGTTACTTTCGTAAAAAACACCATAAATGTTATAGGAAAAAACTTTATAGAAGGGTTGACTGTACTTTAATTATTGACCATTTATTGTACTGATGCATATCAAAGGAATTTTAAAACATTATGACCATGATTTTAAAAACGTATTTCTTTCAAGAATTTATCGTATGTTTCATCTAAGGGGGTCCTGCAGTCGCCTGTTTGAGAAACATCGGGCTGTGTGGCCATTGTATATTATACATGTCGTTTCCATTTTAAAATCGTGTACAACATAAATTCAATTCATGGCGTGTTCAATGTTATGCTTTTCCCAAAAGAGGGAATAAAATAAATTAAACCCAATAATGACAGACTCTAATGGATTTCGCAGTCAGTAGCAACATTTTTTAAACATTATCTTTTAGCATAAAATAACAGTTTTAAAGCGCGAATTGTGGGATCGATTTGCGAATAAAAATAAATCAGTACCCAGTGCTGTACCATGAGGCATAAGTACAGCTTCATACCGCACGTACTATTTGCCCTATTTAGAGCGGGTCAAGGATATTTTGCAACTTCCACTTTCCTGCAATTTGTCCAGTTTTTAGTGTAAATATAGGAAAAAACCCTAATGAATAGTGACCTTGTATATTTAGAGCTTTATATTTTATTAGCATTATAAATTACATGTAATTATGTTCGTGAAATTAGCTCTTAGGGTTGGAATTTATCTTGCTATTCAAGCGAATTTCATGTAATGGCTTTTTCCAACACAAAGAATTCTTGTAGGAGGTCTAGTTGGGCTTTAAATTCTAAAACATATTCAAATCTAGACATGCAACGTCTTTCAGCGTTTTATGGAAAATCGTTCGGAAAATGTCAAGGACTCATATTTTGTGCTCGACTTTTACGTAGGGATATTTCGATGAAACTCACCTTACATTTGACTTCTTTTAAAAATATTACACATTGAGCTTATGAATATATGTTTTTTTTCTTGATGATTTTACTCGTATTTTATTGTAATAATGTTTCAACTAAATACTCTTTAATATATTGCTTTCATCATTAGTTTAATGGAATCCATTGCAGAACAAAGAAGCCTTCAATACTTTTCAACCATTCAACTATTCAAACTACATCTTTCCATTTAGCTTTTGATCGCTTCAGATCTCTTAATAATCGTTTCATTGTATTACTACTTTATTCCATTTTCTGCATATGCGTCTTATTATCTTAATAAGGGTTTGAACCGAAACTGAATCGATAACCTATAACCGGTAAAACCGTTATTTTTCCGGAACAAAAATATCGTTATTATTCAATTTTTTTCTAAATTATCAAATTATTGAGTAAAACAAAATATTAACACCTTCTCATCGGGTTACATCAATGTGCGTCTTTCGTATACTATCAGTAGAGGGCTTAACGCGATCGCAAATATGCCCCCTGTCACTCAAAAGAAAAGGCTATGTGTAACCCGATAGGAATGTGTTAAGATATATTCTTTTTAAATGAAATAATATGAATGACTGATAAGCATTGACAAAATAAGCTATTGCTGCTCTATCGAGCATGAAAAATTTACAAAAATAAATCATCTCACGTACTGTACTTATAACTTCCTTAATGAGAGACCAGTTACAAAATTCTGGAGATATTCCCAGAATGATTTACTATGTGGGATGAGCTCATATCCAATTAAAATTATCGTGGAAACGGCCTATAATGTCGATTTTAGATTGTTTTAAATTATTATGAATAAATATTAAATAACACATTAATTGTAATAAATGTTCAGGCGAACCATATAAACTGGTAACGTGCAGGACTTATGCACTTTTCGAAGAAAATTTTAATGCTCTAATTACAAATGGTAGTTACGTGTACATGCTATATACATGCAAGCAAAAAAAACCCCTTAGAATAATCAACTATTATTCAACATGCTTTTGTAGAACAAGCTGCAAATTTATCAACCCTTTTAAATTGCAGTTTTTCCACATCAGTAGATATTTTAAGTTGGACGCTCTCGAGAGATTATTTTCTTTAATATATAAATTTGATATTTCGAAGACAAGAATCAGCATAGCTCACAATAAAATGGATTACTAGAGTTCGCTTATAGCATAAAATACAAATAAGCTGTCCTTAATGTAGGCCATTGGGTACATCTGGCTTAGGATATTAGACGACATTAAAACATATATTTATCAAAGAATTTTCTTTAATCAGGCTTGCTACTTTGATATGACTTTCCGAGCGCTTATTTATTTTTAAAATCGTGGTTGATAAGCAAATCTCTTATAATTTTGTACCCAAGGTGCTTGTCCGATAGCTACTCTACAAAATTACTTTCCCGACAAATTATTTTTTTCTGTCGCTGCAGATGAATATTTATATACTATAATACTTCGATGTGATTCGTAATTATATTATGGAGGAATATAAACATTTTGAACACCGTATCTATTATATTTCTTATCGATATTCCCATTATTAGAGTCGAGGTGTAGTAAATACATCACCGGTAGGGGAAGGTTAATATAACAATTTGAAAAAATATATATGTACTGTATACACGAATGCATAAATTAGATAGTTACTGCCCCTATGCGTCGCCTAAGCTCACCAACCAGTAGTTACGCCACTGTTTCCGAGCGTCCAGATTTCGGCGGGAATGTCTCGATTTAGTAGCCTTCATCGTGCTGATGAGGTGTACGATTTCCGTTGGATAAAAATTTCAATCCCGAATTTTTCGGGATTACGTTTACTAATCCCGGGATTCATGAGCACCTAAAACTGTTCGGGATTCCGGGATTGGATTCCCTAGTTATGGCTCAAATTTCGAAAAATTCAATGTCATTAACATATTCATATTCAATGGCAAAAAATAGCCCTTTCGACTATCAAAACAAATTAATTTGTGATAAATTCCCCGTATAATATTCAATTATTAAATGTTGTATCCTGCAGAAAAGACGCAGAGATCTGTTTACGTAAATACCATTGATATATAAAAAATCATTCTTATATAATTTAAATGGACATGTTTGAAGAAGGCTGATACATTTTATGACTTTGTGCGACAGATCACATCATTCTTGCAATATCTTTCGGAACTCCTCACCGAAGAAATTGCCTCTATTTTTACTCATTTTATTAATACAAAGAAAAACGCCATCTGTATCGAAATCGAGCGTGAATATTTATGCGCGAGGACGTTGTAAAATTGTTACGACAGTTGGGACATCTGGGATTCTAGGGCGACCAACTTTTACGGTCAAACTTCAGCAGATAATGGGTGGGAAGTTCTAAGATGGCATTTGCATAGAAGATTCTCTTTAAATCTCTGCTCAACCCGGGCTGTATTGTGTCTCTTATCTTCCCAAAGCGTATGCGTCAGTATATCATAAAGGAAGGATTACACCCCAGTGCGTGGCGGATCTTTGATGTTTGCTTTGATAACAAATATTATCTTTGTGATTAATTGAATGGACTGATGGATCTTGTTGGATGTTTACTTTTATCAAATAAAAAATGTATACGTTTTACTTTTCTCTGCGTTTTCTTATTGTCCAATTATAATATATATTGGCAAAATATCATATCATCCCAACTCTGTAGAGCAAAATAAATCTTCACGAGTTCATTTGTCCTGTTCATTTATAATGATAATTTAGTATTGTTTGCAACTTTAACACTTAAGCTCCGTCCTGTCAGCAAATGTTGTTAACAAAGTTCTTAGTAAAAAATTGCGCTTTGTTACATTGTGTTTTCCACAACCAGTGAGATGGATTAGTTAAGGTATAAAATTTGTTGTTTGTGACATTATTACGAAAATTGTATGCCAGCAGAGCACGTTTTTCATTCAAAATTGAATTTTCTCGGTGCATATTTTATGACATAACCTTTGTAAGTTTATGTATTTTTTCTCAAAAACTCTGTAAATTTTGTTGGAAAATTGATCAAAAATTCCAAGTAAAAAATATTATATAATGCGTCTAAAATAAGGCATAAGACATATAAGGGACATGCTATATAACGAGGCGACCGGTTGAAACACATACATAAGATGAACATTAAATCGAATTTTAAATATACATTTTTTGGTACCAAAAATTGCATTGCAGTATTCTGAATTACTACAAAAATTCATTAATAACAATATTATTTGCAGTTTTTTACATTTAAGAATATTTACAAATTTAATTAATTAAACTCCAACGATATTTATTTATGAGTTCGTCTGTCTTTCTGTGGGAACATTTGTAATTTAAAAAAAATGTCCAAGCAAAATTTTAAGCGGGATTGGGGGAGGGGGATATTAAGCTTATACTCAAGTTGAGTAGCATTCTGAATTAATTCTGTATGAAACACAATGTTTTAAAAAATAATGCTCTTTATGCGAAATTTCGCTATAACGCCCCTTTTTAATTATGACATTTATTTGATTTACGGCCCATGATGTTTCGTTATACGGTCAATGTTTTATGTTTAGTTTCAGCTTCTCCGTTGTAGGGTATCTAGATCGTAAAGAAAGGTATGGGTGTATTCAATCTTTAAATTCACATGAAAGGGTTAATATACATATTTTATCTTTGGTTAGTTTTAGCAATTTATATTAAAAATCTATTTTAAAAAACACACGACGATAACGAAGTTTTCTG
Organism: Stenopsyche tienmushanensis; assembly: GCA_008973525.1. NCBI lineage: Eukaryota > Metazoa > Arthropoda > Insecta > Trichoptera > Stenopsychidae > Stenopsyche > Stenopsyche tienmushanensis. Next base: position 441,800 of record WACJ01000152.1, read on the forward strand.
ATTCTGAATTAGGACAATCTGCAAATGGCTAACATTTATGCGAAAAAGGGTCAGTCAAACATTATCAAACGTCTGTTTGCATTTCGTTAACGGCTTCGTTTGTGTTCCTAGCTCTCACGAACGTTTATCGATTCGTGTTTCAGTTTCATGTGGTCCAAGGAAACCTGCTTTAGAAAGCAGCAGGTTGTTTAATATTGAGAAAATTCCTGAAGCATTTGTTTTTCATCTCTTTAGGGAAAACAAGAGCTATACTATGCCATTTCGTTTTACGCGAGCAAGTAGAATTTCGAGCTACCGGAATCACCACAATTTTCACAATTTCCATGCGTTAAATAATATTTAGATATGAATGATGATATGATAGAAGTCAAAATGTTGATTTTAAATAAATTAACATTGACAAAAGTATTGTTCTTATTGTGTTTTTCTTCGTTGCAGAAAACAGCCCGGACCTGGATAGAGGCAACTTTCCAGAAGAGGGAGTGTGTGAAATTCATTCCCAGTCCAAAGGACGAGCACAGGTATTTATAGGAATTTATGCAAATTCATAAAAATCTATATGCATATTTATTCTCGCTCATTTCACCCTTTTATTTTCCGCAAATCATGGACTTTTTGATTTCAATTCACCGACAATAGAACCACCTCTAATTCTCTTCCCATTGAAATTATTTTAGCCCATTGTGTTGATCGAACGTTTAAATAAAAGGACGCTCTGTAAGCCGTATTGAGCATTTTTTTGCTTGGGAACTTAATTTTCTTTCATTCATTATTTTTATCTTGCTTGTCGTTTTGGGTCTACAAGATTAACGATCAATCATGCAGTTACGATTCCCCAGGGAGACTGGATAAATTTCTCATTAAGTTCTCCCGTTTTTCTCTACTCTCAACGGTGATGGAATCTTTCACGGCGGTTTGATCGTCGTTACACACGTCCCTTAAATTCTCCAGTCTATTTGCAATTAGGTCAGTATATCGGGAAGGTTTTGCTAGGAATGTGAGTAGAAAATTGAAAAAAAAAAATATTAAGAACACATGAAAGTTTTCTATTACTAAAGTATTATTGTACAATCAATAAAAATATTTGGTTACAAATGCTTTGAATATTAAAACGACAAAGTTTTGCACGTATTCCATCGAACTTTTTTTTCCAAAGGCTTTTTCTTAAATAAATTATAACATATATTCGATTTTGATCCATGAAAATTTCACCATTATTCCACGGCACTGTAAATTCATTCCTATTATTGTAGCATATCCGTAGGTCAAACGTGGGCGATCGTCTGTTAATAACTCACCAGTCGTGAGTTCAAATATGCTTGTGGAAAGCACAATCGATGTGCACATTTTGCTAAATCATTTTGAAGCTTTGTGCGATTCATATATAACCCCTGATTTGAATTGCGGTAGAAGTTTGCTTTAAAAATTCGCTATGGAAAAATTGCCTCTAAAAAAAAGCTATGATAAACTTAGCTGTAAAAAATACTTTTTAATACGCTTTCTCACCCCCTAAATTTAACTACGTAAATCTCACCCTTATAAGGGGACAATATACTCATTCTTACATTATAGTTGTGAAACCTTCAGCTATTAAATTTTGTTGTCATTAACTAATACATTCAGTATTTACAATATTATATAATACCTAATAATTTTAAGCTATCGCAGTTTTATACCAATTTTCTTTTAGGAATTTTTTAAATCAAGCTTGATTATTTTAACTGTACGGATAAATGTGAATTCTACTATAGTTGAAAATTTCCAGAAAAGACCGATAAATTATGTATTCATCATTCTTACATTTGCCTTGTATAATGTAACGAAAATGTATGATGGATCAGGTTGTTTCAAAACTTTTCTCCAAGCTACAGCGACAAATAGCATTTTTGAATTGTATCTGGAAGTATCTATATATATTATTTATAAAACTCATATTGAACACTAACCCACAAAAATACCCCGCAATACGCAAACCGCACTAAAATATTAATATATTAATACTCATACGCTGAACTCTTTTCTGTTGAATTGAATCATAGGTTCTTAAACTGGGGTTCGCGGACCCTCGGGGGTCCACGTAGTTATTACAAGGGGTCCGCGAAATTATAAAAAATACTTATCTATACTCAAACAATATATTGTCGTGGCCCACAATTCAACAATACTGAACTCACAATTTTTTAGTTATTTCTCAGATCTATCAGGTCAGTCCAAAAGTTTGTGCACATTTTCGGAAAATTTTTAAATAGTGTAAATAATATACAATTTAACATTTTAATCAATGATATATTTTCCTCTTTTTTATGACGCAGTAACTTTCAGTTTGATTTTTTTTGAGTTTGATATTGGGATAAGATGAGATTGTTCTCTATTTTAAGGAGTAAAGCTTAAGGTATATAAATTCAAGAATTGGGATATTTTGTACTTGACTTAAGTGTATGATTTCATAGAGGAAACGTATAAATGAACCAAGGATATCTTATAAGACCCTTCAGAGTTTATTTAGCAAAATGTGAAATTGAACATTTTTAACAATATTTAATATAACGCAGTGCTTATGAGATTATTAAGGCATTTTTTTAAGATGGGATGCGCAAAAAAAATATTATCCAGAGATGGTCTTCGGACTACATAAGTTTAAGAACCCCTGGATTAAATCATTCCATTTCTATTTGGAGTATTGAAACGCATTATTTAAATTGTTTAATATACTCATATTAGTACATGGACTATGAAGATATTAACCCTCCAGTTCGAAATGGGATTTGGTGCCAAATTGAAGTTCCGTCAGCAAACTGTATCGATCTGTGACCTCTGTGTCTATTGATACCTACGGTAGGGTTGATTGCGTACAGGTTGCATCTATCTATGAACATTTTCATACATACAGAGAAGCATTAGGAGAATATAGCCTGTTGAAAGATAGTAACAGAAAATCGATATGAGGACTTATTTTCTTTGTTCCGAAATTCAAGCTTGAAAATTTGGACGAGTTTCATTGTTTAAAACGCTATGAAGTTGTATAAAAAAATGCTGCATTTAGGGTTGTATCACGATGAAAATTTGGCAATATATGAAACTGGTCTATTCTAGAGATAAGCTGATTAAGTTTTTTGTTCTTTAATAGAATCCATCGAATGCTACTATGTTGGGGATACATAAAAATACATTTGAAATTAAAGTACCTCTTCATGTATCTATAGGGAGTCTTCATTTACCTTAATTACATCCTTCCTGCGTTGTTTGTTTTAGGACTCAAATTACTCTGTATTGTAGACGAAAATTTTATCAATCATAGATTACCTAGCTCATCAACATATTTATTATGATATGTATAATGTTTTTTTTAAATGTAAACATTTTTTAATTAACCTTTTGTAAAATGACCATCCCCTAATCTATGTCCCTGCTTTCTGGGATTAAATTTCAATTTAGGAATTATTTTTTAATCACGCCGCTCATCATGTCGAGCGTATTTAATTTACGGAAATTATATATTACCATAATATTTAGGGGCGACGTCATTTTGTGTAGGAAAAATAATTGCTCTGTAAAATATTTCACACCTAAGCTGGGGGTGTGAATATATACAACAGAATAAAAAACATAGCCGTTGAAAAATAATCAGAGGCTCTTCATCTTTATTTATTTGAAATTCTCAGAGTTCATTTTGGATTTTAAAATAAATAAATCGATAGAAATTGGCTTGAATACACATTATGAATTTCGCTTACAGTGCCATTATTCGAACAGTGAAAGATTTTTCAAAAGAAATAAATTGTGAATCTGAACGAATTGGGGATGTTTTTCTTGAGAGCCGGAAATTTTGTATTCATTGGACCGAATTTTTGTTGGCATCAATCGAGCGAGCATGAGTGTAAAAATGTAGTATTTGAGAAGCTCAATTTCATTTTTGATTTTAGTAGCACATATATGATACATCTTTCTTATTGTCTGCAAAACATATTCCAGTCGAACGTCTTATTAGGCACTTGAAAAAGTATTGAATTATTTAGCTTGGCTTTATAAAAATATATTGTCCAAAAATACACAGGGTCAATCTATTATATTGTGTTTACACAGCGTTGATGGCATTTGATTCTAACTTGTGTATACATTTGGTTCCCAATAGAATTCAACATGATTGTATGATTGCTTTATTTTTAGCTGATAAGTCCTAACTGATCATTGTTTACAAGCTCAATCATCTGAACGTTGACTAAATATTTTTATTCCGTACAATTATTAATTTCAGCGATATTGACTGCAGCTTGTTAATAAATAAGCATGCAGAAATTGTGTATCGATAATTCGAAGCAGCGAGTGGCTATAAGTAAGCAGTGACTTGTTTAGGTCATATCTTGGATCGATTGTGACCGGGTTCATTTAGAGAAATTTTGTGGAATAATAAAATATTATTTAATTATTTCCTTATCATTCCGTGAATTCCTTATCAATCCGTAGGGATACCCAGAAATAACGTCGCTTTTTTCAATGCGATTCAAATTATTTTTCTTAAACTTCATTAAACTTTTCTTATACAAATTAATTTCCTATATTATCTATCATCTTTTGTCACCCTTCTTTTGAATCTTCTTAACCCTTCTTATAAAATTCAGCAGATTTTGACTGAAAATAGTCTAAAAGAATGATTTTGAAATACATAGGTGACAATCATATGCAATAATATGGTGGATGCAACAAAACGACCCAGCCAAGATACCTAAGTTTTTCACACGTCAATTTCGCAAGATTAGGTCGCCTGTTATCTTGTTGGATAGTAAAGGTGCATTTATTCACCAAAGCTGGTCTCTTTATGGTATGCTGCATTCAATTCATCCAACTGTTGACTAGACACCTCTCCCAAAACTGTAGCCTCGTCGGTTTGCTCATCAAACGCTGCTGGGGTAGCCCAGCTAACATGAGTTGGGTGCGTTGGCTACCCTATGCTGCGTACCCATAAAGGGGTGTGTGTAACAGCCGATTACAGTAGTTAGTAGAGACTGTGTCAAAGAATCACCACTATCCTCAACAGCCTTAGGCTTAACAGGCAGTAAACCCGCGGAAGTAGCTCCCTTGAACTTAGCTTGAACCTTAATCCTTTACTCCTCCATCGCACCTTCGGGTGCACATGGTCTGAAGCTGGTCTTTCCTGTGGAAACCTCACCTCCTCTGGAGGGCGTGGATCAAAAGGAGTTGGAGCCTGGACGCTCCGCGCGTAGTGTTTCTCGTGGGGCTAAAAGATCAGTGGAAGATACTCTTCGTGTGGCTACTCTGGGGTAACCTGGAACAGACCATACAGCAGCGCAGGAAATGGGTTCGATTAAAATGAACTCTCAATTCAGTTAGTCGTCGTCTTGTTCGACTTTATGTCAGTACTTCCAACCAAATTATTTCTTTAGAATTCTTCCATACACACAAAAGCAGTATTTTTAATGCAACTATCGTTTAGGGGTTGAAATAGCCTTTTATCCACGGTCGAACCATTGTTTTTTTTTTTCATCTTTACGTTTGAATAGAAAACCCATTTCTCATCATCGAAAAAACGACATTATCTATGGGTACCTCTAACATATACATCCGCTATATAAGCCTGTTGATATTCAACAGACAAACAAACCGTCAAACTTATATCGTACATTAAAATGTATATTTGAGTAATTTGGAATTAATCTCTATTTAATGTTTGGTTTTAATTAACTATTGTAGATGCCAAATTAACCGCTTACAAATTAAAACATACAACGAACATCCCTAGAAATATTATATGTTCATCCACCCTATATGAGGATATGTAAGTACATCATTTTATGTTATATTTTTTTATTTTAATGGTCGAATGCAATTATTTATTCTTGTTCGAATTGGTGATCTCTGTTAAGTTGAAGTTCATTTCATGACGTCATTAAAAATAATTCGGTGTTGATGAGGGCTTTTTGACACTTTTTCTTTCGCCCTCAGCCATTCAGGAAGAATAAATGGCAAAGAAAATTTTCAGCCTGGCTTCAGCACAAAAGCCAGGCTTTCCTCTTTCATATGGATGAATGGCCGAATTTTATGAAAATGACTTTCATGACTTACCTTTTTAGACGCGTCGATTTAATTTTATGTTTGAAGCTTTGAGCGTTTTTTATTTTTGTCATAAATTTTTTGATCGCACGTTCAACTATATTATATTCTTTTCTTGGCTCAAACAACTATAAGTTAGCTAACTATATATACAATAAATTATTTGATCTTATTTAAGCTAATAAGATCGAAGACCGTATTTTATAAGTACAATGTAATTGCTTTCGTGAAAAATGGCATTTCAATGGGGTGGCGTTCAATGGATGTCAAAATATATCGTTCCAATTTTTCATGAATATGTAGTCATAGTAGAAATTTAAAATATGATATCCTTCTAATATATTTTTTTTATGGGTGATGACATATTATTTACGTGGTCCCCAATCTATGACCTGCAGCTATTTTGATTTTATCATGATGGATATTTCGCGGAAGAAAAATAATACATGACATATTTGATTGTGAATATTTCAATGTCGAAGTTCGTCAAAATTTTTGTAATGAAATGATATTTATTGAAACAAATTTATTAAGAATTACATCATTTACATGATAATTGTTCTTTATGTTCTCGGTTGTAAGTTGGATAAAAGAGCATAAAAACCGCATAAATTATGTGTAAGCATCCATATACATGGTGTTTTGCTCATGGACCAACTCATTCTTTTTTGCAATTGGCTTAAAGAAAGTTACTTCTGAGCTTGCAAAGTCAAATAAAATGTGCAAACAATTGAGAAATATTAACTTCTAAATTCTCTAAACGAAACAAATATTTTGAACTTAGTTTAGTTTTAAAAGATTCTCTTGATTATACCCTTTCCAACGATATGCTACATGTTATACAAATCATTCAATAGGTTATTAAATTTGAAGAGGTACCATTTTGCTAGGGTCAGGGCTGAGAAAATACTTTTTATGCTTATGATGTTTTTATTAAATTTATTTACAAAATTTGTTAAATTGACCACCTCTGTTACGTATGCACGCACCACATCTATTCCTTATTTCAACTGTAATTATTTAAAGTAGCATTTCCTCTTTCATTTTTTCAAGAAATCCAATGGTGTCAGGTCTGGAAACCTGCAAGCTATGGAATAGGGCACGTCCCTAAACATCGAAATCTATTGGTGTCAGATCTGGAGATTGTGCGAGCCACGGAATAGCAATATATAAATATAATTGGGTCCATATTTACATCACTCAATAAGTTAGTAGGGTTATTTTTTACTTTTATCTCAATTTATCAAAAAAAAATCCTGCGAACTTATTGAGTGATTTGTTATGTTTATAAAAATAAGCTAGTTGATCACATCATCAATAAATTTTAATCCAAGATATCTGAGTAACTTCTATTGTATATCTGGAGACTATTTGCAATTATAAGTACAATCATCTCTTCTCGAAAACAATCTCTTTATATTGATTTTCTGTTATGATAAAGCAACATGTTTTACATAATTAAATGTGTTTCAATCCGGCCTATTTTCCATGAAATTTGGGGATCTTGGCTCAGTATACAGTAGGATTGTGGTCGCTGAAGCGATGTCTGGAATTAATCTTACAATTGTATGCATTGTATTCAAATACTGACAATAAATACAAAGCGATTACCGAAAATGATATTGGTATAATATTGTTTTAATTTTATCATACAGATGTTAAGAAATTTAATATAATTTTAATTTACGCTCGAGGAAAAAGTCAGTATTATGCTTCTCAGGAACTTTTTGAATAACTTAAAAAAAAACACAAAGGACTCCGGCTCATTTCTGCTAAAGTTCCACCGTGGAAATCGCAGCTGGGAATAATAAAAAATTATAACCACAAAAAATGTTTAACAGTGCTAATAAATGACAGCAAAAATTGTAAGTTAAAAACATTTTGTTCCGAATGTTATTTTGTAACTGTATCTCAAATCAGAAAATGTTAAGCCTCACAAAGTAAAATTTTAAATCTTATTATGATTTTTTTTTTTAATATCAAATGTAGTCATTTGTTGAGTGTGAAGAATATGGATTTACCTTACAAAAGGGATTGTTTGGGATGTAATTATTTTGCCTTTGAATAGATACAAATTGGGTCACATGAGGTAATAATTTCCCGTATGGGAAACGCCTGAAAGTCTTCTGCTGCATTGGCGTTCATGTGTATAGCAGCATCCTGATTTCACAATACATCGGCCATTATTGCAAGCTAGGAACGCATTGAATTTGATATCGATCCGCTTACGTTGTATAAGCTAGCCAAAAAGATATAAAAATCAATGTTTAAATAAGTCTCAATTCTGTACGTTCTCACTGTACACAGTACAATGGGCTCGTGCCCGTATAGATTATTAATGTAGGGAAGCATTTGTTTGGCGTGCCATTTTTCGATGTGTTGGTTAGAGGGAAGGATCCGGTTTCATTAATAAAATACCATCTTAAGGTTTCTCTAATTGAACCCGTAAGCTTTTTCCGTGTGGAGTTCCCTGCAACGTAAAGATAGAAACTCGGCATAGTTGTGTATGTAAATAATTCAATATTCATGTAAACGGGCTTATTACGTACGCCCACTCTTTATTGCATTATAATTTTCGTACGTTTGAAATTTAAGCTATGCCAAATTTATGCGTGTGCGATATTAATTTGAGATGTTTGCAGATTATTATAATGTGAGAGTGAATAATCCCTCTTAAGTACTTGGATGCAACAAGTATTATAAAGCTTTTAAAAGCTCTTTCTTCGCTTTGACAATTTTGTATATTATATTATCGAACACAACTAAATTGCATAGTTGTCTATACAGGGTGTTTTGCACATGGACCGATAATTTATTTTTACACCCCTAAGGTTGTATTTTGCTACGTTTCACACATAAGCCCTATATTCTAAGTGTCAGACTTATCGAAATAGATTTTTTTTCAACAATTGGAAAAAAACCCAAAATATAACCTTTAAATCGTCATAACCTTTTAATAAGTGGTTATAATATCATGAAATAACTGTTTTTGTATTTTGAAATGTATTTTTAATCTAATATTGGTTTAAAGAAAACTAGTTGTGGCCTTCTAACGGTACGTAAAATGTACAAACGAATGAGAAATGTCAACTTCTAAATTCTTTAAACAAAAAACTAACAACTATTTTGAACTTAGTTTAGTTTTAAAAAAATCTCTTATTTATACCCTTTCCAACGACATTCTACATCTCATGCAAATTGTGTATTTTAATTGATTTCAAAAATTAAAAAAAATAGAAACATCCCTTAATTAAAAAAATATACATAATGATTGAGAACCGAAAAGTAAACCATTATTATTGATTAAATGCCATTTTAGAACGACGAAATTTTTAGGAGCATCCTAACTGTATGTATAAGATTTTTAAACTTTAAATGGAGAGTTTTTCCATATAACTGGCATAAAAATATATACAACTTTCAAAAACTTTTAAATAGGATCGGTTTAGTCAATGGAAAAGTATTTGGATGCTGCATGAACTTTCTTTGAGCAACAAAGAACGGATGAATACGTTGCTTTAACAATAAAAAAAAACTCTTCTTTTTTTGCATCAAATAGTGACTTAAGACTAGAAGTGGATAGTTTACGACAATATAAGATGAAAAACACTAAGTCTTACAAACAATCTAACTCAGAACTACCACTTATGTGCGTTTATTATTTTGTGTACGAAATATATAATATTGCATCATCAAAACTAAATGTAATGATTACGGAATAGGTTTATTATTGCTAATCGGTGGGTTTAATTCACAAATTAATGGATAAACATTCGAGTTTAATCAAACGGATGGTGATAATTCAATGATTATTATCGTTTTGTTTGTGAAACACTGCTTAAATAAATGATTTATTACTACAACTGAAGTTGAAAATTATTCACATTCAAGCCGACTAATGGACGATGTATTTTTATCTATAAAATTGCTATTCTTTATGATGATAATTTTTCTATGCATTGCCATTTCCTTCAGTTCTGTGTCGGCAGATTAACAAGAATTCTACAATGAGTATTGCGAAATAATGGCATACTGGAAATGACATTTCTTCGAGGTTAATAGCTCCAGATCTACATGCTGCTCTTTAATATAATTTTATTACATATATTCAAGATGACTCTTGACTATAATATTTTTAATAAATACAATTAGAGTCAATAAACCATGTGTAAACTGATGACACCAAGAATAGCACATTTAATCTTTTAATGAGTGACACATCTTTTGATGCTTGTGCAATATTTATGCCAACTGGTTATATGCCTTCTTGGGTCTGTCATTCCATTTGATACCTCGTCACAGTGGTTAAAAATCAACATTTTACTTCAAATTCTAGATTTTGGTCGAAGAACTATATTAATTTGCTAACGTATCGATGTTGATAGGGTGAAATAATTACACCCTGAATAAATAAAAACATTTAGACATGCATGACCAATACTTGATATTGCGAATCAAATGCACGTGATTTAATGTCATTTGATTCTTATCATTGTACTTGTTGCTTGTTTTAATAGAATTTTGTTATATCACTAAGTTGTAGTTGTATTAGAGATCTTTTTTAATTACATGTTGATTACAATATAAATAGTCCTGTAAATGATTTTCATCATATCACATTGATGTTTATAATACGTGCAGCTATGAAGAATAATTTAAAAGATGTTTCATTGTCATATGAAATATGCAAATTCTATGCTATTTTACAAATTTAAGGCAGATTTGCGTTGGTCTTTCGCGCTATACTCAGCGGACCGTAAAGTGTTAATTTTCTCAAACAGCAACTAAGATATTTTTATATATCATTTATAGTGAGCATTTTCATAAATGTTGTTTTACTACTTCATTACTTATATAGAAAATCGCGGTTTTCGTCACTCTCAATGTTGTACTTCCAAGTATCTCCAGATCCATTACATCACTTCCGGATGTTTATCTCGTTTACTTCTCTCCATTATTTATTCAAAGAGGATTAATTCCGCATTTTGTAACTCCCTGCACTCCAACTCTCGATTCTATCCCGGTCCACCTTTCGGCAACATTCTCGCTGAAGTTTAGGCCTCTGTTTCGAAAACCGACGCAATACATTGAAACTTTTTAAGTTCATTTTGTTACTTAGAAATTACGACAATTTCGGAGACTTAAGTTTTACATTCGCTCTGGAGCCATCGACCGGCCTCTCCTGGTTTTGACGTATTTCATGGGACTTTTAAGGGTCACAATTTCGCTACACGTCGTAGAACCTGTCAACCAACAAAATTTTGAATTAACAACTCCGCCTTTAGAGAGAATCATCCCCTAACTAACTTTGTAGAATAAATAAACTTTCTTCGAGGCGATTAAATGAATACGTCCAATTGAGGATTTTCGCCTGAGCGTCTCGAAATTGCGCATTACACGAATTTCTTATTGATATTGAACATTTTCTGTCTTTATATTCGAACGAAATTTTATGCCTTTAAAGATAATTGCCTTATCCGTCGGGTATTTTTATTCATCGTGACGGGGGTGTTTTTAGCAACGTCGTTTGTCAAAGTCATGGCAAATAATAAAAAAATATATAATGGGGCCGCTCTACATGCATACATGCAAATTTTCCTAAATTATGTGAATTCGAAATGATATTTACGTTGTTTTTATTTCATACAAATTAATGACTTGTGTGTAAATATAAATTTATGGTCGACCTAGCTTTTGTAATATTGCTAATTTTTTTTATTATTATAGTCATAATTCTCGTTATCGAAATTTACAGGATTTATTTTTTTGTGGATGAAAAAATAAAAAAATATGGGGATACATTGCATATGATTAGAGTAAGTAATGACCTGTTAATTTTTTTAATTATTCATTTAGACAAAATACTATTATTACAAACTATTCAGTCGTGAGTAGGGCTTGTTGGTTTTCAAAACCGGTTTTGAAAAACCGGGTTTTTAGACAAAAAATGTGACCTTCGAAAACCGGTTTTTTTATTTTAAAAATCCGGTTTTGAACATAAAAAATATTTTTTTATTATTTAAGAATTTTGTACAAAGATTATTGAATCGATCACTAGACAGCATGTGCTCTTGTACTTTCGCGTCTTCTTCTCAGAAGAGTTTTTAACTAATTTTGAACCTTTTTCGTAATCAATTCTAATCTTTACATTGCAACCATACATGCCACCATTGAAACAAAATGTTAAGCTGCAAAGGATCATTGACGAGCAGCTTTTTTGCGCATTTGTTCACCAAATATCTGAAACAAAAATGGTGACCACAGCCGGACTTGGACCATCCACAGCTAGACCAAGACCCTTCTCCATTAAAAAACAAGTCGGTATTGAAAATTTCTTAAAAATAGACTTCATTCATGAATCTATTCAAAAGGGGTTTTTACAAATTTTACGGATGAGCCAAACGTGAAATAATTGAAGAGCTAAGTAGTATTAACCCCTTAAGTGGATATGACGTATATATCCGTCAAGACCAAAGTTCATGCAAAATGGGTATGACGGATATATCCGCATTGTGAAAGTTAAGCAAACTTCAATGGAAAAGGACGGATATGTCCGATTGCAGTGTTGTGTAAGTTAAATGTAAGAATGATTCATCTCGGGAGCTGACTTGTTCGAACTTGATGATATACTATTATCGTATACTAGATATGACGTACTTATTCGCTAGCGGCGAAAAAATCATGTCACTACGGATGACACTTTTAACAGTGAAACGTAACGTTGAAGGGGTTAAGAATGAGGGTAAAAATTTAAAACGTATTTACTAAATGAAGCGGAATAGATTAGAATTAATACTTCATTTTTTTGTTAAATAATAACATATTTTGATTGCTGTTTTTACATAACTACATATTTTATTATGAGAATTGAATGTTCTGATGATTTCACATTTGGCCTAAAAATATTTGATTGTAAATGTAAATTGACATTATTCATTTCATGTGTTTAAGTCTATGTAATGCTTTTAATATTAATAAAAATCGAATAATTTTAATATATCCGTTAGATTAATTTTATATTCCATGTGTTTCTTAAAACCAAAAACCAGTGGAAATCTGTTTCGTTCGAAAACTGAAAACCGGTTTTGAAGAATATCGGTTTTTGTACAACCCCTGGTCATGAGTAAGTTTAATTGATTATGTTGATATTGACTTTTCCAGATTTTCCCAAAAACAAAACCTGTCCTAAAACAACTGATCGAAAGTTTAAATACTGTAAATCATAAGTGTAGTTGAAATTATCTTTGAAAATTGATATAAATTTGCATATATTATGGGTACCCAGACAAAAGGGCGTTGTTCGCTGTTGTATGATGTATGAGTTTCATTTTAAAAAACAACAAAGCAACTAAAAACATCTTTGCCGTTGATGGTTAAGTTCTGTCAGTTTGACGATGCCAAAAATGGTTTATAAATTTTAAATCACGCAATTTCTCCTTAGTGGACAAACCAAGAAGTGGATCTCCTAAACTTATCGTTAAAGATCGCATAGCTTCAGAAATTGAAGCCAATCCAAAGTTTTTCATTCAAGTAATGACGAAGAATGGATATTCATGACTTAGCGATCAAAGAAGTTTGCAAAAAATCCATAAAGTGTGGAAATAAGACGTATGGGTACCGCAAATATTGACCGCTTGTGTGAATATTTCCTCGATGAACAAACTAAAATGCTGTTCTTAAACTACTTGGTGACTGCAGACGAGAAATGGGTTATGTATGACAATAAGCGACCCAAAAACCAATGCCTTTCAGCATAATAGATACCAAAGACAACCCCTAAATCAGGTCTTACGATGAAAAAAGTCTTATTATCTGTTTAGTGACATATTCAATATATTATTTATTTTGAATTGCTGTAATGCAAATCGATTATTATGGCAGAATAATATTGTAGTCAACTGGACAGAATACAAAATGAATTGAATAAAAGAGGCCTGCTTTGATTAGTAGTCTCCATAAACTACCTCATTTTTTTAAAAAAAGAATAAAAACCTGTCCAATAAGTAGATGAAAGTTTTAAATATCATGTATAAACACGCCCTTTTGTCTGGATACATCCAATACAATTATTTGTACAATGGCGTGTCCTCTACGTGCCACCATTTTATTCTTGAGGCTTTAAGATTTTATAATATTTTCTGTAAGAGGATTATATGCATTAGTAATTTTAGTAGGGAAAAAATGTATATAACTATTTGGGAGCGCTTTGTGAGCACAGGAAGGCTTCGTTCCTGCGAATCCTTAGAGTCTCGGTAAATCCGCCTCTGGGTATGTCTAATACAGTTTCTCAGAATACCTGCAGTACTACTGCGGTCGAAATTTCATTTGTGCTGAAACATTTTAGGTCTGCTTATGAAAATAATAATTATAGCGTTGCCTGGAAGTCCGTTGAAGTCACAAATGAACGAATCTAATAATATGGACAATTCAATAAAACGACGATGAGAATGATGTCCATTTTGATTACACCGGAGTGAAAGGAAGGTGTAACAGGCTAATGCTTTGTTTGTGGTAAAATTTATGAATGGGAGCACTTCCGGATTGAGTTTCCGGCGCAGGGATGCGGCGGATCGCGGGGGGATGTGCTGCATCGACCCTCTTCTTTCCGGGACAAACCTCCACCTCTTACATTATTCCAACCCTTTACGAGTCTTTGTCTTCAATTGCACCGCATACGACCCGGATACATCATATTATCAACCAAACATTTTCTTCTCATAACCCAGCATCTATACATATATGATCTTCCCGAAATTCAGTTTGTATTCAGACACGATCTTATAAAGCTTATTTTATTATTACGGGTGGCATTGTTTTTTTTTATTAGAGCTTAAACGCGACCAAAACCACAAACGACATTAATGTAATTTATGGACCAGTCCTAATGATAACCAGATGTCAATTTTGGCTTAGACAATTTGAATAGGGCAACAAAATTACAGGATGCTTCTAAATCAAGCCGACCCTCAAATATTGATGAAGATATACTGCCATCTCTAATTGAATCGGATCGTTCAATTTTTAACCGCCAACGAATTTAGAAATACTAGAAATTGTGTAAAAAGCTATTTGTCTTATATATTTTATTTTCTGAAGACGAATTTTGTATCCTAGTATATGCATATAGAACACATGCTGTCCTGCGGGATCATTTACGGATTTTGGGCAATACTTATTCAGGATTGTCACACATAAAATATTTTTATTTCCGCACAACGTCCACAGGTCCAGATTTCGACGGGAATATCTCGATTTAGTAGCCTTCGTCGTATTTGTGAGGTGTACGATTTCTGTAAGATAAAAATTTCAATCCCGAATTTTTCGGGATTACGTTTACTAATCCCGGGATTCATGAGCACCTATAACTGTCCGGGATCCCGGGATTGGATTCCCTAATTCGGACCAATACATCCCAAAATAAATTCAGTTACATAGCAACAATTATTTGATGGGATGACCATGAAAAATGGAAAAATAAGTCGCAAAAAAATAGATTTCTTTCGGGATAACCTAATATAATAGATACAAATCAAATAAATGACGATCCGTCATTTTAATGTACACAAGAAATGCTTCAAAGTTCAATATATTTTGTATAACATAAGTTTAATACATGGTACTGTTCAAGGATTAAACTGTCGCTCACCCTATGATTTAAACACTTTTTGCTTTGATGATGAATTACATAATACTATATGGAGTTCATTTTTCGAGCATGTTCATGGAATAATTATGTATGCTATTTAAATGTTGTGGGCGCATTTCGCGGAATTATGACCCCTCTCCTTGTGAATGCTTCCACGAATATGATTAACGCGGATTTGCAGGTATAAAAATATTTTTGGAAGGTCTGAGTGGCAATCTTTCTTGCTAGAAGATCACAAAATCAAGCACATAGACGCTTTCGATGAGTTAAGTAAGAATCGTGCTCTCTATGACGTGCTGCTTGCACAAGCAGTAGGTGTTAACGATTAGGGGATGTAGGGGTTAGTTATACCCGTATCATAGTATTATAGTATCATTTACTCACATGTTTGCTTATTCACATAGTATTTGATATTTTTCTAAAGCCTAAAGGGAAAAAATCCTATGAACTTATTGAGAGATGTTTTATGTACAATTACAATTGACCCAGTTTGGATGTTTGATTCGTTCCTTTGGATGTGTATTGTAGACCTCGTATTATAAGCTCTGCATTCTGCAATTTAATATACATAAATACAGATCATCCCCGACGAAATTGAATACAAACACGCATATGCCTAAAGTTTATCTAAGGGCGAAAGGCTTTTAAGTGGGCGCTTTGAAGGAAGCTTCAAAGATACCATATAAATATTTAAATTTAATGAATTAATTAAATGACATACAGAAATATTCCATAATTCTACTAATACATAGAGTTCATAGAAAATAATGACATCTTTATAAGTAAAAAATTTAAAGACAAGAAAGTAAAAATCAGCCATAAATGTTCTTAAACCAAACAAAAAAAGGATAGATGGAGTGATATTTCAACAATGATGTATAACGTTACCTTATGGTTACGTTGGTATTTAAAGCGTTGTGGTAATCACCGACTAAAGACAAACTATGAATTAAAATGTATTGATTATTCTGATATAAATGCTTATATTCAATATTATCAATCGAAGCATTTAATTGAATGCCATGTTGCAAAACCACGTGAATATTTAACTTGAAAAATATATTTACATCTTAAGTTTTGAAAGTAGGCTATTTCTAGTATTCTCTACGTAAAATATTTAAGTACCGTCCTCGGCTTACTGATAGAATATTTCAACCCGGCGTCTGTAAAATTTTGAACCTCCGCAAAACATCAGCTGCTCCAGATCCTTCGTGGAATATTCATGGTACTTCATGTAGTGCTTCATGTTGTGCGGGAACGAATGCATCCATTAATTTAAAATTTAAATTATAATTTGACCTAAATGGACGCTTGTTATGTCGGGGTTAACTTTTAAGTCCATGACTACCACCAGGTAGCCTAAGCCACGTACTATAAACTCACCTCCCACGAGTATATCCACTAGAAAATTCAAGTCCAGTTTCTCAGTGTTTACTAAGTTTGTCGGTGTAGATATCCTATTGTAGGTGTAATTTTATCCCTTTGGCCAATTTCCTGACGAAAGTGCCATAAATTCTTACTGTAAAGATTGGCTAATAATATTGAACACCTTGTGCTCGTATATTGTACTCTCCTATTTGAATTTATGTTTTAATTTTTTGGAAGTGAAACTTCTATATGCGTAGTAGGGTAAATTGCTTTGAACGCCATGAAAAACAAAACTCCGATCAACAATTGGTTGGAAAGATAGGGAAACATCTGTAGTGTGTCCATGTCCTATACATACACCATAGATACGCTATGCGCATGCGCCGCGTCATCTTTACTATGTATGTGTACGTATAAAGCAATTAATAGACCAATAGCTTGCATATTTTATTATATATGATACAAACACAAATATATAATACAACACTTTACAAATCATCATGTATACGATTGTTCGCTATAGCAGTGATATTATTATAAATATGCTCCTAAAACGAGTTTATAAGCTTAAACATTTTATATTATATGTGTACGATGCTTTGAGATCAAATTGTATTTTTAAATTGCTTTCTTCGACAAAATCGATTGTCCGCCGTCTTGTCTGAATTATAAAACTGAAGAGATTATCTTGTATTTCTGCTCTTTGGGAGTATAATTTAGACGAACCATAAAAAATTGATGGCCTAAGACAAATCTCATCGAAAATGGGGATAGATCTACGAGATCGGAAATTAAGAGGATATTATGTTCAACGTGCATTAAATATTTTGCCATTAAGCTTTATAAGACTCCCCCTTAAGTCTTATTATGTGTGCAAAAGCTTCTCAAAATTTGATCATAATAAACTGTGATATCTGCGAATTAATTAGGTAATAGATTCTCGCTTAGCGATGATCGGTTTTTTTCAAATTTGTTTTTGTCAATTTCATCCTCTGTGTGCCTTCTTTTGATATATTTATATATTTTTCGAGCTTCTATCTTCTCATATATCTTCTCGTTTGTTTGCTCGTTAGACATCTGATTTATACTCGAGTTACCTAATTTTCAGTTCGGATACAAAGTTTTGCCTCTGCTCTTGAATTTCTTTTCATCCTTTATTTCATTTGGGGTCAAAATATGGTAATCCGCTTTTAAAAATATTACAACCCTTCGAACCTCGCAGTCTGAAGAATACTTTTTTTGTATTACGCAAGTATCTGAATATTTATTTTCTTTATCTTCAAATGTATTTGCTGCATTTCTTATACAATTTGATACTAATTGTATTTACATAAATATTGTTTATCATGTTTTAAAATACGCTTATTTTCTGGTCGATATTAGATCTTCCATCGCCTGTATCGACCACTTGCTGCGCGTGTGTATACTCTTTAAAGACGTGAATTAATTATCATCAAAAATGGGTCAAAATTTGTATGATGTCTTTATTTTCACATAGCTCTCTGGACTTTTATTTATATAATTTATTAGCACTAAACATAATTAAACTCAAAAAAATGTTTTCGTTTTAGTTAATATATTCATATTGTGACCTTTAAAAGTTACTTAATTACTTTCTGTGTAATCAAAAGTTGTAAATGATTTGAATGTTTATTTGATATCCTCTACCACTTTAGTAATTATCCTATTAAAATACAAAATTATAATCATTCTATTCTTATAATTTGTATAGATAAAGACCTTGTGATCTACGGTAATCGAATCCATCCGAATATTTTATTCTAAATATATAAAATACCCTTAGTGTTTCATGCGAATTATTTAATAGTATAGTTTTTACCCAAGGCTGGACTACCTTACAAGCAATCAAAAACTCACAATATTATTTGATGAAGGTTTCAATTGAGCTACTTTTTCTAGTCAATCTCCATTTCATGCACGAAGCCTTAGAAAATCACCTCACACTTGAAAGAACAACAGCTTTTATTTTGTAACATCCGGATGAGCTATTGATTTTTTTTTTCTAAATATACATTTAATAATTTCATAAATATCAATAGAAATCTTATTTTTGTGCAATTATAACATAACTTGATAACATCAAACTGAAATTGGCTGTTATTTAATTCATCGATGTAATTGAATCTTAAATATGCTTTTAAATTGCTAACTCTTTGGCTGAATAATAAAAATAGTATGTGAGATATAAAAGATTATCAGTACATGTAAAATGATTATTAATAAAAAACAGAGAAACATTCTATCAAATTTTCGCAAAAGAGCCAAAAGTCCTCTGCAAAAGCAATATTTTTATATTTCTCTTTTGTATTTTCATGAAACCGCTCTTGTGTCGAAATGAAGCCAATTTAAAAAAATGCAATTTATATAAAAGTGCTTAATTTTGTTGAATTGTTCTAGATATTAATATATGTGCATTCATCTAAAAACATATTCAACAGCTCAAATCATCATCTGAGTAAATTCTTGCTTTCTAATAATCACTTGTTGTCTAAAATATGTAAAAACCTATCGGATAAATTGCAAGATATACCAAATATCATAGTATTAATAGTACAATTTTTGCGAAAAGTTGGTAAAAGTTATGATAAACAACCAAGTGTTTGTATCATATATGGGTTTAGATTCTGAATTCTTCCGGAAAATTTGCATCGAATCAAAACATTTAGGAGATTAGAAACATTAATATTATACATCCAGTCGATCGTCTCGATCCAGACTTACCCTGGATTCCTGAATCTAAATTAATAAATTCTGATATGATTAATAAAGTCATGCCAGAACGCCTATGAGTGACTTAATTTGCAATATTAATTTAAATATCCTCCCATAATATATTACCTCCTACCTGAAATTCTTATTCAAATAATTATATTTTAACTGTACTACATGTGGAAGTTTAATGAGAAACTACCACATGAAAAATCTTCTTCATTTCTATAGAAATTGCTTACATCTGTTAACGAATATACAGGATGTTTTGCACATGGACCGACAATTATTTTTTTTTTGGGGTTCAGGAGATCATTTAATTTCATACGCCTTATGCCCTATTCCTCTTTTATTTTTGCAGAGGCGAGGCTTTTCCCTTCAATTAGGATTTATTTTGTAGGCACTTCTGTCGTGTAAATAAATTGTTTTGGCAACCCTTTTCTGTGGCTCGCATGGTCATCAGACCTGACACCACTGAATTTCTTTGTCTGACGACGTACCCTTTTCCGTGAATCGCACGGTCTCCGGATCTGACACCACTGGATTTCTTTGCCTAGGGACGTGCCCTATTCCGTGGCTCGCATGGTATTCAGACCTGACACCGCAAGTTTTTTTGTCTAGGGACGCGCAAAATAATTAATTTACACGACAGAGGTGCCTACAAAAGAAATCTTAATTGAACCAATTGCATAAAATAATTATTTATTTAGATAAAAAATACATTTCAAAATAGAATCACAGTTATTTCGTGCTATCACGATCACAATTTAAAAAGTTATGACGATTCAAAGGTGAAATTTTGGGGATTTTTTCAAAATATTGAAAAAATTTTTTTTAAAAATATATAAAAAAAATCTAACCTAACCCCCCTCAAAAAAATTGTCGGTCCATGTGCAAAACATCCTGTATATGTAGATAATTTAAAAAAAATGCATTTTTTTAAATAAGTATTACACTGATTTACTATTGGCCTTATTTTAAGCACCTCTTCCAAAGAAAATATTTCATTCATATATCATAATTAATTTTGAAATCTATAAAATAGGACCTCATTGTTATATAAAAGGAAGATAAATAATTTACTTAGCATATTCATCGTTAGATTTGCATACAACAATATTATTCTCAGCGTCAGTTTCGTCATTCTATTATCTTTTGGCGTTTAAATATGAAGAATATCAAATTTTCGCAGAGTTGATATTTTAAACATAAATCTAAATATCGTATTAAAATATATCTGTTTTCGTATTATGGTTTTTGCTTAAAAGTACTTTGGATTAATTTGTAATAGGAAGTGTGTGTTTCTTAAAATCGCCAATAGTAAGAGCCTGGAAAATATCAAGAAGCATTATGTTATACGCATATATAGTTTATATTACGTATTGTTTTAATATTGAATCAATGTGTATATTCAGCTATGTAAAGATACGCAATCACCTTATTAAGCTGCCGGTTAAGTTGTTCTTTGATCTTACTCGGTTTACAGTGTCATGCTCGTACCATTGCTCCATTAAGTAATCCCACCTGAAAATGCCGAAGTAGCCTTGCACGAAGGAAAACAAAATGTATTTTCTTTATCCTTGTTAGCCCACAGGATAATCCGGAACTTGTTTTCTCAGCATTTCGACGAGATTTCTACGGGCTTTTGATCCAGCAATGAATTTTTCCTACGGGATGTGCTTTTTCATAAAGTCTTTTTATACGTTATTCATAAAATATTTTTGCGCTCCGTTGAACACAGTGGCTTTGCCTTAATAGACCATTCGAGTTCGGTTGTTAAATAATAATAGAACATTTCGAGGGCTGTTGCTTACGAATGATGTATTTGAAAGATTCGATGTGAAAGCGGTCATAGGCGGAAACACATGAACGAAATAGCTGATCGATCTCAATGATGTCTGAAGATTACAGCTTTACTATTGGAAAATGTAATTCATTTCGTTTTTTTCGACGTCAACATGTCATCATGAACTTATGGTACATATTTTCTAAATTTTATGTATAATATCGGATTGTCCAGATAGAAATGCCGTTTTTTTTTCATACTTATTTTTTAATGGACTAGAGATGAAAAGTGGGTATTGCGCATTTAAAACGCAAAAGACAATGGTTTTCAAAGGGGCAGTTAAAGAAACCAACCCCCCGACTGAGTTTAACAGTCAAAATAGATCTTTTAAATGTATAGTGGGACTTTAAAGATATAATCTACCATGAAGTTCTTACATACGGTCAAACCATAACGAGGAAGATTTTTTGTTTACAATTAGAAAGTTTAAAAGTGGCTTTGATTACTAAGAGGCAGGTGTAGTCAACCGTCGCCAAATTATTTTGCATCATGATGATGCGCGACCTCATACATCAAAGATAACTGAAAAAAAATTAAAGGAACTCGATTGGTAAACGATTTCGGAGAAAAAAATCATAAATATAGAAGCGGTGAAATGGGGAATCGAAAAATATTTTATATCAAAACTCGTTGAATTTTATTCTTCATAAAAATATCATTTGATGGTTATATTATAAAATATATGAACATACAAACATTAATTTTTATATATAAGATATACTGTAAGTTAATTGTACTATTCCTATATTATTTGAGAAAGTGCAAACAATAAGTTGGCAAAGTTTTATCGCAATCGAATGAACGGTATGGCAGCGCATTAAATACGAACAAACAAACATTGATTTTTATATATTAAAAAACTATGCTTATGTTACTCGCGGAATCATTAGCAATAAGTGGGCGAAGTTTTATTGCAATCCGATGAACGGTATGGCAGCGCATTTCGAACGAACAAAATCCAATTCATTTTTATATATAAGATGAAAATGTTTGTATGTATTTGTATGTGTAAAAATATGCAATATATATGATGCGGTATGGTAGTTTATGCGGGCGATGGCCGATACTATAACGAGCACCTATTTTGTATTTGTTATTAGAAAATGTGCATTTATTGCTGCATAGTAAAAAATGTATTGTTTTTCTTTTGTATTATTTAAAATGAATTTTCACCAGGATTTAACATCTGTCTTTTATTCATCTATCATTTTTTCTCTAGTATCTAAATGCGATTTTTACCACAATCTATTGGTTGATTGTTATCAAAGCACTTCCGAGAGGAAATTTACACTTTTATTAAGAAAATTTTCTTTTGCGTGAATCCAGATTGAATATCTACATTGACAATAGTTGATAAAATCCGGAATTGATAGAAGAATAGAATAGTGGATTCACGCGTAGCACAGATAAAAGAGGAATCGTTTTATTTTCTTGATATTGCCTGCAAGCGTAGAATCCAATTTAGCTCTCTAGAATTTTCGCATATAAATTTCAATTGTACTAGTTTTTTGATTAGAGATAATTTCGCCAATGCATCAAAAATATTTTTTAATACTAGAATTTAACATTTTCATAAATAAGTTCGGTATTTTCATATATATTATAATATAAATATAATCAAGTATTCTATACCCGTTAACGGATGCCATAATACCTATTGCTCGATTTAAACAACAAAGCTTTATTTTCCAATAAATGGTCCATTATATTTTAACGATGTTTGCCTCTCACTACCAAAATAAAATCGATAATTCGCCATAAACATGAATCCGCTTCCATAACTTTTTCCAATTATCCTAATTTCCGGCCATTCACTCGCTGCGAATGACGTTAAGATAATGGGAAGCAAATTCAATGGGCGGCAGGATGTTCAAAGGATATCAATTTGCCAGCATCCTGCTTGTATTATTACTGTTGTAAATATATGTGCACCGTTACAAATAGCCACGTTTTGCGCAATTAATTTCATTCATTTCGCAATCAAATGAATTGTCATCCCTCTTTGAAAAAATGTTGATTTATGTCGCAATTTTATCAATCATAAATAAACTGATGATTTCCATTTGTGCTTTTAACCAATTCATACAATAATATGAAGCTGACAACCAAAAATAATCGACACTAATCAATCAGAAGCCATTTGCTCTCAAAACAAAATTAATATACCAATTTATGGTAAATTTGGTATATGCCAAATGTTACCGAAAAATCCATTTATTCAATGCTTGCAATATCAAATTATTTCATCAAATTGACATGGTTTCCGCATTAGTCCATATTTTATGAGTAATATATTTTTTCTTAGAGCTAACAAAATATCAGTAAAAGTAATATGCCAAAGGATATGTCGCTTATGCCCGGTTCACACGAGGACAGCTTTCAAGCTAGTAGAGCAAGCTAGTGCCAATAAATCAGCAAGCCAACTCTAGCTTTGTCTAAACAGAACTAGCTTGATTTTTAAGGGGGGAAAAGTTTAATCAAGTCTAAGTGTATTATTGCAGACGACAAAAATAACTTCTTCTACATTAATAAACGACACAATACACTATGGTCGAATATCAATAATTCAACTGCAATTCATAACCCGAGAGAAGGGTTATATAAAGAAAAGTTTTGCCTCGCGTGGAATATGAAAGGTGCTATCCATTCTGAATTATTAAGCGCTTGTCAATAGATTACAACGTACATAGTTCGCCTTTTCTGCCGAAGAAAATGCTTTTCAATTTGAGCGTTTAGTTCTTACATTTATGTGCGAAATGCTTAGAAATTCAGCAGACTGACTGATTTAATATAAAAAGCGTTCAATGATTGATGTAATCCTATATGAAAGAAAGTAGTGATTCGGTCAAAATAAGTTCCTTCGCGTTGAGATCTTCATGTAACATAGACAACCTATGGTTTATAGAAAACTTATGGTTTATAAGCAGTCTGCATGCTATTCATTGACATTTTAAAGTAATCAGTTTAAATGATGGGGTTGATTCAAGACGATTGTAATATTGGGTATCATTTGGAAGTGACATTAGAAAAAATATGCCAAAAAGTGGAATATTAGTTTTTTTAAATTTGCATGTGATGGTTTCCATATGAGTAGTTTAACCCTTTGAGTAGTGAGCTAATATAAAATCTTCATAATCTTAGATGCTATATTTGCTGGTCCGCTACTTATCGTCATATAAATCCATTTATCTATCAGGACCATCGCAGCGTGTATGAAGCTTGTATTTAAATAAATAAACACTGTCGATAGCATACAATATTTGGTCATTTCTTCAAGTAAACATAAATAATACACTTGAAATCGATTCATTATATCATTCACACATCATTATTAGTCGATAAATTTGGGCTAACGATCTATATAATCGTACAATGTATGCAATATACTCTATCCGTCTCTCTGTCTCTGAACTTTCTGAGTCACTGGAATTCGGACACAAAATTGTGTCTTACCTCTTTGAGGGGTTAAGACATTACTCATTTAAAAAATGAGCATGTCTTTGTTTAAAATAGGTTTTTTAAACTTGGATTTATCCCAAAGATTTTGAGTCCGGATTAGATTCCATCTCATGATGGCATACGAATTCCTTCACCCTTAAAAACATGTTTTTCTGGAACCATAAAGGATGTTTTTCTGTTATAAAATAAAAAAAAACTTATGTCCAAATAATTACTTTTTTGTTTGAAGCCATAAAAAATACAAGGAATACTCTAAAACACATTCTGCTCCTGTATGAAGACGTACCAATGCACATGTCTGACAAAGTTAGGGCTGGCTTACCAATGTGGGTTCTGGCAATTACACTACCCACTGTACAATCTTCATATAACATCCCTTAAATTCATTTGTATTTATTTTTTAAATAAAAATTCTAACGTGAAGTATTTATGACCTGATTTGTTTGGAGATTTATTAAAATAAATATCATATGAATCATTGAAA
The DNA here is from genome assembly GCA_008973525.1 of Stenopsyche tienmushanensis. Classification (NCBI taxonomy): domain Eukaryota; kingdom Metazoa; phylum Arthropoda; class Insecta; order Trichoptera; family Stenopsychidae; genus Stenopsyche; species Stenopsyche tienmushanensis. Next base: position 467,402 of record WACJ01000152.1, read on the forward strand.
GTCTCTCGCATGTTGTTCTTCAGAATTAATTTATTTTTATAAAAATTGAAGCTTGATGATCTCTGGTGTGTAAATTTAAGTCTGCTAATCACCAAGAGCACATATCTTGAAATGTGTTCACGATTCATTAATCTTATACGAGTATCCTCAGGCGCTCAAAGGATTAATGATACCGATGTAACGTATCAGCAAAAATCTTGTTTTGAAAAGCTCCAGCTGGAACGTGATGGATAAAAATATTTGAAAAATGTATATTTAAGCTCCTTTATATTTTTTACAAAATTAATTACGTATTACTATGTTACGTTGATTTTTCCGAAAATTTATAATATATGAAGTTTATCCACATCCTGTACGATTTTAACGATGCCACGTAAGCCAAGTGACAGACGTGTCATTGGCACAAGGGGCAGCTATATAACGTCGTTTAGGACTACAGGATTACGTGCTCTCCCAAAAGGACACTAATAATTGCTTCAAATCGCGTCCACACCCCACGAACTTTGATCTCAGTATGATTTAATAATACAGACACAAAAAATGACTCTATAATTATATTCACAAGTATATTTCATATTGCGAAATACAATTTGACACGTAGATAAGTCAATCGGAAGCGAAGGCAAACTTTTAGTTAGAGGTCGAATCTTGAATGAGCAACAGGTCGATCTTGACTGGGGTCATAATTCCCAAAGAAACGAATTTTATGTCGTCTATTCCGATTGATATATTCGATTCGAATGGATTGTATTTCAATGTGAATAGAAATAAAATGGGATAGTAATAAAATATGTCAAAATAAATCTCGGATGATGATATTTGGTGTACTTATTAACAATTTGAAAGATTTGTATAAAATCCTTAAAAAAAAAGTATGGATATAATTTTTATATTACAAAGTGGGACATAAATTGTCCCTCCACGCTGCCTGTATTTAAAGTAAATTTTCTTTACAAAACCGAGAACATGAAGTACGAATTTCATTTTTTGGCACTGCATCGTCTGAAAATTGTTTTTTTTTTGTGGTTGTCTTGAATCTTTTCTTTGTATTTCATGCGAAATAATATGCTTGGGTTTGAATATTTTTAATGATGGTCTCGATATAGATCATATTCCAAATTGGAAATCCCAAGGATTTTTTTGTTGTAATTCTTAATAAAATCCTCGTCGTTATCAATATAAAATTCAGGATCAGCTGACCTAAACACACATTTAAAAGATGGGACACAATTGATACCACCAACCTTAAGGAGTCATCTCACTTTAATGACCCAAAAAATAAGCAATTTTTAACAATTTTTTTCTCAGTAAATACACCATGCAATGAAATGAATCTTTTTGAGATTTATTAAGGCACTCTTATAAAATTTGGAAAAAAACACATTTTTTGTCCAGTATTTTTTGCCATAAAAATATATTTCGGTACCAGAGACCATACACACTCCTTGAAACGAGCTAAGGCATCTTTCCGATAAATTATCAGACGTTAATTCTTCATAAATGGCTCTTAAGGTTTGCTGAATGTCCTTTATGAGAGAGGGAGTTTTCTTGTACAAATATAACGATCTTGTAATTGCATGTTTTAGCAATTCACATCAAGAATCTGCGCCTTCTAGCGAAATTTTGTGATAGTATGTGGCCCAAATAGCATTTCTCAATTTTTTATTGAATCAAGATGTAGGCGGATAGCTAAGCCATAATAATTAGATATTTTTTGTATTAATTTACTAGTAAACTGTTCAGTTTTCGAAGCATTTCATACAGAATTCTTTCTTTTTTTCCCTTTACTTTCCACTTACTTATTCGCCTTTGTTTTAAATCTGTATTAACATTTTTTGACCTCATTTTCTCCTTACTAGAACAAAGATAAGAAAGATTTCCAATAGGAATCCCTTGTGTGCAAACAAAAGCAGCAAGCACCCCAGCAGATCTCAGAGCCGCTGGGATGAAGTCTGGATGGAGTAATTGCTTCGAGCGCATTACGCGAATTAGCTGTAAAGCATTGAAATAATCCGAATCTCTTCATCAAAATTATGGACGACTTTCTTAGAGACATTTCATTTCGAAAAATGAAATTAAAAAAAAAAAACAATGACATAAACGTGTTTTTCATTATAAGCTTCATATTCAATCTGTAAATATGATGAATATCTTGGTCGCAAAAATGATGAGATGATAATAATTATGTTAACCGAAGATTTGTCTGACTCATATTAGACATTTATTCAGTTTTTATGAAAGCTAAAAGACAGAGAAAGATGCTGAAAGTTAGCTTAAAGTATACCGGGTACTAAAAAAGTCTAATTACTTTAAATTTAAATAGAGTTTTTTATTTCGTCTTTTATAATTTATTCATTTCAGTCCATTTGAGACTAACTTAAATATGATTTTATTTGAATGACCATTATAAATATAATGCCATAATAAATGCTAATTTCTTCAAGATCTTAAAAATATAAAATTAGCTTATTTAAATGTAAAAATATTTGAGTTACATCTCACGAAAATATTAATTTGGAAGATTTTTTGTCCCACAAATATTAGATTTAAATATTATTTCAAAATATAAAATAAACTGATCTATTTCGGATTTAAGGTGATGTTAATTTATGTTTTATGTGGAAAAAGGATATATCGGATTTAATAGGTTTTCTTACAAATACAAGAGAGAACAAGTTAGAATATTTTCGGCTGCGGCATTGTTGAGATTGTTTATAACCAACTTGGCGAAACAAGTATAACAGCACTAACAACTTTGTTGTTGTTTCGCGACCCTTTGTTGAAAACTTAGTCGACCGTTATGGCTTTCGATTTCTTTACATATTATTTGAAATGGCTTACCATATAAAAATTCATATATTGTTGCGAAATTGAGTGTTAAAAAAACTTTGATATTCGCACCGTGTGGCTATATCGATAAAGGCTAACGTTTGTGCTCGACGATAAATTGTACGGGAGCGGTTAAAACCAAGACTTTTATTTTGAGACCAAATGTTTGACCTGGGGAAACGCTTTGATACTCGTATATTCGAATCCAAATAATGGTCCTTTCTACTTTGGTAAAATTTATCGCCACTTTTTCCCCCCCAAACAGATACAATCAGGGACAGAGAATGAGTTGCCGGCTGAAAAGCTATAGCTCAAATTGAATTGAGCCCCAATTTTGTGTGAAACCCTAATACTTCGGCGACCTGTCCTGTCTTTGTATGTACACGCCAAGATAAATATATTTAGAGAGGTCGAACGGGTAAAAGGGGGTTTAAATTGTATACTATATAGACCAGAAAAAATCATCATAAATCGTCTGAAGTACTGCTCCTAGTCTAGAAATTTGTAGACCCCTGAGGGTTCACAAGTTGCAGCAAAGGATCCTTTGTTCTCAAATGTTCTATTTATTGCGAAATAAACTCAAATCATTTCATGGACAAAATATCTGAGAGAATTGTGTAAGTTGAGGATACAACTTTATACATCCAGAAGTAATTTCAATATCCAAGAACTATTATTTGTTTCTCTCTTTATCATTTGACAATCTGTCATTTGAGAGACGTGATGAAGTCATATAAAGTGGTGAGGAAATAATTTAAAGTCTTGGCAAGATCTTTATTATAAGTTATGAGATAGAGTGAGACTCCAGCTGCGAGACTGTGGGTAATACCGGCGGGAACAATACGTCTTCCCGCGGTTAAGAATATCGATCAAACCTTTCTCTGTGCGCTCGCATCAATATTACGTCCACGTGCAAAAGACTGAAAAGTCACTATTAATATCGGAAAATATGCCTGCGATGATTCACATACATGTAAAAAGAAATAAAAAATAATTTTGTAATAAAAGTCACAAACCTCAGCACTGAAGGCTATGACTGTAAATTAATTTAAATTGGACATTTGAAAGGTAACTCCCTAAATTACATTTTAACAAGAGTGATGATTGCATCAAAGGCAAAATTTTCACCTGGTTCCCTTTATTAGAAGACAAACCTTACAGGGCGTTTCAGGTACAACATAATTTAAAAATTACGACTGTCGGGCTACTTCTAATAAACAAATAATTGTGCATGGATTTGTATGATACATATTGCTGACCTTATTTTATTCGATCTACCCAAACAATTATTTGTATTTACGTAACACACGAGACCTTCAAAAACGTATGCAATTTATAGCTGCGTTTCTTTTGTGAAATTAAACATTAAAATCAATGATTCAGCAATGTCAGATTTGCGCTGACATTTAATGTTTCAGCATTAATTGAAATAGTCGTGTTTCATGCGACAAATTTATAATGGAGCATGCAACAACGCACGTCATTGTTCGATGATTTACTCTGACTTTATGATGAACGGTATGAATTATGTTATTACGAAGTTCATATACCATGCTAAGAACGCTATGCGAGTCAATATTTCAATTATCAATCTAAACTGTATGAAGTTTATAACACGATGCACCTCCTCGGGGATGCATTATGCATGTAACTCGGGAACAAATATCACACCTATGTTCAGCAACATATTAGATTGGAAACTATGAAACGGGTGTTAGGATTAGGTCTGTGTTCAGCTGCGACTAAATGAGATTCATTGTGAAGTACGCTCGATATTTTTGTTAATACATTTTAAAGGTATTGTTTTTATTCATTTCGATTTAAAAAAATCGTGTTTGTATCCAAAATGCACGACTACATAAAGCTTCAATTTTGACAAATTAACTTCTCTACAATATGAAATTTTACCACATCCTCCATAATCAACAGATATATCAACGACCGATTATTATCGTTTTTGTAATTATGAATTATTTTTAAACGAAAAAAATACAATAACCAAAATGATATCATAAAAGAATCTTGAATTGTTTATTAACTTTAAAAATAAAGATTTTTTTTCAAAAGGGCATATATGATTTGCCCAATCGTTGACAAAAAGTCGTAGATGCCAATGGAAGTTATTTCGATTGAATATTATAGCGTGGGAATAATTCGCAATTATTTTTGAATAATTGAAAAAATCGGGATTGAAATTTTTATCTAACAGAAATCGTATACCTCATCAGCACGATGAAGGCTTGGAAACAGTGGCGTAACTACTAATTGGCGAGCTTAGGCGATGCCTAGGGGCAGTGACTGTCTAATTTATGTATACATATATACAGTACATATATGTTTTTCAAATTGTTGTATGAACCTTTCCCTACCGGTGATGTATTTACTACACCTCGATTCTAATAATGGGAATATCGATAAAATCAGATCCAGACTAAATGACGAAACACTCGATGTATAATGTTATTTCGAGCATATTTTCAAAATAATATTCGAATCAAAGTTTGCCGCGATGAAGATTTCGAGCCCCGGGAGACGGTGGGGGTCGAAATAATGTGAAAAATAGCGCTTTTTGTTTCTTATTTTATTCAACGCCCGTTTCATAGTTTCCAACCCGATACATTAATATTATTATTGTATTTATACAAAATCAAGTCAATTTGTCATTTTTTTTGAATGGAACTATGTGACACAAAACAAAATAAACAAACAAAACATCATCTTCGTTCAAATGAATAAGGCATCTTAAGAAGGAGGATATCTTAATGCTTTCTAGCTATGTTTAGTTTATTTTTTCGTCATTTAGTTCATCAATAATTCACAAAATATTTATATCAATCAAAATTGAGCACTCAGCTAATAAAAATCACAAACTTGTCGATTTTTTATGTGCATGACCATCAACTTTTTGTTTGACATTGCCTTGAATCGTAAAATCATTTCCTGTATCTATTTAGAAAAATGCAATTAATACAATTTTTTTATTTAAAATTTACTGCATAATATCGAATTATATGTTTTACACAGTGTTTTGATACAGCAGATTTATTCTAAAAATTCGATCAAAAAGGTTGATTTTTGAGTCAGTTTTGGCGCCAATGCACTTTATATGTCGATTTTTTTTCCATAGTGTATTTAACACAAAGTTCTGTTGACGAAAAAGGAGACGGTACTATTTTTTTATTTATATATCCAGATGATTGATGTAAATATGATGTATTTTTTGGATCGCTCCGTAAAGTTATTTTTTATTTATAGCTTACAGCGCAATCTAAAAAACAAATTTTAGGAAGGCAAATTTGAATTTTGCATGCAAAAGCTTTCAATGCTGTATATCCGGATAGAAACTTCATAAATGCTAAAATTCAACTCATAATAATCGCGGAACGTAGACGAAAGCTTATTTTATCTATGTACATAATTAACTTTTCATGAAGCTATTTTGCAAATTATTTATTATATTTAAATGGTTTTCTAAAAATATTGTAATATTAATTCAATTGAACATATCAATGATGTCCTTGCCATGTACCTGCGTTATATATTAGGGGGAAATATTATTATATTCGATTGTGGGAGGCTCGCACAATCGAGACTCCCGCTTTGGCTCACCCAGATGATGCTAAAATGTCACCCACGTACTCTAATCGATTGCTCCAGTTTTGTTCCACATATGTTAGTGGAATGTGAGAATTGGAACATGATGCATTTAAATGGTATTTCTTTATTTGCAATTAATTGGTGGAACATTTTTTTTTGTGATGCACAGATAGATATCAATATCGATCCATCTTTTGGTATATCTTATGGCTTCCCGATGAAACGATGATTTGATATCGATGATCACAAAAAAAGGCTTTGATCAACGCGACAAAAAATGTGACGATAAACAAAAAAGATAATCGAAACACTTCATCTATCTACCAACCATCGAAGACAATTTTTAACTTTAAACCATCCATTAATCAAAACGGCATTATTTGGGTTGATACATAACGAAAATTGTTCTATGCAAATCATGCAATACTTTCATATCTAATAGTTTAATATTTATATAAAAAAATGTACGTGGACGTTATATTGTTTCAATAGAAAAATCAGTCAGGCGATTGGACATATAAGTGTGACAATATCTCCTAGCTTTTTCATATTTTTGTATTGGCTCATGAAATCCGCTCTTTAAACTTAACTGGTACGGAATTCATTGCGATCGGAATTGGCTCTTGAATTTTTTTCCGCTTAATCCATTCTGTTTTTGAAAGCAGATATCCAGGACGAAAGTTCAAAGGGAATTCATATTTTGCCCCTATAATTGGATTGTCTCCCGTTACTGAGATCCGCATACATTTAGCTTATTGCTTTAATACATATTTTGTGCTTTTGTATACTACAGTCTTTTTTGCTCGTAAATTTAAGACACCGAGTAAATTTTTGGGAGTAAAAACATTTACATAATGTCAGGTTGATTTTGTGACACTTAGTATTTTTTTTTTCGATTCACGCTTACTTTAATTGGATTATTTGTATTTTTAAGCGCTCGAGACAGATGTCATAAATAAACGAGGACTTGACATATTATGACACATTTAAACAAGAAATTTTATCATGGAATTCTTTTCTCGTTTAAAATTTCCCTCAAAAAGAAGCAGAGAATGATCACTAGAAAACAATGACCTCTTCGGGTCATAATTTCTACAAAGCTAATTTTTATTTCAGTCAGTGTTTCATAAAGTGTAAATGAGGAAAATTACAATCTACTAAGTTTTCAATGTTACGGATATTAATAACAATTATCGAAATCTGAACAATGCTGTATACCGGCATTAAATTTAAATCTACAAAGTTGCTTTTTTATCTACAAGTAGTTAACGTTAATTATTGTTAAATAAACGGCGTCCACTTTTGATACAAGGTGGCTAGAGATTGAATAGACGTGGCTAAAATTGTAGCGCAGAAACTCGATTGAAATATTGCAACTTTTAAAGAATTGCAATATTTAAAACATACAATATTTATCACAAGCAGCTACAACATAATTTCATATCAGAATAACAAAATGTGAAAGAATAAGCTTTTTAGAAACAATTTCACAAATAATGTCGCTGCCTCCCATACTATAACACCTTTAGGTGTCACTCTAAACCAGTGTTTCTCAACCGGTGCACCGCGGTGCACTGGTGCACCGCGAAAACATCAGTAAAAACGAAAAATTCTGCAAAACAGTGAAAACCGAAAAAGTCGTTGGCGAAATTATGAAAGTCAACGAAAGAGTTAATGTAATTTTGAATTAGCCAAATCAATTGCGCGTATGTTAACCGTTTAACCACCACATGAAAAAAGTCTTCTATGAAGACCATTTGAATATTACATAATAGGTTATTTTGAAAAAAAATAATTTTAAATTTGCTACATTTTTGCACAATCAAATCAGCACCATTCAATTTAGTGCCAAAATAACAATAATATAATGATATTATCAATATATATGTGCAAATAAAATCAACAAATATTAATTAGAAACCACTGTAATATACAAACAAGACTGAATAATATTTAAATAGTAACATTTTATGCATTATGTATTTAACTCAAAGTATGAGTATATTTGAAAACTTCGGTATTTCGGATTGATATTGCGCTATTCGAAAGACTTACCTAAAACAAAGAATTTAAACATCCATTAGACCAAATATTTTGTGTGTATATTTTAGATGAGAAACTAAATGATAGCTCAACTTTATTTTGTAAATCTTATTATCCTTACCTGAGAGCTCTCACTGCATGAATTTTGAAGTCCTGGACACCTTTGGAATTTGGCTCACCAGCAGTTCTTTTGAACCACACTGTACAATTTTTCACAACGTCCATCTAAACTTAAGACTATTGATTGATCAAGGCTGGTCGATTTCGTAATCAAACAATTGCGGATTGCTTTTATATAAAATACGATTTCATACCTGAAATTAAATATTTGACACATTTTAGTCCAATTATTTAGCTGATGATATATTTTTAAAATGATATATAATGTATTTTCTTTAATCTAAGGAAAAATTGATGCTTAAAGAAGCTTTTAGCTATGAAATGCTAAATGAATCACTTCCGAATATCGTATTTTACATATACATTTGAATGTTAGTCGTAATTTTAAAAAAATGATACAAAAATCGGACCTAAATCCTACATCTTAAAATAGACATCTTGATTTTCCAATCCACTATGAGTATTATTTCCGATCTGTGTTCTTGAAATCTCAATGCAATTGTTCAACATTAAACATTTCGATAATAAGCCTAATAATCGTATTACAATATACTTAAAAACTATGACTACTTGCCTCAATATTTTAGCTGCATGACGATCAGGATACAGTCTGGAACACGGATCACATTCCGGAACGGCACAACACTCTGTGTATTAAAAAATATCACTTAACATACGCACATGCACATCCTAACCTGTGAAAATAAAATATAGCTCTGCACCGAATATTGTTGCATAGCATAAACTCGACGCCTAAACTGGACGAACAAATTGAAACGCATTTATGATAAATTATTAATATTTATAAGAAAAACTATTTTTTAAAAATCATGGGATTAAATAAGCCGCTGCGATATATTTCCAAAAATATTATTTTTCAAAAAAAAATCACCATCCTTTTCGTTGCATAAATATATTATTTTTTAATGAATTTCAAATTTGATAAAAATATTTTTGGGATTATATCAAAAAAGTTCATCTCAGAGAGAATCTCATGCATTCTTTCAATAGTTTTTCATAATAATTTACATTTAGTATTAATACATTTATATTCGTGCGCTCAGTTGAGCCGTCGAATTTAGCTAGGCGACAATCAGTGCGTGTTCGGTTCTTAGGTTATACGGTTTGGCTTAATCGTCAGAGGGATATATCTTAATAAATAAAGTGCAGTGTTGTTCCGGAATACGTCCCGTACTCCAGGATCTATCCTGAACGTCATGCAGCGTCGATACTCAGGACTTTTGGATTTCTGTCCAAAAAGAATATCCAGCTCTTCACGCGAAGGCACTGAAAATTTTGTTATAGTTTCCGACATCATATTTGTGTAAGCTCGGTTTCTCAACAATAACTAAAATGAAAACTAAAAAACGAGAAAGATTTACGAATTTAGACGAAAAATTGAGGGTAGCTCTATCAAATATTCGACCTAAAATTAATGATATCTGCAAAAGCCAACAAGCTCAGGTAGCACATTAATTGATTTTTGATTGATCATATAACTTCTATTGTGCGCGTATAAATATATAATATATAACTAACTAAACTAACTAAATATATTTTCAATGTTAAACATTTTTTATATAATTTGACATAAAAAGAAAATATGTAAAAAATGGTATGTAAATATATATTTTTTTAATATGTAATAAAAATTATGTCTATGTATACAAATTTTTTCAACTTCTTCTGGTGCACCGCCACTTTTTCCCATGGTCAAAAGTGCACCGTCACTTCAAAAAGGTTGAGAATCACTGCTCTAAGCCTTCGAGTATTAAAAAAGTACAAATATTTGACGTGAAGAAGGAAAATATTCATCATAGTCATGATCGATTTTTGATTCTATCAAGTCAAATTTAAAGAATGTAAAATGTAAAGAAGAAAATGCTTTGTGTTTATGTTTGCTCTATTATATAATAGATATATTTTGTGTAAATACAATTTTTTAACAACTTAATATATATATTTATGCAAGATTGATGTTCTTCTTATTAAGAATACCACATTTTGGTGATTTTTATAAGGGTAAGATTTATCCACAAATAGCTAAATTTGGTATTTGAATTTGGATTGGTAAAGTCATTTTTATGTCAATCAATCGATCTATTTTCCAGGATCAGTTTTCTATTATACTTTTTCTGTGTTTATACATATATGTTACATAGTTTTAAATTGACGTTCTAAAATAAATAAATTCTATAGATACGGCGTATCAAGTAAGATCGATAACGGATTATTCTTTGTCAAACGTTACACGCCAAGGCATTTTACCTGAGAGCCACATTTTAGCTTCGAATTCAAGATATTTGACTGTAAATATAGATTTAGTATATCTGAATTCATGTGTATTGCGACAAATTGGAATTGATTTATTTCGACTGAAAAGTAAATAAATAGTATAAATAACGCTTGGCAGCATTCAGCTTTTTTTGTAATTCAGTACGAACTATATTGGGTGTATAAGAAGACTTGTGCTGTAGCTGCGCGATATGAAGCTTTCATAATTAAAAATGTATGAGGGTAGAATATTTTTATAGGTCGCTATGTAAACCTTTCACAAGCGCATTATGCAGTGCGATGCCTTCCTATGAAAATGTTATTAGCATAAAGTTGCTATAAGTATTTTGCTTTTCCGCTACAAGTGATACAACACGTTGAGGATCTTGAACAACTCCTACTTTTGGTATATTAAAATTTCTTTTCGACTCTTAAGATAGATTGCTTACGTTTCAACACCGAGTTTTAATAAACGCTTACATTTTCTCGCTTGAATTTCTTTAATTTAATTTGCGAAAAGTTTCATATAAATCTGTGGATGCTTCCGTAATGCTGAAATATGAAAGCTTTCAAGGTGTCGACTTTTTGTCGACTGCTACTTAAGCTCATTTGTCTATGTTTGTACTTAATACAACATATTACGAAGTAATGGACGCAAAATCCAGCGGAGGCATTTTCGCTTTGCTGAAGGCTAAGTGATTCACATTAAGTACGATCCCAGGATGATTTTTCCCTGATGATTTTTCCGGATGCTCTAACATGGTTTTCCTTTTACCGTCCGAAAGCGAGTCCAGCATCTTGTCGCTTTTCCTTAATTCGGCATGTCCTTCAACTTGTGCTTATGTTTTAATCAAATTTAAATTTGGATTTGGATTTGTCCTACACGAAAGCTTACATTAAAAGGTTATCCCCAAAACATTTAATTTAATAGAAATTCATGCTATATTCATAAATGTTATTGAAGACACGAATGTAACATTAGGTTTAATTCAAATTTCACATTAATGTCCACCATAGGCGGCTAAATTATGAAACTTGAAATTCTGGATAAATTCATCATTCTGGATAGTTTGCATCCATATGGGCATCATCAATATATAGTCATAAATTTCAAATTTATCTTCTATCCTACAGATAGAGAAAAAATACAGATTGTATTGTAATAAATGTTTATTTATAAGAACAGAAATATCCTGGAAAATCATTTCTTAAAAATAATAGCCGCTATCTCACCACTGACATTGCTCATATCTGACCTTTAAGGTTTTCTTGTTTGGGGTACATATATTGATAATTTCTAGGCGGATGACACCCTACAGTTTTTCAAATTTTTCGCCAGCAGATCGATGCTATTTTAACTAAAAAAAATCGCAAAAAAAGGGATGTGTAATTTAGATTGACTTCTTTATTCAATTCTAATTTTTAGAATTAATTAGCCTAGTAACATTATAAAAATTACAGAAATATTATAGAGATTGAAATAGGATGTACGTGTTTCTGTGTATATATAAATATTGGTCTGGGATAAAAACAATGTGAAAATTTGGTATATATGTATTCTAAAAAATACTAGTTCTTTGAATTCGAGCTTTCAAACCTAGATTTCCAAGAAGGATTTCTTTTAAATGCAACGTCTATAATATATTGCCCATATTAAAAATTATTAAAAAAGCTCGAAATTCTTATTTTTCTTGTCGCGAATATAGCGACCTTCGTTTGCTAAATAATTATATAGATTGAGATCCTTTTTCTACTATATTCTACAAATAAAGTGTATTACCCACTCGATAATTTTACTGAAAACACCCTTTTGCAATATTTGAAATTCGTTTTAAATATACATTTTTTTAATTTTTAGAAAGGCAATTGGTATACGATTATTTCATTTCATTTGAATTATTTTTTCATCAATTATTAAAAACCCGTGCACAAACTATAGGAAGTATTAAAATCTGTAAAATTCATAGGAGAAATATCATCCTAAAATGTATTTATAAGAATTTTAAAGTGTCACGGAAATCATGTTAGTTACTCGAACTCGGATGAGTAACGGATCGCGGAATAATTAACGCTATCCGATACCCATTTAATTTTATATATATTATAATGTTTCGAGGGTCCTGACCAACTTCTTGAGCCTTCATTACGTTGCGTTCGCTGCTGCGACAGTCCACGACCGTCACCTTATTCGGCCGCGGCAACCGCACCGACGAGTCACTTAGCACTCCATATCATTATCCTCCATGACAAACCTCGTGCCGATGAAGGTCAGATGGCCTTCTTTCGAAATATAGAACACAGTTCTCGATATTCTTCGGCGATCCATCTCTTCATGTAGCATGTAGAAAACCACAAACTTTCACTTCATATGCAATTTAAATTAGATTTTATCTAGCTATTTTAAGTAAAATTCACTTTTCCTTTGGAATCTGTTTTAAATTCTGACGTTGTTTATTTTGCTTACCCTGATTTCGCACTATATATACTTTTAATTAATCTTTGATAATTGTAGAAGTTCAAGAGTCCTTTCTCTGGAATAATTATCGTTTTAGGAAAGCGATCCGGCTACCGTACAAACTTTGCTCTTACTTTCGCTATCGCTGCAACAGTCTCATTTAATCACCCACTTTTGTTTGCTGTTTCCTATTTTTAGACCTGTACAATTTTACCTTATTATATCGCTTACAAAAGTCTCATGCGCCTTGACTTCTCGTAAAATAAAATAATGTGACGTTAATTCTTGTTTTTTTGGACCTCAATTTTGATCCACTTATTTGAAGACTTCTCAATTTTTATGATCTGGTACGTTCGACTCACACATTTTTTTTTATAAAGGCTCATTAATCATGACGCATATAGAGATTAAGAATTCTGCTTTTTTTCAGTTTTTATACAAATTGAATTTAATTTTAGATTTGCCAATTTGAAAAATTCCTTTTTAAAGCCGCACGCTATGTAAAATTACGTGTCAATCATAGACTATGATTGATCGATCTTGATATAAGCATATAAATTTATGGATTAAAATATTTAAAATGTATACACAGTAATATTCTACATGAGCTTTTCATGTTCATTTCAGCCAAGAACAACATTGAAAAAACCTCAATAATTTTGATTTCAGCATTTTGACAAGCTGAAAATAATTTTACGCAGATTTTCGCACATTCACTGTTTATAAAAGGTGTTTGTTGGATATTTAAGATGGTATCAACATTTTTACAAAAGTAACCTTTCAACGGAGTAGATTTAATTTTCCATGCAATGAAAAAAAGTTGGCCACGATAGATTTTATCATGAATAAATTATTTTTAACTTTCGCTTGAAGAACACATTTACAAACGCTTTGAAAATTTTTTTGAAACCCCGGGCATAATCATTTAAGGAGAGTATTTCTTATATTTGGATTAAAAAACTCAATCTTGTCCTTTACATTTTTTAATGATCTTTCTATATTAAATACTTAATGCTAGTTCGCTGTTCCAAAAAAAATGTTCTTGCAATGGAAGCATCTTATTCAGAATCTAAGCTTTTGCTACCAACTCTAAACTAAAATGTTTTTCTTTTGAACTATCATTTTCAAGATTTTACCGTTCTTTTTCATCCTATTTTTTTTCGGGATTCCGTTGCAGAAACGCCTGTGCTCATCTCAATATATTTGCTTTATAAAAAACATAAAATAAAAGCGCCGAATGTTTCATATCCGCAAACGAAGGAAGAAAATTTTTGTTGTATAAACATACGATCACAACGTACGTAATTGAACAAGCAAATGCTATAAATTGCGAGTGTTTCACAGTGAAAATTTCTTTCTGCTCCCTTTTTTCCGAATATTTTTCAATACGATCGAAAACCCCTAAAATATACGATGCGGACACGAAACGTGAAGATCTCATACACGCAATAAGATATGAAAGCTCTTTGTCTATGTCGAATTCCGGACGAGGGATTGTTTGAATGTTTTTGTTTAAAAGACATAAATCATAGTGCTATTAACGTTTTTGATCTTTTTTTGTAATCTGTCCGACCTATTTTATCTTCTGGCCGAATAAATCCTTTCTATGAGATATCCAGCTTTTTCAATCAAGGTTCAATCCACTTTAACCTTTGTATTAACGTCGGTATGGTAGCGCTTTTTGCAGCCAAAAACGTTTCGTTTTGTTACATCGAAAATATCTATATCCCTAGTGCTGAGGTGATCTAAAGCATTTCTTCCTAAACTGTTTCGTTGTGGAATTATTTTCGGATCCAATAAAACTTTTCGCAATTTGAATCGGGGGCGTTTTTGACCTTTCGCCATTTCTCGGACAATATTTTTTTACGCTTCAAATAAGCATTTTGATGATTTTCATAACGACTATCGACGTTGTATATCCCAAATATATTTTTATTATCTCACATTTTTTAGCGTTATAGTTCATAAAATGTTTTCCTATGTATTACAAAGGATACGTTTCTGTCTTCCTTTCGTTTGGGGCTTAAATGCGTGAATTTTTCCCCTCGAGAGACTTTATTTTTTCTTATCAGATTTTTTTTACAGGCAGTGGACCAAACCAAAGTGTGCTTATTTCACGAAATTGAACTTAATGGAAGTGTCACAAAGTCAATGGCTCCATATTAATCTCAACATTTCTTTACTGAGCCCCATATAAAGCTTTTTCATTATTTCCATATTAATATCATGGCCGTTTTGAAGGGCATAATAATGCTCGCTAAAAGTCGGATAAATTTTAAATAATTCCATTCAATTTTCATCTTCTGTAATTATAAGCGAATTTAGGTGATTTTTTTCAAAATACTGAAAAAAAAAATATTTCGACAACCCTGAAACTTAGGGAGTAAGGCATATGTGTGAAACGTAGCAAATGATCCATTTAACCCTAAAAAAAAAAAATCAAGTGCAAAATACCCTGTATACACATATATTTTTAAATAATTCAATGTTGGCGTTATATTTCACTAAATATAATTTAAAATTAAATTTTAAACAATGCCCTCTTATTCGGCAACAAGGATATGTTAACAAATGTACCCAAAGGAGTTAAGTGTCATCAACCCTCTTTCCGTGGTCAATTTGAGTAGGTTGAGAATACCACTTGAATTTCTATAGAAATTCAACACCTTCTTTGTCAAATAATTTTGCTCCCTATCTATCCTTTATCCTATTAATATAATATCATCAAATACATTTTTAATTAAGCTATTTTAATCCCATATGGAATGACCTAGTATGCAAATGCAACAAAGAGTGCGCTTTGATGAGTACATTAAGAGGTTTATGCAATTATTATGCGATATAAAGTTGCATTTCCTGCGTTAAACCAATACGCTCGTCCTGTTACAAGTTTTAATCTCGTTATAACAAACGCATTAAAATTTAGCAAATATGAATACTTAAACATCGCATCGCGCTACAACATATTAATTCAGAATTGACCCAAATCTGGTTGGACGGTCGGTGGCGTGTTTTTTAAAATTAGTCGGAACAACCAATTTGAATTGCATGAGGCGAAGTATAAAATGGGATTGGCTCCATCTCAAATAACGTTGCATCTTTCGTGGTTTTTTAAAGCTGATGTATTTCTAAAGACTTGCGATGGAATGCTGATGAAAATATGCTCGGAACGAGCACATCTAAATTTTATCTCACAATAAAAATTCAAATATAGTCGAGTTTTATTGTACGAGATTAGTGAAATTCTTTCGTATCGATTTTGTAATCAGAGCAATCTTCAGTTCGTTGTAAGATGGCTTAAAGGAGTTTAACTAATAGTCTACATTGGTTTATATTACGAGGGTAAATAGGTCACAGACTTTCGATGACAATAGGCTTTTGACCCTTTAAAGACAACGTCCTCAGGGTAGATGTCCTCTTGAAAATGATTACTTCTAATAACAAAGGTGGCGACCCCACCCTAACTAATATTACTTAAGTACTTGAAGAAGGAAGTCATGTACTATACCCTTTTGAAGGAGGCAAACTTTTGGGAGCGATTTGCGAAATCGTATGTGAACGTTGGAATACATTTGAATATGACGATTTTTCTTTAAATTGTTTTGTCGTTTAAAATTAAAGTACGCAAATACATAGAATAAAGGGAATTTGAACAAAAAACTTTTTTGTGTTTTTGCGTATAAGCAGTAATAACTTTTTATCATGACACGAAGACTAACTTAATTTTTAACACACATAACCCGTAAGCTGATTTTAACTCTAAATCTACTATCACGCATAAACGCAGATACGGACCGTAATGTATTTACTTTATTCTTAATTTATAAAATATTTTTGCAACATGTAACTGCACTATGATGATCATATCAAGCATACATTTGAATGGTAGTTTTTATGAAGCATATTAATAGAAATCCATCATTTAGCATAGATGTAATATCGCTTCACGCTAACCTACTCTACTAATGGTAGTATTAAAGGCTAGGCTTCAATATCAACAATGAATATAATCCTTGATATTTAGTTAGAAAGCTTCAATTCACAATGAATTATCCGAAAGTAAGTAAATTCGTTTTTTCGCGAACCAAATATTATCATGCGTATAAACGCCAAAAATGAAGAATTCAAAAGAAACGCAATTATTTTAACCGTATTAAAGCCTTGGAAATACGCCTAAAAGTATTTTAATAAAAGCTTTCAGCGTTTGTTTGGCTACACTCGCAAAACAATATACAATGCCGTAAGCTGAGCAAATTATTTAATATTCGAAACGGAAAAAATATTTTCATAAACAACCATGTTTCGTTTATTTTTCTTTAATAATGCGAAATTCCAGTTTCAAAAGCACAAAGGAAATTCTGATGGTCGTATTTCACACACTGTTAACAAAATAACATCCAATAGGCCCCGGGGATCAAAACCGGTCCATAGGCCCCGAATATCATTCATTTTCACCTTCATGTCAAGATACAGGGCCTGTAATTTCAATTAGCCCATTCTAATATTTGCTGCGAAAGTTTGAGCGTTTGCGAAAGTATTTGCCTAATATTATTTAATCAGGCTTGAATAACTCCAGCGTATTTCTTGTTATTCGTACAAATACAACATTATGTTTTCCATAAAATGTGTGAGACATGTACTGTTTTAGTTGAAAATTTTTCGAGGTATACATTTTGCGTTTTTTCATCTTTGTGTAGAAAATTGTTTATTTTCACTATAACAGGTCATTGAATAAGCTTGCAATGGCCGAACGATCAATAGTTTTCAATTTGCATATCTGCCAATTAACGCTGAAAAAGCTCAAACGGTAAAGCCAAAGAAAAAGATTCGACTTTTATTTGAATATCAATTGCTAGCAGCCATAGGAAATTATTTAATGAATTTTTGTACTTTTTAATAATGTATATAAAATAGCCAAAGCGGATTTACTACATTTCTTATGATCAATAAACACATACGATTTTGATATGCCGCCATCTATGATACAAAAAAGTCATCCATATTATTCAAAAGTTTGGCCACTACTAACGCATGGAAAATAGAAATAAACTGATAACTTCTATACCGTTTGTGTTATTCATTTTTTAAATAAGGTAGTTTCCCTGCCGCATCCTATATAATCTAAGTTCGCCCGAACGAAAAGTCCTCGAGTGCAAAGAATTAAATTATTAAGAAATAAAAAAAAAATCGATATCATAACATACTTCAGCAAACCCTCATGCGTTAGTCTTCCATTGAAAAGCCTTTTGCAATAAAAATATTGTCCAAAAAACTCTATTTTTTAAATCAATCCTCGAACAAGTAAACTGTTGTTTGTCTATATTATAAATATGTAAACGTATATTAAAAAAATATTGTCGTAAAATATACGTAAATTTAAGCAGTAAAGGGGTTGAAATTTGTATTTCTAAAGGTTTTTGTTGACAACATTTTAAAATAAATATTTACACAACATGACTTGTTCGAACGCGAGCTTTGAGCTTTTGCGACTAGAAATTTTCTATAGTCGAATAATCGAGTGCTTGTCAATTTCAGGGCGATTTAATATTTTTTATCGAAGCCATGAATTTGAAAAAAATAATACCTAAATTAATAAATATCTATAATTCGAAAAAACATTAACATTTGACGCCCCCGCATCTGTTTGGGTATTGAAATTCGATCACTGACAGCGCGTAGCTAAAATTTTCCAGTAGTAAGCCGAGGTCGGCACTGTGGGAGTGACAGTGCTCTCTCTGCCTCGCAGCCTCGCGTGTAGCTTCCTATGTGCGCATGCGCACTGTTCTATTAAAAAAAATTGTATCGATATTATAAACTAAAGGATGGCTACTGACATTAAACTTAATGATAATATCTTGTTCAAATACAAAATACTATCGATATTATCAAGTGGAAATATGGGATTAATTTAAGAAAAGAACAGTTTCATTATTTTAAACTACTTTTATTCCCAACATTCAGCGATATCACACTAAATAAAAACGGATTGCATTTTTATGCAGAATAGTTCATTGATCGTTGTTTTTTACCATCTACATGACAATAGAAATGGATTCAAATCCAATTGATTGCTGTGGTTCGAAATATTATCGCGCGTGTAGACAATGTATCACAAGTATACATTTGAAAAATATCTAGTTATTAAAGATCGGCTTATTTGATTTATTAATTTTTAAAAATAATTTAGTAAGAATTTTTGTAAAAAATATTTAAAGCAATATTATTGCAGCATAAAGTATCATTTAAAGGCAAATGATAAATGGATCTATATTTCGGTCAAAATCGAATAGATAAGATGGTAGTTAAACAATGATTTTCATTGTTGCCATATTGTCACGTTCGCTTCATAAGGATAATCTGATTGTCATAAATGTGATATCTTAATTAATGTTCAAGTATCACGGTTTGACTGAATCAAATTTAATTTCATGCAGTCATGTTTCCTTTGTCGCAAACAATCCTGGATATAATCATATTTTCCTCTACATTGGTTGCCAACTTATGACAGATTATGTCCAACAATGGGCAAAAGTTTGAAATGCTCGTGAGGTACTTATAAGTTTGAAAGCTCATACGTTTGCTCTGGATTAAAATAAGATATTCATTCAAACTAAATTAGCCAAGCGTGTATTCAAACGCTGAACTCGCAGAAAGCACTTATGCAAAACGATTGGCAGCATGATTATGAACTGAAGCTAAGTTGCATCTTTGTGCTTTTATTTCGTCCTCAGACGACATTGATATATACATGGTGCTATGAAGGTAATTTCATTCTTGGGCGTACCAGAAACTAGATTATTTATTCGCCACCTGGGTGCTCTAAATTGAGTTCTCTGCGCTCCATCTGAGACTAGAGCAACAAATTCGCCGTTGTCTAATAACCGAGTAGGGTAGTTTTAGAACAACAATTAAATGTTATTATTTGTAATCATAAATTAGGGAAACTCTCGAATATTCATCATTTTATGGACTTATATTGAAGATATTGATGCATTGTGATTCTGGATGATTTAACTCTATAAATACCGCACGCACAGATCTGTGATTCTCATCACTTCAATTTTATACACACTTGAAAAATATTTTCAACTTTATTTTTACTCAATCTTATATATTGAAAACCTTTTATACGAATGTCAATAATATTATATTTGACGAAAATTTTAGTTGAACAAAAATTGAAGGAATTTTATACGCATCTTTTTCTTAATATCTGTCAAATAAATAAGCAAAGAAATTGTGATATTTTACAGTAAGTGTTTCGTATCACATAATATGAATGCATTTGCTCTTGGATTTCAAATCCCGCGTTTAAATATATTTGGTATCTTATTCAGAAATTGTGTGTTGAAACCTCCTGGCAAATGGTTCTCAATTTTTTAAAAATATCGTTCAGCAGTCACCATAAATAATAAACTTACAAGAAACCCGATACTTATTGCAGATTTATTGCTTCTACCGGTTTTGCTTTATTCCTATCGATTGAATTATAAAATATGTTATGATGGTAAAACATACATAACATACTATCATCTTGGAACAAAAATTAAATTTAACCTCACAACGTACACGATATTTTTTATGCTGCAACACGTCAAAACGTGTGCCCGGATCCTCTTGTCCTTGTTTTTCAACTTGAATTTTGTTCTAAGAACTCGCATTAAGAATCGAAAAAATAGCTTATTCGCTTTGCAGGTATGAGTTGTGAGTACGTTCTTAAAATTCTTGATGGTTGTACTTTGGACGAACATTAAACAAATTTTCTTTGTTTGTCGGCTGATCATTTGTTCCTTAATTGTTTTCCTGACATTATTTGTCGTTAGTTTTTCAAAGTCATTATCATCAAAAATACAATTCTTTAAGATCTTATACTCACTTAAAATTGATTTTTTATACTTTTAAAAAGTTCTTTAGATTATACCCTTTCCAACGATATGCTACATGTCATTATTCAATAAATTGTTAAACTTGTAGAGGTATCAGTTTGGCAAGATCAGGGTTAAGAAAACACTGTTTATGCTTTGGACATTTCTACCTTGTTAGGTCTAAATTTGTTCGATTTTTAAATTATTTTTTTTAATGCAAAAAGTATTAAATATACAATGTTGATATTTAGTGTGTTGACTAGGCGATCTTTATTGAACATAAAAATATTTTTTTAAAGTTTGACAAATTATGGTAGTGGGAGTGAGGGGAGCCACGTATGACGGTGCGTAAACGATGACATTCTTTACCATGGAAATCCTAAGTCCTGGACAGGTGATTTGCTGCAAAAAAATTAAACGTATTTTTACTTTTTATAATATCTTGTATAGTATATAGTATATAGACTATTATTAAGAAGAAATATTGGAAAATAAAAAAATAGTGAGCAATTGAAGAAAAGTTTTGTGTTTTTACCAACATTTTTTGTAGTTTTTTGTTCATTAAATAATTTTTTTCAAATATTTTTGGATAATTTTAGTCTATACGGTGAAGATGTTTATTATACACGTGCCTACCAAATATGATAAGTAATGCTTGTTTAGGGTGTGTGGGAGCACTTCCATGAGCTTGGAGTTGTTTCGAGAAAAACGCGTTTAAAGTTTCTCAGCTTCTTCTTGTCGGTCTATTACTTAAATTAGCCACATCTGCTTCATATACACGCACGTCAATTTTTTCTTATTTTAACTGCAGTTATCTGAAATTTTTGTAGAGGTGACGCTTATTCCTTCAATTAGGATTTTTTTTGTGAGCATCTCTGTCGTGTAAATTAATTCTTTTGCACGTCCCTAGACAAAAAAATCCTGTAGTGTCAGATCTGGAGACCATGCGAGCCACGGAATAGGGTACGCAGATATTTTTCTCAATCTAAGAAATCACCAATTATCTGATACGTTTCTTTTTTAATTTAAGGTAGTTTAAAAGCAATCATTTTTATTATTTATGAAGAACTATTATAAAATATGTTGTTATATATAGTAATCTGTACTTCCAAATTGCATTCCAATGTTATCACTTCATAACAAACAATTAGCCGAGAACGCTTTGAAGACATAGCAGAATTCATTATTATTGAAGTTAATGTAAAACAATTACATGAAGTTATTTCAGAGTACATTGAATCCATGTTGCTTCAAACTATAACAAAGGAAGGATTAACTGCAATTTCAATTCTTGCAGACCGTCAATTAGCCAATAAACTTGTTCTCACAAATTGCTTGCCAATATCTCTTAATATTAAAATTATTTGAATATATTTATGTATATAGTTCATTTTACGTCATGAAAATTATCTCCCATTCCATAGTGTATTTTTTACGCTCGAATCGTATTTACCGTACTAATAAAGACTCAGATGTATGGAGTTGATTTTATTATATTTTCCGAGCAAACATATACATTGTCCATCCCAAACGTTATTCTGGCTTACTTTAAAAATTTGTACAAGATTTTTTTGATAAAAATATTTTCCTTTGAAAAAATAGTAGGAAAATTTCCCACCACTGCCTTTTAGTCTATAAAACCCTCTTTTCATTCCCATATTACAGTTCACTTCACAAGCGGTACAAATTGTTGACATGTCAGCAAAAAAATAGCTTATCCATCGTAATTTCAAAAATTATGACATACTCAAATATCACACGTCGACATTTTTACCAATTAAAAATTCATATATGATTGACAAACACTGCAGAGCAGTGTTTCTCAATTTTTATTCACCACGATATATTAGTCTATTATATATTTGATTTGCTTGATAGAAATGTCCTTAATACAAGCTAAATGTAATTAGATTTTAACATTTCTTCTTGTTAAAATGACGAACATACGTTATACTTAATTGAATATCACCTGCTGCGCTCTTTTAAAATAATCTTTAAGAAGAATTTTAAAAGGGCAACATTATAGAATTTCGCCTGGTCCTAATTTTTTTTTCTTCTCTCGAAAGGAGAGATTATCTCCATGGAATAAAATATTTTTATAATAGGGTGAATGTTTTCCAAAAATATTCTGCTTGCGGCATTTTTTATACCATAACACTTTTTATTAAATTCACTTAAAATTTGGAATGAAATTTAAGCATTTGAGTTCTTTAAAATTTAATAATTTAGAGAAATACTATTCTGAAACCTCTGTATTTAATCCTTATATAGCAATAACATTTGGTTCTAATCCTTAGCAATTTACCTGTTTTTGACATATTTGCGATGTCATTTATCAGAACCAAACGTCTTTAGCCACATTTGAAATGTTTCTCAATCAAATATGTTTATCCCTATTTTATTCAAAATTTTCTAATCATTAAACGTACTATAAAAAGTAAAAATTCTGGTTTCTATTAAAATAATGTTTAATGTGCCAGCATATTTAAGAATGTTCATTTCATACCAGATTTAATCTGTATTTTCAATTCAAATGCTATTAATTTTGTTTTATTGTGCACCAAATTGTTTACAAATCGCATGTTGTCTAAAAATCAAAGAAATAAAGAAATTATTGATATATTTAATTGACCCTTTGACATTTTGCATTGATAACACTTATTCTGGCAGATTTTGTCATTTTAAAATAATAATAATTTCGCTATCTATTATGTATGATAAAATAATTAAATATGTTTGTTGTGCAATTGTAGTAATATCGTATGGAGTTTAAATTTAAAAGAAAAAAAATGTATTTTTTCCTATTCAATGAGCATTCTGAAATATCCTAAAATGCTAACGGAAAGCGAAATAATATAAATATTTCTCATTCTATATCGAAAAATAGTCAGGGGAAAACATATTTTCCTTTCGAAATATTTTCACGAACTTCTCACCTATGAAATCCCAATGGATGTATGGAACACAATTTAGATTTTGATCTACAGTCACCATTGTTACCAATAATGTATTTTCTATGTCACAGGCCTCAAAATACACTCGAAACTTCTTAACCCCTTCCGAATTTGCTCCCTCTGTCATGAAACTCTACGTTTATTATAAATCTTTTATTCCACTCCTCAGACAATGCTGAAACATGAACGAAAATAATCGGTCAAAATGATTACCATCCTCTATTTTTTTCATCCCATCAATTTAGCCGAATAGGATCATATACGAGATTGAATCACGTATAATGAGGGTAGACATTCTTCTCAACTTTGCCTTTTTCTCTTGAAATAGTCCTTTGAACCCGAAATGGACCAAGGAATTCTTAGTTTTTCCTTTCTTTTGTATGCGAAAAGTTTTCAACGTGATCACAAAGACGTCTTCGCCATTTATTATAAATCAAAAATTTTTGTTTTTCCTGGTTATTTTTTAATAAATAAACTATTTTCGCCTCAAAATTAAAAAAAAACTTCGCATGTACATGTATATACAATGCTCACAATATAATGTAATTACCATTGGAATCTTTATTATGTCAATTAAATCAAGTTTCATTTGCGTTTTTAGAGTTCGCTTTGCGTAACATTACCTTAGTCAAGAAACAAAAAAGTATACAATTGAAATACATATTTGTAGTGATAAATAACTCAATCCATAATAAAGTATGTTAACCCAATAAATACCGCTGAGAATTAGGAAATTTGGACCAGAAACCTTGATTTTATAAAATGTTGTATCTGTTTAACATGTCAACGTATTTAAAAAAAAATTAGAATGGTTTGTTTTAAAAATGTATAATGATAAACTTTTTCCGCCGGATTCCGCGACTCCACAATCCGCATAATTGATAGTTACCTCTCCGAACGTTCTTTTCGCGCCAAAAATGTCTCCATCCTTTCAAATATCCGTCCCATATCCGCGGGTGTCCCCCAAGGATCCATTCTCGCCCCTATATTATTTTCCATATACACCAGCGATATTCCCAAATCCGATCATCCTTCTGATTCGATCGCTCTCTACGCGGACGACACCGCCATAATGTCGCAGTCGACCGATATGAACTTGATTTGCAGGCGCTTGCAATCTCAATTAGACTTGCTAAGCGTCTGGAACTCTAGGTGGAGAATAACGGTAAATGCCAAAAAGAGCGCGGCGGTGCTGTTCGCCATGGGGTTGTCGAAGAAGAAAAAATCCCATCAAATTCCTCTCACCCTCCCATCAGGAACCATCCCATGGGTCAAACAGACCAAATACCTCGGAGCAATTTTCGACTCAAGACTCACTTGGGCTCCGCACATTGACAGTGTCACCAAAAAAGCTCGCGGAGCCTTAGCCGCCTTAAAGCCCATCCTATGTATTAAGAGCAAGTTGTCCATCAGGAACAAATTGCTCTTATACAAATCCCTCATACGTCCCATCATGACCTACGCCTCTCCAGTCTGGGGATACCAGCAGAGCGACAATCGCAAATTGAAAACATTACAAAGCATTGCTATAAGACGAGCGTTTGGAGCTCCCTGGTATCTCCGGAACTCCCAACTTCAATACGAAGCAAACATCCCTCCCATCAAAGATCACATTGAGTACCTTTCTACCAATTTCTTTGATTCCCTAAAAAAGGTACCAAATCCCATCATAAATTCCCTATCTTCCTACTCGAGCAGCTTGAATCGCCGCCCGAAGGCGATACTTGGTGTTAAGGTCACAAGGAACATACGCAGATTCCGATACCCAAAAAAGGGTATCGGTTAGTCTAAACTACGTATCAAAATTCCAAAATAATGTTATCTTTAAATCTTTTATTATTATCTTTACATATGTTTTTATTTTTATTACTTTATTTTATTTTTATATATTCTTTACATGCATGTTTTATTCTTTTAATATTTCATTTTTATATTTTATTTGTATAATCTTTTTTTGTATATATTTTCTATTGTATCTTTAAGACGCTGTATTATATAGCTTTTTCAAAATAATGTAAATAATAACAATTGTGGTCATTAATGACCAACCATGTACAATCAGGGAGGCATTGGCCCTAAGGTCACAACCTCCAACAAAAATAAATAAAAAAAAAAAAAAAAAAAAAAAAAAAAAAAAAAATGATAAACTAAACCGAATTTTCATTAAATATAGATAACATATGATCGTTAAAATACTCTTTTCAGTAAGATTTAGGTTTTTTTGTTATAGAAACTTATTCTTGTCGTCTGAGAATATTATTTTTTCATAAGGAATGATACAGTTAAAACAGCAAATGTGTTCTTATTAAGGCGTCTTCTCACTTTAGGCGCCTCAAAAATAGTCTATTTTCGTGATTTTTTTTCGAGGATTTTCGCTAAAAATTATGAAATAAAATGGATCTTATGTAATAAATACATCTTTCAAGTACATGAAAAAATATTATTTTTATTTTTTTGAACAATTATTATAATAAAACAGTAGCATCGAAAAACCCGTGTAGAAATGTTATGTTCGTGGCTTGTTGATGGTATCTCCGAGATGGGTCATTTGAAACAAAAAAATAAAACAGTTTTACATTCAATATATCAGTGGCTATAGCGCATATCATCAGATTTTTGATATTCACGAAAATAACAAAATGGCGCACGTTTTTCGAAAAAGTAAAAAAAACGCGTTTTTTTTTGCAGTTTTTTGTAAAAAAAATTACTTATAATCAAAATTTCAAAAATCTGATGATATGCGCTATAGCCATAACTATGAAGAATATGTCATTCAAATTTCATGACAATCGGCCGGATAGTTTACGAAATTTCATCAACAAGCCACCGAAAAACCTTGTTTTGAGATAAACGCGTTTAAAGTTTTGGTTGCAGAAAAATTGCCCAGACACAGCTGTTGAAACACTCGTTTTTATTTTGGGTATTTCAAAATCAAAAATCTTTATAAATCGGTTTCAAAACCTCTTGAACATCCTCAGCTAGAGCAGGAAGATGTTTAAAAGTGTCTATCTGATTGTTTTTCACCACTTTCTTGTACTTGCACCATGAGTCTGAACAATACGTATGCAGCCGGGTGCTCTCAGATAGTCACCTAATAGTCGCCTAAAAATGTAGTTAGACTCGTCCGATCTTTATGAAATTTCGATATAACATTTTTGAAGATATGTACTTTCAAAATTTAAAAAAAAAATAAAAATCGATTTTTTAAATTTGTAAATTGAGAAGACGCCTTAATAGATTGTCCAGTCAAAATTGTCGTTTTTTTCATATTTACTTTTTGACCATCAGTTGTATCTCAGCCACCCTTTTGACAACACGTATTGTATATTTTGTTAATCGACTAACATCTAGAGAACGTTATTTTTTGCATTTTTTTTGTTTCATACTGCGTTTCAAGATGATGGATTTTGTGCCAAACAACTTACATGTAATTGCACACTGTACGAACACCTTAAAAAAATAATGCAACAATTGCAGCTGAATATATTTGTGAAAGTTAATGAATGACAAGAAATTAGAAAAAAGGGAATCTCTAAAACAAGGGCTGTTTCAGGTAGGCTGACATTTAATTGTGCAAAAACCCAAAAAATATTTGTTAAAATATCTCTATGGGAATTTATCCATAACAAATCTGTGGTTGTTATGTATGGTGACTTATTAACCCCTTAAAGAGGTAAGACACAATGTTGTGTTCCAATTCCAGTGACTCAGAAAGAGCATTATTACACGTTGAGTTCGAAGACAGACAGAGACGGAAAATGTCTTGCACATTGAGAAATAGAAACGGAGAGAGTATCTTGCGTACATCGTACGATTGTATAGATCCTTAACCCAAATTTATCAATTAATAATGATATGTGAATGATATAATAAATCGATTTCGAGTGTATTTCATGTGTATTGTTTATTGTCACTTGAAGAAATTATCGAATATTGGGTGCTATCAACAGTGTTTGGATAGTTTCATACACGCAGCTGTAGTCAGATAAGAGGCGGACAAGCAAATATAGCATCTAAGTTTAAGGTTATTTTAAGCTGGCTCACTACTCAAAGGGTTAATTTAATTTTTTTTTCTCCATAAAACCGTCATTTTAAAAGTTAAATATCTTAGATTATATTACAACATTATGATTATTTTTATGTTGATTTTTAGATGTTGGTGCGGGCTTCTGTACGCACAGCACTGTGCTTCTGGGGCTCAGGTTTCGGGAAGTACACCATCTGCACCATGGCGGTACGACGGCGCAGCTATACCTTCCGAGGCATGGCAGGCCGCAAAACATACGCGTCCGGCGCCAACAGACGCTTATGGAACCATCGAGTTTCAAGGAGGACCTCATCCAACAAAAGCTCAGGTTGGTACAACTTTTGCTAAAGCATATCCTTGCTATGACAATAGAAAGCTTGGGTATACCTCTTTAGATTGATGTCTGTACAAAAACATCAATTTCCTCGTCTAAAATCTAAATCTAAATCCGGCAGTAATTCCGTGAAGGGCAAATCATCATTGCTGAAATTTTCCATTTTCATGAAATATTTAGTAACCCTTTTTATTTTATTTTCAATCAAATTTCATTAAATTCTCAGTCTTTTTACCTCCAAACCTACCCCACCTTCGTGTTTTATTGTATTTATAGATATAAACACTTCTGGATACATTAGATGATCTGACTTCATTATAAATGAAGTCAGTCTTCAATACCAGAATATTTTCAAAATTCATTTGAGGAGAAAGATCATATCATCGTAAACTTATCTCCTCGAATACTTAATAATGAAGGAAGGATAATTTCCAAGTATTGTTTATGAACGCTCATCCAACGGTTCACCCAGATAAATATTTCGAAGAACGCTTTTGCGACTTTCTGGGATCAGTTTTTCTTGAAAGAGTAATCAACTTTTCGTAAAAGATAGTGATAACACGCAACAATCGTTTTAATTTTCCAAAAAAAAAACTGATTTCTTGGGATCAAATCTCCTATTTTACAAAATTATCGAATGCATCTCCGTATCTTGCAACATTACCAATTTTTTGCTATTATAGAAAAAAAAATCCTACTTTACTTTACTAAATTTGTTAAAAAAAACTTAGAAAGTTAAGAAACTTAAAACGCGTTTTTATCGAAACTACTTTTTCCAAGCTTACGGAAGTGCTCCCGCACGCGCTAAATAAGCATTCTTTATGAAATTTGGCATAAACGTGTATAATAAACGTTTTCATCGTTTGACCTATAATTATTATAAAATATTCAAACGTTTTTATTTAATGAACAATAAACTACAAAAAATATTAGTAAAAACACACAATTTTTTTATTTTTCGATATTTCTTCTCAATTGTAGGTCAAAATATACACAATGTTATATAAAATAAAAATATGTTTAATTTTTAAACTGAAAATCACCTGTCTAAGAATTAGGACTTCCGTGGTTAAGAATGTCACCGATTGCACACTGGCATATGTGGCTCCCCCCACTCCCACTATCATACTTTGTGCAATTTAAAAAAATATTTTTTTGTATTTTTATAGTTCTGTTTGCTCTTTTTTCTATGTAACCTATTAGTCTTCAATTGAAAAAAATATATTATGATATATCACAGTAGTATTGGATATAGCACAGGTAATTTTAATATTGGAAATCATAACATAAATCTACCATTGAAATAATGAAAATTATAGACCTGAATGAAATTCTTATAGCAATATCATATAGAACACAAACTGAAGATATCATCTTAAAAAAAACCGATTCGAGTTTTGTACAATACAATATGAGATCGTCTTGCCCTCATTGCAATAAATAATAAAAATGCTCTGAGCTATGTCATTCTATTGCAGTTGCATTTTTTGATTTACGCTCTCGAGCAATTTATATGCATTTCTGTATTTAAGCTTTACATTTAAGCAACGTTGCAAATTGTAGTTGAGCAAAAATTCTGGATATTTCATCTACATATAAGCCAGTTTATGCGATTGTATAAATTACACAGATCTTTTAAGACAGTTTAATTGAGCCTGGCGAAATTTTGAAGCAGTTCCGCCATGCAAATTAGCTCCAATCTGCGGAATAGTTTATTTGGCTTTCTGTACTTCAAAAGTTCCCCTCTACAAAATTATCGCGGTTATAGCAAAATGT
Source organism: Stenopsyche tienmushanensis (assembly GCA_008973525.1). Taxonomy (NCBI): domain Eukaryota; kingdom Metazoa; phylum Arthropoda; class Insecta; order Trichoptera; family Stenopsychidae; genus Stenopsyche; species Stenopsyche tienmushanensis. Next base: position 497,676 of record WACJ01000152.1, read on the forward strand.
TTTCCATGACAATGTTAATAAAATGATATTGTAGAGTAGTGATCTTATATTATGGTACTAAATTTGAAATTAAAATATTTTTATCCTTGTGAAGAAAGCGCGCCTTCATATTTCATGACGTTTTCAGTTATGGCTATATATAAAAATTCTTGCTTACCGTTGAGACCGGAATTTACTGCTCTCTTTATGTGGATTCTTCAATCTGAAATAAATGCATTTGGTCATTATTCTATATAGATGCTAGAGGATATTAGAATTGAGGACTTTTCATAGGCATCACTTCAGTCATCACGTTTTTCATTATTTGAGTACACGCATAAGACAACTTAATTCGCATCGCTTCCATTAGATTTTATTTCAAATTCGTCTTAGAAGTTTTCTTTTTAACAACTTTATCTCGTATTTGCACTTCTGCTGAACTTTTTAATTTTCTACGTGTTACCCGGTGCTGAAAATTATCTCATCCCCGGCCAGCCGAATCGGAAACAAACTTGCATCGTCTGAAATTTTCGCTGGAAGTAATCCTCGTGGGATTTGAACCGAAAGTAACCGACTATAGATTTATCATCCCGACTTTTCGCACTTATAATAACCTGAGAAGTACAATAATGGAACGTACCCGCAAGTACCGCGTTTTATCTTAATTTTTGAAGAGTCTAAATGAATTTGCTCAGGGAAAAGATTTTCTTCCCGTGTATGTTTTAATACATCATTTTATACATTTTAATCTCCATAAAAATATCTTTTATGTATCAAAATTACGTACATTGTAGCTTTATAATGAGCATATTTCGTGTTGTAAGGCCACGACCCTTCAAACATTGAAAACATTAAGTATCAAGCGTAAAAGAATAATTTCTTTCGTCAACCTTGTACGCTTAACATTAAAATTGCCTCAATTACGTCAATCCTCAACATAACTTTTTTACTTTGAACTTAGTACAGGTATGTGTAAATATTATATAAAGCCCGGGACTCTTTTAATGTTTTTTTTAATTATTCCGGAAATAGTATTTAATTAGATTTATTGGGCATTTTAGATTCATTTTGAAATTCACTTCAAAATCACAAAACCAATTCGAACGAAAGATGATACTACCTCAAATTAAAAAAAAAAACTTACAAAATATAATTATTTCAATTTTTAGATATACAATCAATTGAACTGACTAAGGAGAGCTTATAAGAGACATTAAACATCTTTGCTATGTCACATTTTGTTTCGTTTATGTTATATCCATCTAAAAACGAATAATTTGTTATATTTTGGTGATATGATTGCTTGAAATCAATGATAGTTTAATTCAAGATGGATGGGGGTGGACGAGCGTTGAACGAAAAAACTCTCTTCTCTAGGTTTAACTTTTTATTCAGTACGAGAAAGAGGGATCTGGCTGCGGAAAGGACGTCCTCCCGTGGCCAAGGCCAACCGACGACTCTTTCCGTCTCCCACCTCCTGCGCGTCACCACCCAATCGGCAACGTTGCACGCGCAAGAAGTAATCCTTCGGTAATTGTAGGTGCAATGTCTCCACGTACACTTCATCAGCACGATGAAGGCTACTAAATCGAGATATTCCCTCAGAAATCTAGACGCTTGGAAACAGTAGCGTAACTACTAATTGGCAAGCTTAGGCGATACCTAGGGACAGTAACTGTCTAATCTATGTATACATATATACAGTACATATATTTTATTCAAATTGTTATATTAACCTTTCTCTACCGGTGATGTATTTACTACACCTCGACTCTAATAATGGAAATATCGATATGAAATATAATACATACGGGATTCAGAATTTTTGTATTCCTCCATAATATAATTACAAATCACATTAAAGTATTATAGTATATAAGTATTCATCTGCAGCGACGGAAAAAAATAATTTGTCGGGAAAGGTAGTTTTTCTGTTCGTCTGGTTCAGCCTAATTTGCCCTAACGCACCCATTTACGTTACCGTCCAAAAATCCATAAAATATTGAATTCAAAAATTTTCTATAAGGTTGTATTTCAATTCCGAATGCTTGCGTGGCTAATGTTCGTCAAAATGTCAAATTATTTTGTGTGGTAACGTTAATAATGATATTTTTATGCCGCACAGAACTATTTTTTATAAAAAATACATGTATTTTTCTAATAATGATCTTCGTCTATATAATTATTTTTGACTTATAATTAAATTCCTCCTGCACGCTTATAATAGACGTCCTCACTTATGACGGGCGTAACCGTGTGGTCGCGTAACGTTTGAAGACCAGATTTTAATTTTGATTTTGTAATGCTTACATATTAAAAAAAAACAATTTTCAGATTAAACTATTATAGAATAAAAAAATATGAAACATTTTTTCAGCGTGAAATATGCATCATCTCCAATTGGACGCTTGACGATGCTTTACGATTCAATATAGAATTTATCTTATTTCGTTTATTCGTAAAACGCTACTTAAGGGGGATTTAAATTTTTTCCACGAAGGATTCTTTATGTATTTTTTTTTTATTTGACATTTTTGTTATGTCTTAATAAGGGAAGTTGGAAAATGTAACGGAAACATTTTTAGCTTGAGGCGCACTTTACGATCATTTTTTTATCGTTGTGACCTTCAAAGGTAGTAAAATTATTCTCACCGATGTATAATTTTTTAATATACCCCCGTGTTGTTTTTTTAAACCTCCCCGTATATAATAAATGTAATTTATTATAATGAATAATACCCCAAACTACAGCACATCCACGTTTAGCGTTCGGATGAACGCGCTATAATGCAACTTTATTAAATGCTAAACATTTATGTATTTTTATAATATTAGGACAGTAAAAATGAGAAAAGTAGAATATGCTCAATAGATGGAATCATCCATTTTCATACATCATACATCTTATTTTAGAGTAAGAAATCATTTATCTGGGCTTTGATTTAAGTATTTATATAAGGACCCAAAAAGGCTCAATATCAAATTGCATGATTCTGTATATGATTTTTCTAACAAATCTAATAGGTAGCGTGAATCGTTTATTTTTAGGTTGATTACAATGCAAAAAATACATAATATCCGTGATGGTTTTCAGACACGAGTACGTGGCGAATTTTCTTTTCAGATGAAACGCTTCAGGTCGATTCGTTTATTGCTTATTATGGCTGCCCTGGCTGTTTTCATTAAGCTCGTTTGATAACGGTTCGTTTATTCCGCTCCAAAACTAACCGTTTATAATTTGCTTTGTGTCATCCACAGAAAATTTATTTTCAGATATATCGGTGACCATTTTGATGTTCAGACGGAAAAAAGAGCACTGAAAAATATGTGCATTTTCATGTAGTACAAAGCGGGAATGCCTGTGTCATATTTCATTTTAATGCGAAACGAATCCGTTGTTTACGGTTAGCTCGTGCGAAAGCTACTATTTATTATTTATTGGCAACAATGCCATTTTTGTTATTGTATGATGGTAATGCGGAGAATTTTCCAGTCAAATTTTCCTATTGATATAAAATGCATTAGGTTGTCCCATAAGTGTCTTTCGCAAATGAATACAGATCTAATCATAGCCATGGTCGAAGAAAACCCGCGATATACTGTTCGCGAAATAGCTAACAAATTAGAAATTCCACGAACATCCGTCCATAATCATCTGATAAAATTGGGCTACATCAATCGTTCAGATGTGTGGCTTCCTCATGAACTGACTGACTCAAATAAACTTCAGCATATTTCAACATGCGATCTTCTTCTCCAAAGACATAATAGCCAACCTTTTTTGAAGAGACTTGTCACTGGAGATGAAAGTTGGATACTCTATGAGAATATCGAACGTAAACGGTCTTGGACCAAGGGTACTGAAGCTTTAACTGTAGCTTAACCTGACCTATATCCAAAAAAAGTTTTGCTATGCATTTGGTGGTACTGGAAGGGGGTAGTTTATTATGAGCTATTTTTAGCAAGGTGAAACGATCAATTCAAGAAAATATTGTTTCCAACTAGACAATCTAAAGGATGCAATTGCCAGAATAAGGCCAGAATTAGCGAACAAACTGGGCGTTGTTTTTCATCACGATTATTCTCAAGGATTGCTTGAGAATGAACCCGATAGGCGGTTCGAAATATCGGATAAGGTAAAAATTCGTTTTTCACTTTTTGCCTAAAAACCTTAACGCGATCGAACACCCGGTTATTTTTCAATATTTTGATAATTTAAATAATTTAACTCGAAACATAAATCTTCGAAAGCCTTGTCTTTCTGATATTTAATAATTTAAGTTGTAATGCTGCAAGTGTAGAAATGATTCTGGGATGCACTTCTTAAGCATTAAGTAGTTCTTCATTTAAACCTTGAGAGAAAAAGAGAACCTTTATTTTTTGTACTACAGAAGCTCTTTTCAGTAAAATTAGCTTGGGTTTTTTGCAGTAGTTTTTAATTGCCTTCCGAGGAAAACAGCTCGGTGTTTTAAAACCACCCACACTCCCTATCAAGATCATTTGATATATTCACACACATGAATGTGCATTCAGAAACAAAACTCGGAGGTCGTACTGCTTTCAATATTGAGCGTGCTATGAATGCAATCCTTTCCCATGTATGAATATTGAAGAGGCCCTTGTTATAGTGTACACTACGTGTGGGATCAAATCAAATACTTTAAAACATATATGTCGCAGTTGTGTCAATTGTTTTTGAATCATTTTTGAAGAGGTTTCAGCTCTCCAATGAAATACTCGTGGCCTTTACAATATGATATTATCATGGTAGTTTTATGATAATTAAGCATGATCATCGCATTGGCGCTATATTCCTACGAGTGTTTGTTCATATCAATAATCCCTCCTATAGCATCCACTTCGTTTGCGACGTCTTTTACGTAAACAATGGGTAAAATACGCGTGTTGATCACTTGCGCTAGTTAAAAAACTAAACGTCTATTTTTTTATTTGTGAACAACCGAAATGATTAACCGATATTTTATGATTAACCGAAAATCGGACTTTTCATATGCTAACCATAAGGAAATGTGTTACCAGTATTTGGCATAACAAAGAGAAGGCAACTGAAAGTAATTCCTGTGAAATGTGTTTTATGAGATTCATATTTAAGAAAATAGAAGTAGGATTGAATTTGGGAGAAATTTTAAGATCATATTTCATGGAACACGATATAGTAATGGAACACATTCAGAAACTTACACGGCACTTGCAAAAATAATGACTTTTAAGAATATTATATTAAACACGCGTTTTAATATAGTTTTGCGAGTAAATTATATTTCAAGAAATTTTAAATAAATTTGGGCAATTTAGGCTTCCATTTTTCAGCTCACTTCACCCAATCAACCCTTCTATATAATAAATGGTGTCGTTTTAGAATATTTTAATTCATCCCTCGATGTAAGTTTTAAGTGACACTCGCTCCATCCTATCATTGTTCTATGATGAACGCTGAGTGATTATGGGTTATAAAATTAAGTTTGTTCATCACAAATTTATCTTTTGTGTATTTAACGCGCGTACGAAGTATTAATAAATCGAATTATAGCTACAGAAAATTCGATATACCAAAGCAGTCAGACAGAGAAGTGACTCCCTCTCTAAGTACGTAGAATACTTTTTTGGGTCGCAGAATTGGACCGATTCAATAAAATAATTTTATTGAATTTTTTTAAATTAATTTTCAGAAAACTCCTTCCATAATATATTTCTGCTTCTAATGTTCTGCTGAGAATATAAATATGAGGATTGAGTCAAATAAGTGAAATCGTCTTTTTTTTCATCCAGGAACCACTTAGGAACCAATTAGGAACACGTAGAAGCTTGGCATAAAAAGCTTAGAACTAATAAATATTCTAGTGCTTTTTTTCTCTGCATACACACATATAAAAATATTTTCAATATGCCTCTCATATCTTCTCTAATCTTACAACTTACTAACTTAAACACATATGGATCGTTTGTTTCTGATGAAATACTCCATAAAGTTGAATATATGATAATCTAAAGGCGCCATATTATGAAAACATATATTGTATAATGTTGAGAACGTGCTTTGTCATGATAAAAAAATATTTTGGTCAAACTTGGACGTTTTTATTGTTGTTAAGTCTTTATATTTATTTCAATAGAATTCTGTCTTAAACGATTTATTCGCCTTGAGTTATTCAGAATGGATGATTCCTTACACATCCCACCAAGCACACAAAATAACCTCTTTCAAGCTTAAGCCAGATTAAGAATATGAAATGGGTGTATAATTTTGAGATAACAATTTTATTTTCCATCTTAAATTATCGATTTCGTATACCCAGTCACAATCCGATGAAGAAGTTGATGAATTCTGTATGATAATGAGATATAGCATGTATTCATCCGATGCTCTTTGTTGGCCGCAGATTATTCATGTGGTATACGAACACTAATTTTCTTCAATTTGTTTTAAACAGATCAGTACTGTATTCCATTAAGTTTCTGTGATAATTATTACAAAATGATCAAAAACTTCTTTTTCAATCTTATAATCGAAGGCTATTGGTTACATTCGCATCTAAAATTCATACAAATCTCAAGCTTGTTGATGATAATATATAATATAATGAGAGCAATTCGAATTCCTTAACCAAATTATCTATAAACTGAACAAACCCTCGTTTATATATATTCAAAATACATTTAAACCTTTTTTTTGTGCGGTAAATGCGTTCCGCGGAAAATTGCACAAAAAAAACATGCGTTCCATGGATTTTAAAAACCGCATAACTTTGAAACAGCTATATAAAATATATCCAAAATCGCACAAAAAAAGTTAATAAAAAACAGGAAAACAATAAGGGAATTAAAAAATAACATTTAAAGGACGTCTTGCATCATTGGTTAAATTTTCAGGACGTCTGACATCTGGCATCTCAAATACCAGACATCCACTGGAGAAATACTAATTATTTTAACTATAAACTATCATCACTGTATGATAATTTTCGTTGCGATTTTCGATGACTCAAAATCATCATTATTTTCTGTAGATTTTCTCTTTCTAAAAATATTATTCATAATTAGTAAAGATGTCACTATTGTGCCTAATTCAAAAAAAAATTATAACAAAATGGCGACTGTTTAAAAAAAATCATTCAAGTCATTTTTTGATCTTATTTTGTCAGTTTATTATTTTTTTGAAATAGTTAAATAATATATTTTGACATAAATCTGATAAGAATAATAGAGGGTTATATAGAAAAGATTTGTACCCAGTTTGAAGTAAATGATTCAATTTAAACTTGAGATTATTATACTAAAGCAGATGCAATATGACTTACACAGTCCCAAATTATAATTGTTTTCCAAATTTCGGTCAGTGTTGATGATTTTTTTCCTATTTTATCCAAAATATCTCGATACGTACTCTTTATGAAATAAAAAATTGCTTTTAGAAAAACCGCATAACTTCGAAATCGCACAAAAAAGTCGCATAAAAAGAGGTTTGAGTGTATTCTGTTAGAGATAAATAATGTTTAATATTTCAAACTACACTTGTGCCGTAAAGCTCTTCAAAGTATATTTTTTTAAATTTGATTATCGTTATGATCTTATTGTCTTTATGCATTATTTGAGGAGGCTCTCTTCTTCTATACCGTGTGTCTCAAAAATATTTCTGCTAAGAATGATATTTAAAATAGGAAAAACATAACATAAACATGCAAACTGGCTAATAGATATATTTTCTGGAGATGCCATATCCGCTATCGGACGTAGACAGTATCCATAAAAGATTTCCCCGGGGATGAGGATTTTTACGTGGTGGTTTCCCATTGAACAGTTTTTCTAGATAGAAGAAATTATTTTTAAACACTTTTTTTAGTTATTTTTTTCAATGGCGTCTTAGTATTTTATTTTTCAGAATCTGTTTAATGCATCGTAGTATTGGAATTACGTCTATCCGTGATTATTAAGCATATATTTATTTAATATAAACATGATCAAAACTCACTCTAAAATATTTACAAAATATCTATCTTTATCTTTGTATAGACATTCACCGACTTACAAAACGATGTCGCGTCGTATCTCTTATTTTTGCATCGAATGCATCGTTAATTAAGATCCTCTCCATTAAGTTCAGAATCTTAATCTTTAATAGTGCATTACATAAAGCTCACTAGATCGATGACTTGTTTCTTAAATAGTATTGTTTCCAGAAACATCACAAATATAAATAAAAATTATACATTATTACTGCGTTGGAAGCAAATTTTTAAAGCTATGATTGGTAAAAAGTGCCATGTTTCCTTCATACGATTATACCATACGTTACCTGTTAAAATAAAAGTGATCATATGGTTACGTGACTTTTTGCCTGGAAATTTAATTAATTTAATTTTACATTACACTTGGATCTTATATAATGCGATATCCACGAAAAGCGCTATATAATGTAAATCCCCTATTTATTGAAATTCTTTTCACAATTACTCATGAATTTTCATCACTGCTAAACTCTTCAGAATTTTGAGATTCTTTAACATTCTTCAATATCTTTCTATCAAAGTGTAATTTTATAAAACCATACTATACAAAGATCGAGTGTATTTTGATCGATTTATTGCTTTGAAATAAAAAAAAACATGTATGTATTCGTCGTTACAATTGGTTGGTTCTATGTTAATACGCCATCCACTTCATTATACCCTTTATTCAATGATATACGTAGAGCTAACGAATAATGTGCATTATTAATAAATAAGGGTATTTATTAGTGTTAAATGTTCACATTGTCAAAGGGGAGGCTTACGAAATCGTTTGCTGGAAATAATAGCAAAAGAAAGTTAATTCCCAAAGATGTCCCAAAATGTATACCTCGTGTGTTTGTATACTTGACACCGTATAAATGATTTGGCACGCAAATGAAAAGGGCACGTTTCTTCCCCTGAATTAGATCTTCTACCCGCTCGGTCCCTAATGTAAGCCTCTTTTGTGTCGAAAATTATGAAGTAACGCCATTACCATATTTTATGAAATCTCACGCTTAATCCCGAGATCGTCGTAAAAATAAACGAAGTTAGAATAGTCGTCAGTAGCCGCCTTTATGTGCAAAGGTCAGATATTCGGAATTTTAATTTTATATATAAGTCCGGCCTCCGGGGCTCAACCTTCTTCTATATTATTTTAATGCCGTGGCCATGAATGGCTATGCCCGAATTTGCCCATCACCTGTGATTAACGAGCTCAAACACCTTAATATGATAATAATTTTGATACTGTGCTTTTTCCTTAATATCCCCATATAATAGCGTGTAATTTAAATTATTACCGCGTAAATTATAATGGTTGTTTCGCGTCGTTGTCTTTATCCGTTTTAAGAGGAGACATTTTTATGGGATGAACAACGAATTGCAAGAAATTTGGTCTTCAGATAAGATTTCTTGGCGTCTTTATGAAAATGCGTCGTGTGTGTGTCTGGGGATAACGCTCAAAAAATATTTTTGTGTGAAAAATTTTATGATATTTCGCATGCGAATTTGATGATAATTTACAGAAATATTACGAGTTTTCAAATAGGATGTACGCATAACATATCACTTAATAAGTTCGTAGAATTTTTTTGGAAGAGATTGGGCATAAAGCACTCCAAATGAAGAAGAAGAGAGTTAGAAAGGGAAAAATCCTACGAACTTATTGAGTAATGTATTATTTGCATTCTTGAGGGGTGATTTATTAATAGCTTTACCAATTTATAAATTAATTTGGTATAAAATACCTCGCTTTATGACCTAGATACGTTCCTAAAATTTTGGCCGGGAAAGTGAAAAGCCGTATGACGGAAAAGCTGAAGGTGGCTAATAGCACAGAATTATTTTGGCTGTATAACGAAAATTATGAGCCGTAAATCGAAAAAGTGCCATAATTATAAAATATCATTATAGCGAAATATCGTATAAATCGCGGCCGTATAGCGACGTATAGATACATTTCAAATAATATTTTCATTTGAGTTTTCAAAGATGGATTTCCATATGAAAATTATTGAAAGATAAGCCCAAAATTTTCTTGTCGCGAATATATTGGCATTCTAACTCTCGAGAATATTTTTACTGTCTAATTTGCTAATGATTAGTTTATTTATTCTTTAAAAAATATTATAAAACAACACGTTTGACGCGTTATCTTCATTTGATCGACATTATATCCGCACGTTCCATATTGTTAATATTTAACGAATTTTATATTATTTATTTTAATTTATTTAAAGATCTCATTAAAATATAAATTTTCTGGCATCTTTCTAAAAGTCTTAATGTTCTTTAGATAATATATTTGAATTATTTATACCTGTAGCACAGTAATAAACCTATTGTCGTTGATATATCACATTATTTCCTCTTGTCTTAAGGCCCATGTAACATTTCAGGGACATTAAACAGCCAGTTTTGACATTGTAAATTTACACAAATCTCTCATTTAAGCTTAATAATATTTATTTTGTCGTGTTATACATTTTTCATGAAGATTTCGCATTAAATCTGTTTTTTCCCCATTTACAGGCGATCTTTCGACTTGATTATGTCTTTATATTTTAATTCCACATTTTTTTAATAACTGAAATGCCTCTCAACGCGGTCCGATTATTAAATAATAATAGATCTGAAGGATACAGTGAGATACACGTGCCACAATTGTAGTCCTTGACCTTAAGTCATAATGTGAAATGATATTGAATGTGATGAAGTCTGACAAAAGCTTAAAGCAATTTTGGAGACGCATTGACTTCGAAAGATTTAATTGCCGAGAGAGCAAAGTTCAAATTTCTTGGAAACCTTTCAGCTTTAAAATTTCTTCAAAGAACCCTTCATTTTATTTGAGTACTTTTTTCAAATACATTTATGACTTTCTTTTGCGATTTCTCATCATTTACTATACGCCCTCACTCTCGGGATAAAACGATTTATACTCTGTAAGGATTTACATTTACAGTTTCATATAAGACACTTCATCTGAATTTATTTTTCGTACACCTTTATAAAATTGGATATTGCTTTATTTCATGTCGTTTTTAAAAGAGTTATAAATATAATATGTTTGATAAAAAACGTTCAATCTTACACAAACATTTCATAGATAAGATGGAATCTATGAGCTAATAAATTATAATTATTTTTTATCCCTATAGGACTTCATTGATTATTTTCATTGTTCTTAAACCTGGTAAAAATATCTGGTTTATCTGTTAACAGATATATTTGAGCATCTTAATGCTTTCAATAGAAAACTATAGGAACGTGTAAAATCCCTTGATTTTCTCTATTATGATATCATATCATTTGAAACAAAACTAGAATTATTTAAAAATAAATTTATTATAAAGAATGCGCTAAAAATATTTAAGTATTTTAAACAGCTTTGCAGATTAATGAATTCTTTGAAGGGAAAATTTAAAATATTTGAATCCACCAGACTAGAATTTTTTTTTTTCAAATGGGGTTGTTTTTCGCAATTTCTTAAAAAAATCCTACGAACTTATTGAGTCATGAGTTACATTTTTGGTAGCACATATTTATATGAAATATCCTTTTTTGTACTAAAATACCAAGAAACTTGCTTGCAAATAGGTACATACATTTTATGATATATTTTCCAATATAAACTGTTCTAATAGGATTTCAAAACTATAATGAAAATTTAAATTATTAATTTTAAAAATAAAACTTTATATGACAACTTCATATAAATGTCACGATGATTATGTGATATTTTATGTATTGTCTCTTCGTCCTTTTCTTGTTTTCTGAAGGACTTTCTATAATACTTGAATGAGATTATATTGAACTTGTTATGAAAATCAATTTCGATATTAATTGTAGGAAAGTTAGTTGGAAAACTCTGAAGCTAAGTGCTTCCTCATTGAGCTTGAGCACAGTCTACGATAAGTGCAGGGTTGATAATAAAGTACAACCCTTGTTCTGTCAATCGGTCGCTTTTTTTCCATCTTTTTTATATTGATCCCTCGAAACACAATAATAATGCTCTTGATTTTCCTTTTTCTACCTTTATACAATATAATTAAACAAACCTGGATAAGATGATTTATTAAAATTATTTTTGTTGAAATTAATATTTAAAAGCACATTGCTACATTTATCCTCTGCTTAAGCGAACTCAGCGATTGAAAAGAAACCTACCCTTAAATCCTACCTTTAAAAAAACTTTTTGTTGTCATTTTGCTGAAAGGCTTCGCGTGTCAAAGAATACGTGTACGTAGCCTACAAGTGCATATTCACCATCGGTGCAAATTCACGCCCGTCTTTTATGTCCAAGAATAAAAATAAAATCCCTTTTTTTTTGCAAAAAAAAATAAATCTCCTTTGCAATGTATCCCTACCGTCTTCGCAAAGTGATTCTCCGAGCTATTCGCTTTCAATCTTTTTAGATCATGAAGAATCTTGTTTTCATTTCATAAGCACGCAATACGTGTACGAACATTCAGCGTTCTTTGTCTCGTACTTTAAATTAAATTTCTGCAATAATTAATTCATTCCCAGTCTAATGCGTAGTACATTTTGCTTACTTCATCAGTTTTAGCAACCAAAAAATGATGTTGAAATTTATTCTTTATTAAAGCCATAAATAAAGTCGATCTTGATCTTGAAATATTACTGTAATCTATTTTTTTTTTGTCGTAAGAAGATACTTACAAGCCCTGAACGCACGTTTATAAAGATCACTCTGACATATGCATATACTTGCAAGTAAATTGTATTCTTATCGATATTAGGGATGTATATTGAAATCAGGATATAGAAAATAATTGAAAATCATGCATTTAGAAGGAAATAATACAAAATTCACACAATGTTATCCCGACGAATTTCTCCGCTGTTTGCCGCAAAGTATTCTAATATCTACCATCTAACCCTCAAATACAAGTTTCCTAGCAAACTCTCTCGATTGTATCTTTTAGTTTGTAAACAGGAAAGATGCTTACCTTACGATTCTAATGTGGACACATATGCGAAATTAGTTTACCGAAACAACCTTTTCGTATAGTTTGTACGGAAACTTTCCAGCGGTCTTTGAAAAGTTGACGTCTTCATAGCTTAATGCTGATGCTGTTCGGTCATTTATATTGTTATGATTTAAACCTTTTTCTGCTTAATATTACATTTAACACATTCAATTGAGCGCATTTAATATTTGAAAAATGTAGGAGATTTTATCATAAATTCACGCCGCAGATTTCTAAAAGCCTTTATAATCATTTCTATATTCATCCAAGAGATTAACGTATAGCTTCTTAAATATACATTATCGGATATATATATCACTAGATCGCGAGAAAACCTTAAGATTATTTGCTGATAACGATGACATAATGACGAATTACGATATTAAATTATAATGTTACTTACGAAAGCTTTTAAAATGGAACCAACATCTCCACACTGTTTAAGCCGATGTTGTTTATGAAATATCAAGAAACATAACTAAAAGATATTATTAAAAAAAACCTGATAATTGTAGTCTAAATCGATGGAATATTGCAGGAAGCGAATTGATGGAAAAGCAATCGGCACTTTGCAACAGAAGCAATTCGATTGTAGAGCATACAGATTCAACTTGTTAGGATTACTTATCAAAATATTACAACTTGGATGATATAATTTTCTTCATATTCACGACAATAAAAATGCATTTGTAACATCAGATGCTGATTCTATTGAATAAATTTTTTCCTTTTTTTGAGAAAGCCATTGATTTTTTAGTGATATATTATCGTAAATTAGCTATTAATCATACCTAGGGAATTCAATCCCGAGCCAAAATTTCGATCCTGGGATTTCAGGATTTCATTAGACAATCCCGGGATCAGTCCCGGGATCCCGGGATTGGGATTTTCAATATTTTAAGAAATTACCTTGATGAATTTGATCAAAAATTACTAATAAGTCCATTTTTTCAATACAAAAAAATCACTTGAAGGCCAAAGAATTTTATTTATTTAAGAAAAGATAAAAATACAATTCAAAAATAGATAAATAAAACACTAAAAAATTCAAATATTATTTTGAAAATATGCCCAAAGTAACATTAAACATTAGTATTTCGTCATTTAGTCTGGATCTGATTTTGGAAGTCAGGCAACTTGCTGCTGAAAATGCACGCTCAGCTTCCACACTCGTTGGAGGTATCGTCATCAGATATTTAAATGCTAGTTCGAGTTGATGATCGCGTGAGCCCTCATTTTCGTATAACACCATCAATGTGACTGATAAAATTCTTTTCTGCTGAGACACGGACTAAAAATCGCAAAATTCCCGATTTCCCGACAAATTATTTATTTCCGTCGCTGCAGATGAATACTTATATACTATAATACTTTGATGTGATTTGTAATTATATTACGGAGAAATACTAAAACCCCGTATCTATTATATTTCATATCGATATTCCCATTATTAGAGTCGAGGTGTAGTAAATACATCACCGGTAGGGAAAGGTTACTATAACAATTTGAAAAAATATATGTACTGCATATATGTTTACATAGATTAGACAGTTACTACCTCTAGGCGTCGCCTGAGCTCGCCAATTAGTAGTTACGCCACTGTTTCCAAGCGTCCAGATTTCGTCGGGAATGTCTCGATTTAGTAGCCTTCATCGTGTTGATGGGGTGTACGATTTCTGTTAGATAAAAATTCCAATCCCGAGATTTTCGGGATTACGTTTTCTAATCTCAGGATTCTTAAGTACCTAAAACTGTCCGGGATCCGGGATCCCGGGATTGGATTCCCTAATCATACCAAGTTCACAACGATTCCGGCGTGCTCCTAATTACGCGCTATATCTTCGTAAATGTTTCATATTCCGATTTTTCTCTTTTATAGTATACTTTCAATACGTTACACTTTCAAAATACGTAATAAAAAAAAACACTTTTTTTTTAACTTTGAAAAGGGTTTGAAAAAGGTTTAAACTACCGCCGATCTGCTAGTGATTGTTTCGAAAAACTAAATCGTTCGTTGTAGGTTAAACAGTATGATTCTGGCGTGGAATTTCCAACCAACTTTAGTTTGCAAGCTCAAACACCTAAACTTTAATAAAATGTTTGTGTATCGCTGCATTAATAATTTCAATAGTACTGGCAGCATTTCGAAATGCAATAATGGCAAAATGCAACGGACTGCAACTTCTTTGGAATTGGATAGGAAAATGAAGATCCGAATTGAGTGAAATCTCATGCAGAGTGCAGAATCCATTACTCTGAAATTGTCATTCAGATCTATTCGACGTATACTGAAAATTGAACTGCACGCATAAATAAGATTCAAAAAAGTCAGAAAAAATATTAGATAAACCTTTTAAATAAACTCAGTGTTCCAATCTTATAAAATGGATGACGTAGTGCATTAAAAAACTCAAAAACATTAATAAACTATATTATATAATATGTAGGTAGTATGTGAAAAAATTTAAACATGAATAAATTATTTCTTTTCATCCTTTTTATATTCAGAGGAAATAAATCCAAAATATATTATTCATATGAACAAGTTCATATCTGTCGAAATGCGACCCCAGACAACCCCACAAATTTGGTAGCCGTCGATGCAATTTGAAAACATATTAAATATGTATATTGTGGCAGAATATTTTTTTTCCAAAATTGAAATACATCGAGTTAAATTGGTTGCATATTGATGATTTTGTGCTCATATCTCAGTCTTTATTGTTTTTAAAATATATATATATTATCAATATATGTGTCTTTATTATATAAAATATCGTTAGCATCATGCAGAAATATTGAAATTGCTTATTTTATTAATTAGAACCACTTAAACATGGAAATATATGTAAATGTGGCCTGAAAGCATATGCAGTAAATTTTAAATGGACCGAAGTTTGTCTCGAGTGGCGGTTAGTATTTAACATGTAAATTGCACAGTTTGAAAGCACTTCTATTACGAAGATCCTCAAACAAATAGCGGGACATTATCGTGACGTATGTTTGAGTTGTCCAATATTCGATTGTTTATTTAGTATGATATCCGGGGGACTTGTAATATTGCAAATTGCTGCAGCGCTTCAAAATCGAAACTCGGTTCCTTAAACACTGGCTGGATGATTCCGTTTGCAGTGACAATAAATTTAGCAACTCTCGAAGTTATTTTACAATTTAAAGCAAATTTATAATCCTTAATTGAGTTTAAGTCCTGTTGTAAATCTCGTCTCAGTTTCACACTTGGCGTACTCCCGAAATAATATCGACCTGAATTCGGCTCAGTGTCCTAGACGGTATTCGTTTCTACATTTTCACATTATAACATTATTAGATTAGAAGTTTGTATGTAGATATTCAGTTTCTTGAAAAATGTGACGTTTAATGTATTTCACGTGAATTTACAACGTTTTACTAAAAGCTATTTTTTTCTATTATATATCAGATCAGTCCAAAAGTTCGTGCGCATTTTTGGGAAATTTTTATATAGTGTAAAAAAAACACAATTTAACATTATATTTCGAACCTATTGTCGTTTGACTGATGTATTAATCAGTTTGTCACCAATTTTCGTAAACATCAGACGCATATTAATACTCAGAGAAAATGAGTATCGATAATCAATACAAACGTGCTATGTTATATTTTTTTATTTCAT
Source organism: Stenopsyche tienmushanensis (assembly GCA_008973525.1). Classification (NCBI taxonomy): domain Eukaryota; kingdom Metazoa; phylum Arthropoda; class Insecta; order Trichoptera; family Stenopsychidae; genus Stenopsyche; species Stenopsyche tienmushanensis. Next base: position 514,307 of record WACJ01000152.1, read on the forward strand.
ATGGCAAATCTATCAGATCTGCGGCTATAAAAATTAATAGTGTATATGGTGAACATACTAGATTGCAGAAAGGATGGATTTATCTCATGGAAAGGTGACGAAAAATGGATTATTTATCATAACATCACAAGAAAAAGACAGTGGACAGTGAAAGATAAGAAGCTAATTCCAACAGCAATAGTGTCTTTACACCCTAAAAAGAAACTTTTAAGTGTTTGGTGGCATATATATGCTATGATTTATTATCAACTGATGTTTACAGTGTCGTTCAAACTTAGAATTGATCAAAAAACACCCACGATTGGTGATCATCAAGAAAGATTTTTAAAAAATCCAAAAATGCCCATGAACTTTTGGACTGACATGATATTTGCGGAAACGATCTTTATTATCATTTTGGAACAACTCTATATTATTGCTGTGTACGAATAAGATGAACATTTGGATGATTATGAAATATTTTTACGACAATGATATGTACGCTATAGAACGAATCTTCCTGTTCTTTAACGGATAATACTCGAAAGCATTCGCTTGCACTCTGCTTACTCTAAAGATTACCTCAGGTGGTTTTTCCGATAACGCGATCTTTTGTATTCTTCGTCTTTCATTCTTGTCGACATGCTCTATTCTGCTTGCTTTATTTTGCGTCCTAAACAACACTTACACTCAAAACGATCACCGAATGCAAACCTCTAACAGAATTATATTGATATGTTCGTGTATTTATCTACAGCTTTAAAATGTAGATAAGATTGATGCTCATGGTTTTAGTCATGTAGTATTTATGTTTCTTTTTATGAGGTTATTAAATAAATTATTATATATAACTTTCAAATAACGATAAGGTAATAAATTACCAGGAATTTCCGCGCTAATGTAACGGTATTTTTAATTTTTTTTGCCACTATCCATTATTGAAGGTGAAAGGTTAGAACTTATGCAGCATTTTATTTTTCAATGGTCTTGAAAGCCTTCAGAAAGTGTGATTTATCATAGAGCTTTCTTCTCCAACACATCCGTGTAATAAAACCCAACGAACGAGAGCAAATCTTTCAAAGCTTATTTTAAAATACACTTTGCGGATTCACGACTCATGACTCGATGTACCGAAGAATAAATTGAATTAATTCAAACGCCTTCCCGTGATGCTATTCAATTAAAATGTAAATTAACAAATTTAGCATGGGTTGATAAAATATTAATTTGAAATAACGATGGAATAATTAATTACATTCGAGTTCATGATGCTAAAATTAGTCCGTTTTCTTTATTTTTACTTCAAATGATAAATACAAGACGTGGCTATTAAACAACGAGATTGATGATTTTGCTTAATTGAAATGACGAATCCCACCCTTCAAATTCTTTCCTCTTTAATATGCTCCACTTTTGCATCTACGCACTGCTGCTTTTTAGTCATCAACTTTTTTTTTCTTCATCTCAGTAATTGACTTGATATGGATTTCCTTGAAAGCTTGAGACTTGATCTTATTAATTTAATATAAGACAGAACTGTGCTGCTTTTTTAGACCAACATGTTATAATTATATTTTGATCAGGCTTAGTGACAATGATTTTTTAATGATGCAATCACATAATTTAGTTCAATGCGATGTGATCATTATAAGTGTGCAAAATAAAATTAATAGCCTATATTCTACCCTCAATTTGTCAGTTTAAATATAACATGCAATTGACATTTTTATTATTTGATTATGCTAAAGCGGCCTTTGTTTCGAATCACAAGTAGATGGCCTTCTGCCAATACCACAAAACCACGGCATCCTTATCATACAAAACACGTCTTTACTTAGTTATTATCCACTTAAACTATCTTTCTACTTGACGGATACCCTCAGCGATATTAAGATTTATGTTCCATTTTTGACCATGGAGCTTATTCCGTGCAAAAACGGACGATCCAGATATTTTAATTACGATTCCCGTCTCTTCGTATGTGTTCATCAACCGGAGTCCTTATGAACAATACCATTCTCCGATGTCGTATCCCTTAAATTTCATATAGTATTCATAAATTCACGCTTCCCAAATCTTCAGCTATCCATGAAGTAAATAAACAATGGAAACCCAAATCAAAGCCTGATTTTCAATTTAAGCTTTATTATTTTATGTATTTTGCTCTTTCCGTCGTATTATATATTTTACACGTAAAGGTTGCATAAAATCGGAAGACTTTGATTAATATAAATTTTATATTAAAACGTCAAACCCGTGTGGGGTATGGTGGTATTTTTAGGTCGTGGTAGGCGAGATGGTGGGGTGATATATGGGATGATTTAAATTTAAAAAATCCTTTTCTCAATTATTGCTAATTATTATTCAACATTTGTCATGAACTAGCGGTTAAATTCACTATATTTTTATTTGACTTATCTATATTTTCTGAACGTTCCCCTGGGATAAAAGACGAATGAGAAACGAACAGATGCTGCAGTGTAAGACTTATCAGTATAATTATATACTGTTTTAAATTTAAAAACGTCTCTAATTTGTTATAGTCTGCATATAACATATTGCCATTTACAAAATATTTTCAATATACAGGATGTTTTGCATACACACCGATTTCATCAATGGCTTTATACGCGTGCATACTTATTTACTCTCTTTTTCTGGCCTAACTTGCAGAAATGTCTACTTTTTTTAAAAAAATAATTATTAATAAATTCCGCTTTATTATTAAAACAGTTTTCTAATTTAATTAAGCTGTGCAAAATCATCATTGCATTATTTCTTTTCGTGCACTGCCATTCATTACTTTACATTACTCTTCCGTCCATCGTAATTTGCAAGTTAAACGTTCTATACGAGTAGTACTTACTAATTACAAAAGCCATTTACTATCTACCTAGTCTCAATTGAAGATGCTTTAATTAAAACCACAATTGTCACGTAATTGCAAGAATAGAAAAACTGTTAACTTATTTCGCTCCCTCCCATTCTACGCCCGTTCTTCTTGTTGAATCTGATAATTTATTGCTTTTTCTTGGCATCGGGATTTTCTCTACTTTATTGAACTATTTTCTTTCGTGATAGTTTCAAATGGATCCAAAGGATAAATCATGCGGAATAGTGTTGTTTATAAGCATTATAAAGATCGTTCTATTAGCTTTACCGTAAAACTTCGGTCGCGTCATTTTATGTAACTAAAGGAGCTTTAAAGCTTTTTTCCGTGTTGAGTTCCATTTTATGACTCGTTTTAATTCATAATTTTAATGCTTATGAGGAAAATGAAATAATGCATTTTATGACATTTTCATGTTCTTTCCTTCTTTTAATATACGCTGTGAGTTTTATAATTTAATATGATCCATAAAATTGTATTACTTCCTAATACAAACGCTGTTGTATACTGTATGTATACTAAACTTAGATATGCTCATGTTTGAGAACTTAACTTTATTTTTAAAGGGAAATTTCTATAAACGCGGTAAAATAAATTGACTTGAATGTAACAAAAAGAGTCTCCGTCGCATACATCATAAAGACGTTCACGCGCATGCGCCATACTGCCTCAACTGTGTGTTTGTGTGTGTGTGGCTGTAGCCAGTAGCGAGATTATTTTATTTTATATTACACAAACATAGCTTCATCTTTAACCTAACAATTTCCATCAACAAATCGATAAAAGCAATACATACCACAAACTTTTCCTATAAGTTAAGAAACGTCAATCAGAAAATCGATTTCTAAATAATGTTACCCCATACGATGCGTTATTGTGAAATTATTCTGTTTAATGGGGGTATACACATCGCGAAGATCAAAATCGCGCCTTTCTCTCGGAAAGGCCAAAATATGACAATGGGCACAGGAACAATATTTTATTCCCATTCCTTAATAAGCTCTCGTTTTCGTCTTTCAGGGGATCGCTCGGTGTCAAATCAATATTACATTTTTGTTTGCTTGTTTTCTAAAACACTCCTCCTCGGTAGGCTACCATACGTAAGGGTGAAAGCTCCTTTTGAATAATTTATATGAGCTCACTCTCAATTTGGTTCATACACGCGCCTGTAGCTTTTCATACGTCCCTCCGACTTAGGCACACAAAAAGGTTCATTGCGAAATATCCTGTAAAATTTAGTAAATAACTAAGCGTGTCCGTCGGAAAAATTAATTGAAAAAACGCAAAATGTCGACGCCCGCATAAATAATGTACAGCGAAACCGAACCAAATTCGCAGGTAGTCTTTCAGCGACGTGGGGTAATTTTGGGGATTTAGGCAATATCAACCCTCGGCGGCGGAATGCCTAAATTATCATTTCATATTCTAAGGCTACGGCTTTTTCTGCAGAATTGATACGGAAAAATGTATTCGTTGAAACTGAATTTTCAACCTATAATAGGCCATTTGACTACAGTCTAAAGTTAGGCACTTTCGTATCCATTTTTATCTTTGATCTATTTCTGCGACGTCAGACTCGACTGTTCTGCCATTAGGGCTCAATTGATACACTTTTCGAACGCAATTCCACTCGACGACGTTTTTACGACCACGCATTTCTACTTACGTTCTAGAATGAATAAGGTTTTTTAAAATCATATATGTATAATAAAATTCAATGCATTGTGCTGAGCATTGTCAACGATAAAAGAACTAATTGCTTTTATGCCTTGACTAACATAAAACTTGTTGTAATAATCATAGTCGGCTCGATTGGAGCCAATTTAAAAATTGATCATTAGCTATGAAACTTTACCATTTTAAAGTTTTAGTACAGACTATTAGATTGTCAGAAATGACGTGTTTTTCATACTTACTTTTTGATCATCAGTTGTGTCTCAACCATCCCTTTCACAACACGTATTTTTTATTTTTTTAGTCAACGAACATCTGTAGAACGTTATTTTCTCCAAAAAATTGTTTTTCAAAGTTCGATGATCGAAAACAAATTAAAGGAACTCGATTGGCAAACGATTCCGCATCCACCTTATTCTTCTGACTTTATTCTTTCCGACTATTTATTTAGATGTATACAGCATTATTTATTGGAGAAAAAAATCATAAACATGGAAGAGGTGAAAAGAGGAATCAAAAATATTTTATATCAAAACTCAATGTATATTAAGCCGGTATTAAAAAAACGACATTCCTAACAGGACAATCTATTATACGAAACTACATTCCAAAGTTGATTTTATGGTGGCTCGTTAAAGAGTTATGATATTTTATGAACGTTATTTTTTTGTTCAATTTCTCTAATCAATCTACCAAACTCTAACATCGACCGTTGCCCGTATCAACTAACCATTCCGCGTGCATATGATGAAAAGCTTTCTATCATTTTTATTTAATCTAATATAATAAATAATAATGAACAACGTTTGATCTTATTGCAAACGATTTTAATCTTCTTTGTTAGCGCTATTTACGTATTATGCAATTGATAAGATATTTACTAGTGTATGTATTTCTCAAGTTTATCGATTATTTACTAATTTAAAATTAGCTCAAATCAAGGAGAAACAACGAGTAAACCTTGACAATACGAATTGACTCTACTTCGTATCTGCGTCTTCGTGTTTTAGCCCGATTTGCACGGGTTTCCGGGTCGCAAAAATAGCTTATGCCCGCAAGCTGCGCGTGGTTAGAAGAAATTGCCTGTCTTCTAACAGGGCGTAAGTTCACATGTCAGCTAATTATAAAACGTTGGTCTTGAGCTAGAAAAAGATCAAGCTTTTGTGGTCTTGGTACTCTTCCTCAGCTTGTGGAAGATCCATCATTAACGTATTTTATATTCCAATTTGGTAGCATTTGATGATTAATTCTAGAATTAATTAATAATTTCTTCACCTGTCACAACATTTGTATTAATCTTCGCCATTCATTAATCCGCAGTTATATGTCATTAGTCCACTGAATATCAGGATCGCAATATTTACATAATTGTCTTTTTAAAACATTTTCTCCATTCGTAACTTGCCGCATGCCTGAGATCCATACACAGAATCATTATCCTCGAGATTGACGAAAGATTACGCCTCAAGAAAAGCAAACATTTTTCTCTCTATTTGAATAGAATAATAATATTTTTGAGATCAAAACTCATAAAAACTCCACGAAAAGTAATCCCAATTTACTGAGCCATACGTGTACTTATGAAAATATTTTTCCGAACGTCGATTGAAAGGTTTTCATGGCAATGTAGGGCTCGTTATCCGTACTCCTTACGTTTTTTAATACCCTGCCAAATATCGATTTTTTTCGTTATACTCCATTCGAATCCCGTAGAAATGTGGAAACTTATTTAATTATGTTTAGAAAGTTGAGCCTGTTTATATTTTACGTACTTTAAGCAAATATTTTATATACTTTTACAGCATATTAAATCTTCGCACTCGAGACCTTTTCTGGGCAGTTGGACCACCGACTCGAAAGAATTTTCATCCTAAAAGCTGACATATATACATGTGCGCAGAACTTGAAGACAGTATTATGGATGAAGAAGTGTAGGGTGAAAACCTTGGGACAAACCAACAAGCTTTTGTTGAATTTATAAATTTACCTTCTGCATAAAGATATAGTAACGAATGTGAGCTTCCAAGCAATACTAGATTCATCAAGTATTTTTTAACGTATCTCAAAAGCATACTTAGATTTTTCTGTAATTTTATCTGATGAGTCGTCGCAAATTATTAATATTGCATCTGTATATATTACAAAGAGATCCTACATAATTTCTTTGTGCTCTATTTCTCAGTTATTACCGTGACTTTATTTTTATTTATGAATATTACACAACACAATAAAACAAGTATAAATACAATAAAATTTGCGTCTAATAAGTAACAAGAGTAGATTTATCTGAATTGATACTCATTCAGAAGACGGAAAATTGTTGGTGAATGCTTATCTTAATAAAACATATCTTCTTATCTTAACTTTATTAATATATTTGTATTATAGCACATTGTCATTGAATTGATTAGAGTAAATTTTCCTTCATTATGCCCTTTCAATGATAGAATTATAAGAAATTATCCCCCCAAATCGTAAAATACTACATTCACCTTAATTGAAAATTGTGCCGTAATTATTATGTCTGTCGATTCGTCCAATTACAGCGAGAATAAAAATCTTTTTTCCAATAAAAGTTTATAATTCCACCTTCAAATGCGCGATAAATGCTTTGATAGTGATAATTTTTGCTAGTAATTATATGGCATCCAAATCTGAAATTATTACTGAATAAGTGAATTAAATATTTTAATTATCCATTATTTTCAATGGGTTTATATATAATATATATATATATAGAAGTATTACATAGACGAGGGTCCGCCAAGGTGCAATGTTGGCGGGAAGATCACGCCTTTCCGCGGCCAAGACTTTCGGACGACCTCTTTGTTCTACCCTGCGCGTGTACATGTACTTGGTTCAAATCTGTTTCCTATCCATAATTTTAACTTCAGTGCAATTTAAAGCCAATGGAAAATTGCTTCCTTTTGATATACAAATATTCAATTCGTCTGCTTATAAATATTATTTTCGATCATCTAAAAAGTAAATCAAACTGGATCATAGAGCAGGTTACTATTCGTAACATCACACACGTTGTACATATTTAATTTCTGCATTAAATACAAAGTGGCGCAATAAAAAAGCCAACAGAACATGACTTATCTCAAAGGTATAGATGTTTACGGGACGTTTCTGTTTGTGCGTACGTTCGCTCCACCCACGACTACTCGAACATTGTTTTATTTTGGCAGAATTATAGAAAATCTAGATCATTCGTATATAAGATAAATATTGTATAAAGGATATAAATATTATATAAAGGATTAGGAATTTATTTATGTTCTGGCGAATTGTGTGTGCTCCCTGTCGGGATAAATTGCTTTGTATTTGTGATGTCAAGAATTTCACATTCTTAGACAACGATTACTCTTCAACGCATACCTTTGATTTCCCCCTTCGAGCAATTTGAATTTCCACTGCAGATTCTGCATGCCCACAATTTCACCAACCCATCGTTATCGATTTCTAGCTATTTGTCATAATGGGTTGGCTTCTATCTCATTGCTATTTGAACGTTTGGACCATTTTTTGATTAAAAACTCGTTTGGCTTCTCCGATAAGCAATTACTATTTTTCGAATTCGACAGTCGAACATCCACAACCCTTTTCATAATCCATCACATGCACCTATCGATCTTTTTCAGTCCGTATTTTGTAATGATTCCGAGTTAATTGGATGAGATCCATTCGCTATTGATTTGGGATAACATATTTTTGCAACCCAACTTAAAATCGACATGTTCACAAATTTAAATAACACAAATATGCAAAGTGTCCTTTATATAGGTCAATAAGCATAGATTGATTATGTTAAACCTATGTTAAATCTATCAAGATTTTCAAGATTTCCATTAAATACGCATCATTTTCAACCGACTATTTTGATGTATTGTTTGGATTATAACGTTTACTACACTTAAATACCATTAGTTCTTATTACATAATAGTATTTAATAAGTTACTCTAAGAATTTGATATTATAAAAAGTTGTTTTGAAAGGCAGTTTCATGGCTACATTAAAAAGTTCCGGAATGATATAACAAGTCGGTGTTATTATAAAAGTATATGAAATAACTTTCACATTTATTTACTTTCATTTAAAATAAATTATTATAACTTGGGGATATGTCAATATGCTTATATTTGCTTTACTGATGTACTATTTATTATAGCATAGATATTTATCTATAACAATCCTTGCGTGAATGATTTCATTTTTACTCCATTTTTTTCAAAGACACTATGGATATATTGCAAAAATCCGAATAAAAAAATGTTGGCATCAAATATCTTACAAAATTCATATCTATGACGCAATGACTTTATGATTGAAATGTCATTGAATGTATTTATAACAATGACGAAAGTTAGGAATTCATATTTATAAATTGAATTTAATTGAATAATGAGGGCTTACTGTGTAATAGAATTATGCATATAGTAACAAAGTGTCGCAATGCAGTAACCCTAACATCTGCCACCGCCCACACAAACTCTCTTTTCTACTTTCACAGTTACGATTTTTGTCAAAGGACACTTCAGTTTATGGCGTTTTATATTTTATGTCTGAATACGTGAAGTATAAAATAAAATCAAATCCGACGGACTTAAAAATCCATTACACAACCATATTTTTAATTATGTTCAATCAGTATGTTATTGATATCTTGTCAATAATGATTCTTCAATCAAATATTCACCTTGTCCTTAAAACAATCTAATAATTGGGTCAATATAGTTCTCTATAACAAGAAATGAATTGTCCTAGTAAAAATTCATTTTTATGTTTGGCCGAGACGGTCGAAGATAAGAGAGGAAAAGAGTGGGTTTCTTGTGCTCAGCTTGTTTTATTTACATTTAAAAATCGATTGTCCTTATTGATCGACCCTATATACATCTTTTTTAATATTCAGAATCGGATGTTGATTATGGTTCCTGGCCTACGGAATAATTATTAAACATAGATTGCTTTTTATTATTGTTTGATAATGGAGAATCAGCAACACTTTCACTAATACAGAGTATTTTCTTCAAAGCAGGCAGTTCTTGGCCTTCCCAAATTGTGAAAGTCTGAGGTCGTTTTGTACTGTTCAAATCAATTTGTTGAAGCATAAATTGTTTTATTTTGAAGTATTGGTCGATTAAGATGCTATCTTTAACAAAATTGTCTTTGATTTAACACAAGTAACTGAATATAGATTTAATAATATGCCCTATAATGAATTAATTTCGTTATTTTGCTTTTCACATGCAAAAAATATACGTCAAAATAAAAAAAAACGACAGCTCGTTCAAATAAGGGAGCTAATATTTCCCCATCCGCTATAAAGGTCAGGGAGTAATACAATTACGATATCACACATTTGCCCACAAGCATTTGGGCTTTTATTGTATGCAATAATAAGCAATTGTTATTCATTGTCAATGTATAAAAAATGAGATGCTTCCATGACATTGTATATTATTCAAATGGGGTCGTTATTCATGTCAGAGGCTGTCATTAGGTAGAAAATGTATATTGGTGCGAATGACGTACATTTTCCATGTAACAAAGCTCTTTTTTCAGGCATCGGCTGAAATTCGACGGTGATATATATTACATTCATATGCCGAAGTATTGAATGTTATTTGTTTTATATCTGCTTCGTCGACATGGAGGAGCTTATAACGTTTCTGGAAGGTAAATCGACCAAATAGATGAACTGACTTTCATCAGTTTCGATTTGCCGAATATTAAAAAAGCAGATGGAACGATTGGGTTTTATATTCGCGACGTATAAATGATAGGATTTGGATTTTGTTCATCGTCATATATATCTAATATATATATAAATGTATCGTGATAATATATAATCTGGCACGAAGTATCAATTTCACCCTTCCCACAAATCAAAGATTTGTTCAACTTTATCGTGATAATTCTAACCCTTATCATAATACATTTTGTATACATTTTTCACCTATATAATTATCAGAATGTCACAAAAAATATATAGATCATTTTAAAAAACGGGTAACATTTTAAAGATCAAATGAATTAATGTATTTTGAAGGGAAATAAATAAATCCAAAATAATAAATTTGCAATACATTTGGATACTAAAATTACCTTTTTAGAGTATATTTTTGATTCGATCAAGTGACTATTTTTTATGATATGAAATGAAGAAATGAAAAAATATATAATTAATATAATCTTTCCCATGGCATTTTGGCATTTTTTTTCATGTAACTCATACCATGGACCTTTATAAAGGACATCTATTTTTTATTTTTCCGAAATCGAAATCATTATTAGTTGATAAATTTGGGCTAACGATTTAGACAATCGTGCGATGTATGCAGGGAAGCCCTCCGTCTCTGTCTCTCGGACTGCGCTACGTTCTCTCTCTGTCTCTGTCTGTCACCGAGCTCAAAGTACAAGAGTGCTCTTCCTGAAAAGTGGAGGGGGGTGCCAGGCCCTGGCACAGTACTCCTTTAAGGGTTAAGATCGACCGGTTGATCGCGCTTCTAAGCGTATCTTAAATAATTTAAATGCTATGAATAGTTAGTGCTCAAAAAATCGAACGTTTTCAAGTATTCGATAAAAGCGCACGTGAACTGCTAGTTGGTGTGGGCGGTTTTTAATTTGTACCTAAATATATTTATTGGAAGAGATTCGTTAAATAGACTGTGTGTATAATCTTCAGAGCCTTTTAAAAGTTTCAAATCTATAGACGTTTTATTATGTAAAAATCCTTTGAAGATTCCACATCAAATGAGATTTAAAAAACAGTTGTCGGTATTAAAACATAGCCAACGAAAAAATACGCTTCGCTGCCGATCAAAGAAAAGGTAAGCGATGTACAAGAAATAATATATTTAACTTTATAAGGATACAATTTCCAAATTCTTGTACATTGTTGAAAATTGAAAGCTTAAAATTCTTTAATATATAATATTTCTGATGAGCTTTAAAAGTGTTTCATTGTCGTGCAATACAACGTCAACGCATCAAATTCCCTGCGTTTTGCCAATGAACGGCTTTCATTTTTGTCGGCTGAATAACTTTGAAATTTTTGGATCATGTAGTTTTACAAATAGCATTAAAATCATGCCTGAAACACGTTTCATATCACAATATCAAAAAGCATTTTGAGCTTATTGAGGTATGGAGCCCTAAGTGGGTCGCTCTGTACGGAACATGAATAAATAAGGGTCAATTTGTGCAATGCCCTCATTTAATAGAGGACAAATCTCTATTCAAACACAATGACGTACAGCATAAGCAAATATTCTCTTCTGCATTATGTATAAATTTGTTTTGATTTAAGAGCGTTCGAAAGTTTTCGTTCGCCGGATATTGCTTTCATTTGGGTTTGCATGGAGTCGTACATTTTTACATCGTATGTCGTGCTCTATTTTTCGTTCCTTAGTCTCCTGCTCTTTTGTGAAGGATGGCTCTCGGAATTCTTTGTTTTTTCTCTTTTATTGTGACGACTAACGATATCTCACCAGCGCTGAAACAGTTCCTCGCTAGTGGAAATCTTCATTTGCAATCCATGTCAATTATTCCGCAAAAATAACGAGAGGAGCATTAAAATAGATATGGACGGATTATTTTTTTTAATTTAAGAATATTTATAATCGTATTCCATATAATATTAATTTGCATCATAGCATCGAAACCAGCAGTCCAACAAGAGTCCATTATTCACCTTATCATACACTTGATATTAAAGTTAATCTAAAACGAAATTTACTCACTACGTCGACCACCAAAGCAAAATGTGGCTATGTTTTTTACTCAATTGCTTAAATTTAACGATCTAGTAATCTTTCTTCGAGCTTTCGAACTTAAACTGAAGCTGTATAACACATCATCCAATAACTGACTGAAGGTATACAGGGTATTTGGCACATGGATTGACATTTTTTTTAAAAGGTTTTACTGCGTTTCACATATATACCCTATGTCCTAAGAGTTGTCGAAATGGAGGTTTTTTTCAATATTTTGAAAAATACCCAAAATCATCAAATCACACATCAATCACCCAAATCATTAAACTTGAAGAGGTGCTAGTTTGCCAGAGTCAGAGTTAAAAAAATAATTTTTATGCTTTAGATGTTTTTATTAAATTTATTTACAAAATTTGTTCAAATTGGCCATTTCTGCTTCGTATACACGCATGATACCCTTTACTGTAGTTGTAAGAAATAGCATTTCCTCTTTAATTTTTCCAAAAGCGGCGATTATTCTTTCAATTATAATTTCTTTTGTGGGCACCTCTGTCGTGTAAATTAATTATTTTGCACGTCTCTAAACAAAGAAATCCAGTAATGTCAGGTCGGAAGACCGTGCAAATCACGGAATAGGGCACGTTCCTAGACAAATAAATCCAATGGTGTCAGATCTGAACACTGCAAGCTACTAAATAGGATATGTTCTTAGACAACGAAACCCAGTGGTGTCAGATCTGGAGACCGTGCCAAATACAAAATAGGGCACGTTCCTAGGCAAAGAAATCCAATGGTGTCAGGTTTGAAGACCGTACGAGTCACGAATAGGGACACGTCCCCAGATAAAGAAATCCGGTGGTGTCAGATCTGAATACTGTGTGAGCCACGGAATAGACATCATCCAATAAATTATTATGAGCTATCGTAGGATGATATATAGTTGGCACCACTATTAATAAATCTATATCATTTTTAGGAAGTACCAATCTTCAAATAATACGTGTCAAAATTTCATACTTTTGTAATTTTCAAAACAATGATAAAAATTGAATTTCGTGTGTTGACAAAACATTTTTTTTAAAACGAATATCCAATAATTATATTGCTTAAAAATTAAATGTAAACAGAAAAATGTATCATCGCCCCCAAGGGGTCCATCTGAAACACGTTAAGAATCCCTGTTTAAAGTATTGTATGTAGCTACGTAGTTATTATTTATTGAACTTTAAAACTCCAACATTGATCATTTTTCAACGGTTAGTACTGTCCAAATCAAGACCTGCGCAAATCTTAGTTTTTCCATGCCCATTTGCTGTTCCAGATCATTAATATAATAGTTTAATTTGATGACAAGCTGTTGGATTTAATCTTGTATCCAACAGCTTGAAAAATGTATCCAATTGGGACCCCCTGGTAACCTCATTTTCTGATGTTTTTCGAACAAGAACTTAAAGAAACAAAATATATTTTCATAAATTTAAAAAATATGTATTTTTAACCTCTTCGGGGCTCTCAAAATCATAACTTACATTTGCGATTAATTCACTTCAAAATCATATATTTAACTTCAAAATCGACGTTCTCAACATGCATGTTAAAAATAGCAGATATCATCCAGATAATCATACGTATGATGGACCAATGCCAGATGAGTTATTGGCATGTATTGTATATTCTGACATTTCAACGAACTTGTCTGCCCCCTGACGAATCGACATTCAGAGGAAACACGTTATTCGAGACTTGTTCGTATTATTTGATATCACGGCCCAAGAATATATTTTCTGGATGTGGAGAGGGGCATCTCCTCTTTTGGATTATTTATGACGATAAAAGTGCCAGTTTTTACGATCCCGGCGCGCAATGACAAGCGGAATTTATGAAATGTAGGTCGTTATCCTTTTCGCAGGACGACCGACTCGCTCCTCATATTTCATCGTTGTTTATAAAATGAATTTTAATCTTCTCTTTCAGTATGTACGACTGGCATACGACACGAGACCGGAGCTGATCGTTCAACTTTTAACTCGAGAATGGGGACTAGAGTTGCCAAAACTGCTCATCACGGTTCAAGGTGGAAAGGCCAACTTCGAGCTGCAACCGAAACTGAAGAAAGTCCTCCGCAAGGGATTGCTGAAAGCTGCCAAGACCACCGGCGCCTGGATTTTTACTGGCGGCACTAATACCGGTATGTTTCTTCTCTTCTTTTTCTTTTAATACTTTCCATTTTCTAAGTACAGATAAAAAATGGAGGATGCTTTTGACAAAATGTATGGTCTAACGACGTGCCTAAACATTTTAGCCCAGGGTACTCTCTAGGGAAACATTTTTCAGCGCGACCCTGTGTAGACGTTCTTGTTATATCCACAGGTATTTGCCGACTTACGACATTTTGCACTTACCAAAAAAACATTTTTCTAGTACAATATTATATTAATGCAGATGCAAAAATGATGACAGCTTTCAAGGCAATGCTTGTGTTATGCGAAAATATTCATAGATACACATCTAAACTATTTATGATCCATCACTCAAAAAATTACAGCCTCCAAAGGAATAAATTACATTACATACATGCCGCTTTCATAAAATGGTTTGGATGGTTCACTCTCTTTTTGATTGCTAGTTTATGATTTTTTTTGCAAAAATAAAAGCATATTATAAAGGAAAAGGTATTCTTATAAATTTTATACTTAAAAACATTCCATAGATATAGGAATCTTATGTTCGAAGTTTCGTTAACATTCTAAAATATTTTAAAATTCCATAGTTGAAAATCGATGTAAACTAGACGTTCAAGCAAAATCATATTTTTATGCGAAGATTACAACGTTCAAGTTGGGTTATTCTATACAAATTATCACATTATTTGCGGATAAACGCGGGCAATCTAAATAAAAATATATAATATATTTACATAAAATAATACTACTTTTAAAATAAACGATTTGTTTGAATATTTTTCTACGATAGTACTTAGCAAGTGTTTTTCTACTAGTATAGATATCGATATTAGTGTTCGTCGCCAGAAAAGTTTTGGTTCTCTGACAGCCTTCTCTGAAGGGCTTTAAATAGGATCACACATGAATTATATTATTATGAAACATTTCAATGATCTGCATTATTTTTTACACTCTTCTGCCTCATAATTTATGGCCCAAAAATGCTAATTTAGGTTAAAATCGGAGATTGTTTCCAAGACACCCATCTTAGGGTATTTTACAGTCTAAAAATATATAGTTCCCAGACAAAGAAATTCAGTGGTGTCAGGTCGGGAAACCATGCGAACCAAGGAATAGAGCACATCCCCAGACAAAGAAATCCTATGGTGTCAGGTCTGGAGACCGTGCGAACCAATTGAATAAAACAATGATTTATTTGAATCAAAAATACTTTGCAAAATACAAAATAGTTATTTCGTGCCATTATGGCTACAGACCAAATGTGAGATTTTGGTTATTTTTTTAAAATCTATTTCGACAACCATGAAACTTAGGACATAGGGCCTATGTTTGAAACATAACAAAAGATCCCTCTAACCTCTAAAAACATTTTGTCTGTCCATGTGCAAAACACCCTGTATACTGTGTTGTTTCATATCAAATTATGAATTTTTGATTTATATGCTCACAGAAAGCAGTGAGAAAAATTATACTGGAAAAAATATTTTCGAAAATTAAACGTAGGTGTGATCACTTTTTGCATTTGGAATGTGCTCAATTTTGTAAAAATAGTTTCTTTTTTTAACAAAAGACAGCATAATTCGTAAATAAGTCGAAATATTATAGAATACATTTAAACTTCGAATATTTCAGTATCGATTTGTGGTTTCTATTATTGTTATTTCAACTTTCAGTATAACGATCTCCAGAGACATCTCAGAAACTATTCTGAATCGCTTTTAAAAGCTAAAATTGGCACATGATTGTTCTGAAACAACCCGTAAAACTACCAACCGTTACTTTGGATGTTTACTCTCTACGACCGGATCGTTCATGGAGCGAACTGAAATAAAAGAATTGAGTCCTAAAATGCAACAAAGCTAATATCATCAATAGCAAATTGAATGACTATTAACGCTTATCGCATCGTCGATAGCCTACGGTCTTCAATTTTGTTGTGCACAAGCCATGCTCAGATTTCATTTGAATCGAAACCATAATCCTATGAAATGTTTCATTGATTGAAAAATGCATTACTTTTCTGCCAGTCAATTGAAAATTCTTCGATTTTCCAATCTAATAAGTAAACAGTCTGAATATTTTCACGAACGAAGATGTCGATGAAGATTTTCAATCCGCCCGAAGATAAAATTATTTCCTGGGACTTGAATGCTTTTCTTTATATCGGAAATTCGCGAAACGTAATGAAATTTTGTTTCGAAATTTCCTAAAAAAATTATATTTCCCGTACAATTAGGGGCTTTAAAAGAAGTAAGTAATCAACTTTGTGATACATTCAACTTTACATTTATTTAACAAAAATAGTGAATAACACACATTTAATGAGATTTGCTTGAAATCAAGAGTCGATGATGCATTTTTTGATGCATCAATGAAAGCATACATCTCTAAGAATCTAAAGCTCTTCATGAACATTTGAGGGCATCAGCAATCTTACTTCGTATATCGATTAGCACAAGACTTTAACCTAGATATGCTCATTGACCTATATTGAGGATTGCTCGTTTGAGTTGTTGGCGATAATTGAACTGTGATATCTAAAAAGGCTATTAAGTTAATTGTTTTATTTTTTTAATGTGCCATATCAGTTATCGTATGTATACGATACAAACCATTCTAAATTACTTAACAATTGTTTCAAATCAGTCGCTCTTAGATGGATCTTGTCCGAATGTATTTATCATCTTCGTATTTGATTCTTCAGATTCAGCAAATCATGCTAAACCTCGGTCAAAGCTATAATACTCCTAATCGATGATGATTTTTCGCCTATATATTTGATATTTTCTGCTTTTAATACTATCAAATTTATTCACGCTATTCTTTTTAACCAAATGGAAGTTTTTAAATTGGATGATATCATTTAAATAATGTAGATCGAAAATGTTTTCTTAAAGATTGGTATCTTATCAATGCTGCTTTAGTGCCAAATATTCCATACTTGAATAAGGCTTTCCATTATTTGTTAGAACGTTAAACCTTTTATCTCACATTACTCGCACAAATTTCATCTTCCTCTATTCTCCTTAAGGATTTCCGCCTGATGAGGAAAAGGCAAAATGACGACGAATGGTAAAAGCGAGCATTCTCTAAAATTGGAAGATTTTCTTTAGAGTAATTTTTTTACGATTATGTATTCTAAGACCTTAAAAAAACCGAAAGCTTCTTGCAAAACATTAGACACCTCATTAGAAATATATTCAAGCAGCCTCAATTTTGGCATATAAAAAACATAAGACCTGAATTTAATTCAGGTCACATGCAATGCTGCAAAAATATCAAAGCTCCGCTTGTGATAGTACTTATGGGTCGGCCTGTTCTGAAAAAATGCATATTCGTTCCATGGAATGAACACAGAGCTTTTTACTGCTAATGGAAAACACTGAAAGCTCAATTCGTTTTTATACAATTTTATTTCTTATTTTATGTAGTTGTTAATGTATAAATGTGGAAATAAGTTTATCTTGATTTTAGGTATCAAGCGAGAGAAAAAAACAAGTATTTGTTATATTCTAGCAAATTATCTTCAATATGTTAATCTATTGTAATACGATAGCAATATGTGCATCATTGACGAAAATCTAAATTTTATACATATGACAATGATACTATTTTTTACTATAAAGGATAGTCTTATAGAAGGAATATTTTCCTTTATATGTATTTTTTTTTTCTGAAAAATCATATGTTGTCTTTTTCAGCTTTGATTATAAGCACTAAATTTTAGGATTCGCACGTCAACTTAGTTGTTGATTTATATAATTGCAAGCTGTGGATGATTAATTACCTAATAGGCGTGAATTATTATTAGATTGTCCAGTCATAAATGTCGTTTTTATTCATGTTTACTTTACATTTAAAAAACGACATTTCTAACTGGACAATCCATTATATTTGATTTCGAAAATAATTTTGTTTATGCAATTTTTATGTTCAATAAACGGGGAAAATTAAATCTAAATAACGTCAAAATAATCTAAATACCCTTAAAAGGTTTCAGTGCCTTTGCTCTTTTTTTTCAGATAAAGGTAATAATATTTTAGCATATAAAGTATTATTCAAAATATTATAAATGCAGTTCATATTGGCAGATTTGCATACAAAAATGTACTTTATATTATCCCCATGTAACATTTTCAAAATGTTGCTAATGCCACACTATGAAAAAATGAATCCGATGTAAAAAGGATTTAGGAATAAAATTATTTGAAGCCTCATTCAGCGGATACTTTGAATAGGATTACATAGTGTCTTTCGTATCATATATGATAAATCCACGATAAGCGGACCGAATGTCCTTTGTTAGAATCGGGGTACATTTGTTGTGCAGAACGCTCATGATATACGTCGTGCTACGTAAATCTGATCCAATTTATTCATATTTGATAACGTATTTGAATTATAAATAATCTGCTTATCAGAAAATCAGATGAACTCGGTGTCCCGGAGAAGATTAGTTTTGGTCCACGATAAACAATTCAAGAAAATGACGCTTTCGTGTTGGGGGACGGACATGTTTTTTTTAAATTAATATCATATTTACATACGGATTTTATTTTTTTATGCCTCAGCATGCAAAATGTTCCCTCGATTCATTTTCCTGCTATATTTTCGAAGAAGGATCGAAGCGGTGGGATATTTTATATCCCTTTAGGATATTGACAAAATATGCGAAACAAGAAGACATAATGTGTTTTTGAATAATTATTCGCATATTTTCGCAACAATATCAGAATTCTTTCTTTAGCATCATAAACATGTGTGTATGTTCTGAAGTTACTTTTCTAAATAAACGTTAAAAAAGTAAAAATTGAATATAATCACATTATTTTGAAGCTGTAATAATTTCTATTCAGTCAATTCCTGTTGCTACTGAAAAATGCATAATTTAATAACATTGTAAATTTGCATCGCCTATTTGAATAATGCAACGTAAATGAATGCTCCAAGGGTTACATAGGTGCTTTAATTCAAACGAAAAATATTCCCCGCCATGAATAATTTTGCTACGAAATGTTCTCATTTTTGGTGTTTAAACGCGAAATTTTTCGTATGCATAAAGTCCTTTATGTTGGCTGGAGATCCTGTAATGCCGTTGTCATGAATCTTTAACTAAAGCAAATTAATATGCATAATTATTAGATGTACGTCGAGCTGAGTTGTTCGTTAAAGAAAGTGTTGTTCCAGAGGCGTCCTAGTGTTATATCAGGAGCGGTGCTTTAGACCTTAATCTTTTATGTGCTTTCATTGACTCGGGGGTAAAACCTCCGCCGACACGGCAAACAAGACGAAGGCTTTGTTTGTTCAACGCATTACTGTATTTGTGCTTAAATTACATGCATACCTATTCGAATTCATCTAATATCTCTGGAGATTATTTTACGCTCGTCATTTTGAAGGACTATAGACCTCGGATGTAAATTCAAAACAATTTAATTCCAATTATCTCATAATTATTTATTAACTGGATTTAAATTTTAAATTTAAGACTTGTTTATTTGGATTTTCGTATTTTTCAAGCTATAAAATTAAAGCGCCTTGTGGATGAATTCCATAATTAATCAGCTAATAATGTGTGTCCATTTATATAAAAAAAAAATTGAACTACAGTGTACTCTCAATTATCCGGATACGAATTATCCGTGCTTAAAAAATACTAATATTTTTTTTAATTAATTTATTATTAATTAAAGCGGAAAGAAATGTCTTTTTTTTGTTATTTGGAGAAAAAAATTATTTTAAAAAAAGCTGTACAATATAACTCAATTAAATCATTTTCATTATTATTTATAATCGCCTTCCACAGATTAGGTAGCTTTTTAATGCCTCTTTCGTAAAATTCAGCCGGTTTTCCACTAAAGTAAGAATCCAAATAATTTTTCACTTGTTCCACAGAAGTGATTTTTTTATCGCGAAGCGAATGTTCTAATGACTTGAAAAGATGATAGTCTGAAGGTGTAATATCAGGAGAATATGGGGGATATTGCAGCACTTCCAAATCCAGCTCCCTTATTTTGTTCTGCGTAATCCTTGTTGCGTGTGATCTTGCATTATCATGCTGTAATATTTTTCTTTGGTTGTTAACTAGCACTGATTGCTTTTTGAGCATTTCCGCTTTTAACCTATCTAATTCTGCACAGTATAGCTCTACTGTAACAATTTGGCCCGGTTTTAATAATTCGTAGTAAATTACGCCAAAAAAATCCCACCAAACACAAAGGAGAACCTTTTTCAAGGATAATGACGGTCGAGGGTTAAAAACAGGTACTTGATTTGAAGAAAGCCACTGTTTATCCTTCTCAGGCTGTTGTAGAGGACCCACTTATTTTCCCTAGTAACGATCCTTCTTAAAAATGCATCGATTTCATACCTGGACAATAGCCATGAACAAATGGTTATCCGTTGTTTCAAAACTATTGATGACAGCTCGTGCGGTACCCAATTCCCTGTCTATACTTTTCCCCAGGTCTTTTCAAATGGTTTTTTACTGTCGACCAGAGACACCCGATGTCTAGCAATAATTCCTTTAAAGTTTTTCGAAGATCAGATTATACCAGAGAATTTAATGCGTCATCATCGATTTTTTGAGGTTGTCCTGATTTTGGTTTATTTTTCAAATCTCTGTCGCCACTTTTGAATTTTTTGAACCATCTATGGCATTTTCAAATATTCAATATGTTGCCATATGTATCACAGATGCTCTGGGTAGCTTCTTTCGCTTTTAATCCTTTGTCGAATAAAAACAGTAAACAAGATCGCAAATGGGACTCATCAATTTCTGGCTTGGAAATTTTCACTATGGCTAAAAAAGTAAGACAAAAAACAGAGCTTAAAAATGACACCAACTTTGATGTATTCGCTCGACAGCAACCCGAGGCAAACTGACGGCAAAGGACGCAACCAAAAAAATGACATTTCTTTCCGCTTGATAAATTTTAGTAATTAAAATTAAATAAGCATCGTCTACTTTTGATACAAAGTGGCTAGAAATTCGGTAGTCGTGGCTTAAGTTTAAAAAAAAATCAAAGAGATATTTTGCCACTAAATACTACATTTATGCTCTTAGACCTATTATATAAATCATTTCATAGTTGAAACCATTTTCTGCAGTATTAAAGAAAACGAATCAATATTATCATCTTAAAAACAATTATTTCACTGCATATTTACAAACAGGATTATAATCTTATTTTTTTCTTATCTTCTTGATTTAAAGGATTATTTCCCAGTAAAAAAACTATCTCAAATATTAGTTTGTAATTGAAAAAAACAAATATTTTAAGCATGTTTTCCAATCTATTTTTGTAAAGGTTTTATGAATCAACGTCGTCGATCGATGATAATGAAATTCCCATATGATCATTTATAATAATAATTGAAAACCCCTGGAAAATTTGATGCCGAATTATTTTTTATTAAGGTTCGATCCGCGTGTTTTTCGAAGAGGAATTCAATTTATTGGACGTCGCGTGAATAGGTATTTCAGCAATTTGGCGATCATTGGAATCTCGTTGGAATGGTGGAGCTAGAATATCCTTTTATTGCTCCTTAATATACTGTCATATAAATTTTGTCCTTTTATCAAAAATTTCTTCATATCTCTTTCTTAATAATATCAATCGCAAAATTAGTAGTTGCCTTAGTATGCCCTTCGAAAATAGACGCTTGCCCTTGCATTGTTCGCTTTTGTGGCTTTTTATCTCCATTCAATTAAATTTTTCTCGAATTTTATGAGCAAAAACATAATTTAAATCTCAATTTAACTCGCCCTCTTATGCGTCCTATTTTTAATATAACATTCTTTGAATGTCCCATTAATATATGAAATGTAAGGAATGCCTCCCACGTACTATGTTTACGTTTTCATAAGTACATCAGTTTTTAAAGTCGCTCTGGGATTAATGCTTATTCGTTATTATAAAAATATGAACTTATGTGCATACTAATCATCATCTTTACTCTTTAATATATGCAAAAAACCCTACTCGTGATTCTCAAAGGTTAATTAAACTCGTAAAATACTTCAGCTTCTTCCAATTAGTAAGCATTTCTGTATTAATATTTATTTTAATTTCTCATGCATGCATATAAAAATTCACTCAATAAGTCTGAGGTTTTTTTTTTATGAAATGGCATTTTTTTTTTAAAAACCCTCAGACTTAAAAAAAAATTTTGGTGGTTAGGAGGATATTTTGTTACGTTTCACATATAGGCTCTGTGTCCTAAGTGCCAGGGTTGTCGAAATAGATTTTTTTTTCTACAAAAAAAATTGTCGATCCTGTTGCGTGCGGGGCCCGGATGACGGCGGGACCCGAGCAGCCTTCGTCGTCGCGACCCTCCGGAGTCGGAGTGCGCGGGCGACGGAGAATTGTTGGTCGAAGGTGACGGTGGAAAATCAGCCGGAAAGGAGTGCCGTGAGGAGGGTTGATTTAAATGCCAATAGTTCTGGGTGCATTTCTATTTATTTATTACCCAATTCGGAGAACCGCTGGCAACTTGACGAGCGATCTTTCCCGCATCGGGAAAGGGGGTGCGGCGGCGGCGGCGTACAGCGAGGCGAACGAGGCGATGGCTAGATCTTCGATTGAAGGTTCAGCATGGCTGGTGTTCGGCGTCTATATCAGGTTTCCTCTTCTGGTCGTAGAGCTCTTCGAAAGACATCTCCAAGTTTCCGACGAGTCGAAGAGAGTAAGCGCCGTCCCAGTCGATGTGATCCTCCGGCGTCGAAGTCCGGATCTCAAGTGACCTTTTTCGCTCCCCGGCAGCCCCTTTTATAGCAGGGTGCCGCCCGCTGATTGGTCCGTCTTGGCGGGAACTTTCCGCCCTGCATCTTCATACTAATTCCTCTAACTTCTTAATTCCTCGTGCGATGTTCACCAAACTTTCCCAGATTGTAGCCAGGATTATTTGATGAACATCTGGAAGCTCGCTCCGTCGATATAGGTCTTCCGGCGGAAGTAAATCGTGTTTTAGAGTTGTTTTATGATTTCACCGGGATTTCGCGATTCTGCGGTCGATCTTGTATGTATCGTTCCCAATAAATACATCAATTGATTACCAGTATTAAGATGAAGCTAATGATGTATAAATCATGAAGAAATAATTAAGATTTCCAGAGCTATGGCCGATTATAGCCGATAAAACTAGGCCTGTTTGCCCTTCTGGCTGCTCCTCGAAGCCATTGCTCCGGAACCCGAACTATGAGTCTCGCAATTCCTTCGTAATTAATTGTAGCTGTATTATAGCTTCGTCTTGATGTATTTATCTCGCAGATCGCCTGTGAATTCGTCCAGATATCGCCGTTATAATGGCCCGGAGCAAGTACAATTTTACGCGCGGCCGGCCGCGGCCGCGCGCGGCCGCGCGAGCGTCCGTTCGGCGACCTCCGTTCCTTTAGATATTCATCCGCACCGGACAAAATCTCTTCAAGACGACGATCAACGATGATTTCCCTATTAACAACGATTTATGCTGAAAATGCCTCCGCGTTCACGCAACAATCCATTTTCAAAATACCCTGTATATTTTAAGTCAGGGTATCCATGACAATTTGTAAAAAATCTGCTGAAGCTTATGTTGCAGAAACTCATAATTTTCTTTTATATAACAAAAATATGTGTAACAAATGAGTGGTACTCAGTCAAATTCTCAATCCTCGTATTGCTCTCCTTCGTCGCTGCAGCATTTGCCAATCGCCGCGTTGTTCGGATGTAGATATCGGCATGATGTTAATGATTATATAATTAATTGAAATATTACCAATCTCTATAATATCCGTAACTATAATAAAATACTCACATTTTTCTTTTTGTTCTACAGCCGATATTTCGAAATTTCGCAGCAATTTTCTTGATTCGACATTTCTGCTTTGAATTCAGAATTTCAAGAACTTGGACGTTGAATCTCGGATACGCATTAAGCTACATATTGAAATTTCACACCTTTCATCCGTAGCTTTGGCAATAAATTCTCGAATTTTGAGCGAACTCATTCAGGTCGTATTTTGTTTACGACGTTATGAGATTTGCAAATTATCGTCCTTTGTGCCGGCGATAACCTCCGAGATCAAATTTGACCTTCGCTCAAGACCTGGTCCATTAACATTTCATGCCATCTTAATATTGCGCCCCGTTTACACTTGAGAATTTTCTTTCTCCCGCGAGAATTTCCCTGATTAATTTCAAAATAAACCGGGATGAGCATTTTTTTGCTGCTTTTCGTGCTGTGTGGAGCGACGATGAAGACATTTTTTATTTCCTCGCACATCTTCAGGGATCCACTTGATTGCCGCGCAACACGAAGATAATCCTATTTGCAGCTTCCATAGTTGAGCTTCCTTCGTTGTGCGCTGTAATTAGTTCAGCTTGCGTAGCAGCTAATTACCCATATGGGGATTAATACATCATCATCAGCATTTATACTTAAACCAACACTATATTTGAGCCGGCAGAACTGTTGAGGCAAGTCAACTGTTTAATTAAAAGGTCTCCATTTTCTAGATGAAAAGATAGCATAAGAGCTCGCGATGTCATTGTCTTTCGCACTACGCACGATTCATTTTTGTTACATAGTATTGTGCATGGAAGATCATGAAAATAAGATGCCAGTAAAACTATATTTTTGTAAGAAAAATCGCAAATAAAAATACTTATTAATCTTATTTAATTCTTTGCGATCCTCTGCCTCACCTGTTGAGAGATCAATTTTATTCCAATGGGTTCTATGTTGAGTGCATATTGAAATGTTTATATGCATAGATTTTTATCGTTTAAATGCTACTCCATATTGGTGTAAAATGTATAGAAGTTGTAGTTGGCGACCACATTTTTAAAACGTATATTCGCTTTGAAAAACCATGTCAAAATGGTTGGCAATGGTCCCATAAAAGGTATTGCTAAAAGCCACCACAAAAAAAATAATAGGTAAATTTAACCACACATAAAATTTTAAAAATCTTCATGAAACTGATTAAAGTATAATCGTTTGTGAAACTATTACACACAAAAATATTTGCAGATACAACGATAAACATGTTGAGAGCTGAACCATCAAACTGAAAATCTTACATGGGCTAAATTTTAAAAACCCATTAGGCCCTCGATAAGCGCGGTTTCATATTACGATCATTATGCGGTATTAGGGCACAGAAAATATCAAGTTTTTCAATTGATGATATTTCAACCACGATTTCAAATTGTCGAATATAAAGATGTCATATTTTTCATTAAGAGTTGAGCACTTTCTTGGATTCCTTGAATTACGCGGTAACTTGAGTAATTATTTTACATTCTCTTTTTTCCAATCGAATTTTTAAAATACTGCTCTCGTTTTCCATTTCTTTATTTCAATTGCTTTCGTGATCATTTCGCCGTATACTACACCAATTTATGCGCCAAATCAATGAAGATATTTCCATTTTAGTGATTGTTCTGATTTCAAAGTTTCGCCAATTTATTGTGCTACGTTTACTTTCACATACCCGTGTGTATAATTGCCATACGTTTTGTTCCATTTATTGAGTAGGTTTGTTTTATTGATATTTTTATGAAAATTCGATATAGAATCTAATTTCTTGTTGTAAAACGATTTTTGAAGTTGATGAGGCTTATCTTAATATTGAGTTTCAATCCTCAACTGCTTTGGCTATTTTACATATTTACGATATATAATTATTTTTACAAAGTTGATTGATTCTTTCTTATTTTGTCGTTTTGATATTGTAAGTAAAACAAAACTGCAGTCTACTGCAATGGTGTTGCTGTCAACATTTATAACAATTTTTGAGACCTGTAAATAAATATTATTTAAATGTCTTATACCTACATGACTAAAACTTATCTTACCTTATCTGACTAGCTTCATTTATCCCTTACAAGAGTAGACTCGTGTGAATATATAATTTTTAAGAAAAAATATAACTTATTCTTATTTTCTTTGTTCGTAATTTGGAAGATGGACGGTTATATACGGTGAGCTGTATTGGGAGAATTTTTTGTTTATTTTTTTTTCTTTTTCTCTTCTTTTTCATATTGTTTTTGTGGGTGTGACGTGTTCTGGCTTTTTGAAGTGACTTTCTTAAGTGAATTGTCTTTTTTTTCTTCTATGCTTGTCGTGGTTCCTGTATTGTTTGATCTGAATTTATTAGGAGGTGTTACCTCTAATTCTCTTTTTTTATTTTTGTTGCCCTTTTTCCTTCGTCATTCGTTTCGGTGTTCTTCTTTCTAGATAGTTCTCGGACTTTTAATTTATTGTACCTTAGGAAGGTGTCTTTCCCTGTTTATTTCTCTTTTTTCAGTTGTTTCATTAGTATTCTTCCTTGTTTCAAAATTCTTCTAACGCTCTTCAAATCTGTCCTAGCACAATCAACATTAACATCATTTTTTATTATTTGAAAAATGTTATCCTCTAATTCATAATAGCCTCTCTGTTCTTCTTTTACTCCAAATAATATAATATTTTTTCCCAAATGTGATTTCAATGCCAGATATCCTTTCTTGTTTCAAACTGGTTTCTTTAATTTTTTCTAGTTCGACATTTATTATCTTGAATTTCTGCTCTATGATGATGATGATTTGTTCTGTAATTCTGTCTTCAAACTTTTTCAGTATTTTATTTATATTATATTTATACTATATTGTAGCTTTGAAAGTTAATAAGCAATACTTCAATCAACTTCCCGCACTACAACTTTAGCCACGTCTACTGAAGCACTAGCCATTTTGTATCGAAAACAAGCGACGTTTATTTAACAATAATTAACAGAAACTACTTGTAGACAAAATAGCAGTCTTGTATATTTTAATTATGTACAATTATTCAGGTTAAAACTTCAATCAAAATGGTTTTTTTTAAATTAATTTCCGCAACGTCGAAAGCTTGATATACTGTAACTTTCCCTGCCAACATTGTATGAACACTGATTGAATCATTGTATTATTTTTTTTTAACTCAATGTGACAGACATATTTAGTAAATTTATTTTTGGTAATTTTAAACTCAAATAAATTTTGGTTGTCATTTGACATGAAAATTGGATTTTCTTAAAAATGTCCAGTCCCTGCAGATATTTTTTCTTTGTTTAAATTTATTGATACATGAAATATTCTTCGAAAGCATGACACCCATGGGAATTCTGTCTGATTCGTGCGGACTAAATTTGCTCTCTTTCAAAAAGTATCATCTCTCTCGAGTATTTTTGTGTCAAATTTTTGTATTTATTTACCCATCTCAGACGCTGATACTTCATCTTAATTTTTGAATTCTTCCGTACAGCAAATCCTGTGAGATGAATCTCCTTCGAATTGTTCATTTGCTTATTTTCATAGCAATTCTTTACATCTTCACATCTAGTTTGCAGGATAAAAATAAAACGATTTTCGTATTAATATATGATCATCGCTTATATATTAAAGCAAAAACATCTCAAAGCATATTAATTATTTATAAGCGTTTAAAATTGTTAATTTTCAATTTTTCTTTGTGTTTGAAAATAAAATCGATTTACTCAAATTACTCTGTAACGTAATAATGTTTTATGAATTTTTCAACAACAGCTTTGCTTGAAATTGTTCTAAAGTAATAATTAATTCATATCTGTATAAACATATTACAAAATTTCATCGCCGGGGGTGTTATTATCAGAAATTCTTCAACTTTGTACAACGGTCGTGTCTTAACTCCAAAAGTCAAATTTATAGAACGAACAAAGGCTCTCGGCTTATGAAGTTGAACAATTGAAAATGTGGCAAAATCTCATTACAATGATCGACATACTTTTAAAATGTGTGTGTTTTATATTATTGAATAGCATTATTTTTTAAATCAGGACTTTCTTCCTTTTAAAGTCTTTTAGAAAAAAGATTTTTGTAGTATTTTGGTAGTTTTGTTTAGTTTGTTTTTAAATATAATAATAATCAAATTTTTGAAAATCAAACTGGCTGATATTTATTGGGTTGATCATCTCAATATTTATATGTCCAGGAAAATAGAATAAACCTGGATCGAGATGATTCCAAATATTAATATTTCCTTATTTTTATTGTCTGGGTTTAATCCCGAACCTTTATAATAAAAGTTCAGAATCTAAACCAATATAACAACACTTGGTTTATAAATATCTTCTTACACAATAAACTTATTACGCTTAATACAATACGTTGTCTTGTATGTACCTGTGTCTTTTGTCTGGATATCATTTTTTAATTTAAATGGAGATAGATAAGCTGCAGCTGAACTTAGCTCTCCAAAGTGGGGATTAAGCTTGAAACGAAGCTAGTCAAGTAAAGTTTTTATTGATTGCAGCACATTGTTTTTTATACTCTCATCTTAATCTGAAACTCAATGGAGAACTCTATGCTTATTAATAGAACAGTGATTTAAATTTAAAAATATTTTTCATTGTATAGATAAAAATAATCGGCTTTTGTAATTTACAATGGTGTTATTTATGATTTCAGGGGTGACCAGACAAGTTGGAGATGCTCTACTGCTTGAGAGGTCTCAGCGAGCTGGTCGCGTGGTCAGCATCGGCATAGCACCCTGGGGCATTGTGGAGAACAGCAACGAATTATTAGGTCACAATCGGGACGTACCCTACCATTCCATTGCTTCTCCGAGGTAATTAACCAGATAAATATTTTCTTCAGTCTTCGACTACAGGACGTCATTTATCTATTTGGGGGGCCATTGCGTCTTAAAGTGTGGGACCTTCAATTAATCCTCTTTCTATTGTAAATCAGTTACTCATAGATGGTCTTGCTCGGTTTTAATGATCGTCTTAGTATTTATTAGTTCAGATCCAAGAAATCAGTTTATACATGTATCAAGACGATTAATCGAAAATATCAATACTGTGTACTCTCGATTATCCGTGTAATAACGTGGAGTGGGGTCGAATAAAAAGACTCTCGTCTTAGATAATTTCTTTATTAATCACGAGAGAGACCGTGCGATCTGACCACGGGAAGCACGTCTTCCCGCAGCCAAGGTTATCTGACGACCGTCACTACAATATTGATCGAAATTAAAGCTAGAAACACTTGTTCAACCATGGCAAAATATTCTTCTTGGCATGGAAACATATTATGCATTCTGAAGAGCAAATGATATAACTGAAATATGTGAATTATTGGAAAATTTAAAATGTTTTGTAAACGCGGGATCGAAGAGTGGCTCGATCATGATTTAAATGATTCAGGTTTTGAATGCATGGATGATACAGATTTCATTTCTTTAGTTTCTCAAGAGAAAGAAAATGAGAGTGATACTTCAAAGGAAGAAAATACTAATGATTATATTAGTCATAAAACGGCATTAAATTATTTTGAAGCATTGTTAGATTATTATAGTAAACGTGATATTATATTCGAAACCAAGTAGAAATTTGATGATTTGGATTATCCATATCTTCCAGTTATCCGTGTTCTTCGTCCTCAGCATTAGCCCGGATAATCAAGAGACTACTGTATTACCAATTTTCGAAATTTATCACAAACAAATATGATATAGATGATAATTAAACTATGATAGAATTCTAAATATCATGAAATTCTATGATACCCTCGTTGTATTTGTGTTGGTCGAGGCCAGATAAAAATCCATGATCCTTTTTTTAAATCGAGTATGTTTGTGAACGATGCATTTAATTTTGATACAAAGCAGACCCATTTTACATCAGGATAACGCTCAACTGCACATATCACGAATCACATATACGAAATTGTCTATTCAAAGTTAAATTTGCATAAATATATTTAAAAAGAGCTGCACAGCTTTACAGTTATTTAAGCAGATTCTTCTGTATATTAAATTTGCTATTGGGCATTTAAATATTTAACCATACGCTTAGCGATCACAGTACCACGAAAGCCCTGTGAACGAATCATTTTTCTATTTTTATTTCATTTGAATATCCTGAAAGATTCGCATATTCCTTATTTAATTCATTTCGCTTTGAATATGAATCAATCTTTATTTCGGTCGTGAATTATTATTAAACGTTTGAATATTAACCCTTAATTATAATGTTTGAATGTATTCGAATCTGAAACCCCGGCTTGATTGTTGTTTGAATTAATATGGTTGTCGAATCAAAACTAAATTTATATCGTCTGTTTGCTTGTTACTGGAGAAATAGAAGATTTAATATTATGAATCCTGAAACATGACGTTTAATTGAATTCAATGCGCATATTGTAAAGCCCTAATTGATTAGTTTACATATCCGAATGATGGATGGCTTTAACTATTCCGGGCTTTGGCTTTCAACTCCAAGTGCGGTTTTAGTAATAATTAATTCAGGAGAGATCACGTCTAATTCCCGCTCAAGACTTTGCCATTCAACGCTACAAAAGACTGCGGCGAAGACAAGCCACGTAGTTGGAATCATTGGAATTCCATAGACGAGTTCTTGGTGCATCAAACGGTACCCGATTAGGGATTCAGTCTTGTATAAAAGGAAGAAGTTTGAACAAACCAACAGTTGCCTAATAAAATCTCAGGTGTAATTTAAATTAAAGATTGTTAGGTGGTTTATTTTGGTTCGGATGTAAAAATAATACATCATCATATAAGATGTACCCATAAAGATTTTCGTTTTTTAAACGAAAGATTTGAATGCTAATTTTTTTTAAATTTGAACATATTATTACAAAATGTAATTTACATCGTTAGATATAACCTCTTTCCACCTATCTGATAACATTTTAATGCCTTTATCATAAAAAATCACGAGCTTTGAACGAAAATATTCTAAAAGTCCATTTTTGAACTCATCATTTATTTTGTAATTTTTCCCATCCAAATAATTCTGTATGGATCTAAAAAGATGGAAATCCGAAGAAGCGATGTCTGGAGAATAAAAAGGATGTCAAGTTGTCTTCCATCCAAGGCTAAAGTCGTCTAAAAATGGCGTTTCGGATTCCATTCTTCCACTCTTTTATGAGAAAATGTTAAAGCATTAAATTTCGAATAAATTCTTCACTCAGTGAAAATCGATCCATTATAAATTGGCTTGTTAAATTTGAATTTGTAAAATCACAATTTATTCTTGATGAGTATAGTCACCGAAAGAGCACAAAACACGACTTGAAAGTCCAGCGACCTAAGTGCAACTAATCCCCAAAACAGTCGAGCAATAAAACGAAAACCATATTGGGTTCTACTTATAGATACATGGATCGAAAATCGATGAACCTATTTATTATTCCTTATTTTAAAATTGATAAGTAATCATAGATGTTATATATAAATTTTCAAAAATAAAATCATCATTATAAATTCATTTTAGACAACAACCCATTCATTCATCACAATCGTTATAACTTAGCAATGGTCTTTGTTAGAGGATCTGACGTTGATTATGATTGATCTGTTTGAAATTGAAGTGAGATTAATAGGGTTCAAATTTACGTAAACACGCCCTTTTTAAATTACTTTTAAATTTACTCATAATTTCAAAATTTAGCTTATTTTTTGACCTTTTACGTATAAATATTACGAATAATTTGTAAAATTAAGTGTCAAATTCCTACATTTTTTTCAAGTGTATTTGAGATTGCCGATCACTTTTAATAATAAAGAAATTACTCATCTTATGAAATATGTATATAATAAATACAAACTTTAATTTTAATGTTCAATAATAAAATTCTAGTCATCGATATGGAACTATACTTGTATAATATTTGTTATACTTGTATATACCTTTAGATATAAAGTATGCCTCTGATCAGAACGATTCACCATAAAATAAATACAAAATAGTTTTAATATTTATACCAAAGTGAAGGTTGACACTGATAAGTATTACAAACAGTAGGAAGTCAAAACAGGAAGTTTTTGATAATGATAATACATATTATCGTAGTATTCCAAGTAATATTTATTAGGTAATTACAATATCACTAGTAACATGATATGTATGATTAGCCAACGATTAGTGTTATTAAACGCTATAATGGCCGGTGATACAACGTGTGCATCATTCCAACCGTCGTTATTGCATATATAAATTGCAACCCGTGTATAACGTGTCCACTAAACATTATGGATCCATGGTACAACCCTTGTTTCATTTAACCAAATGGTTCCCATTGTTTTTAAATTAAAAAGATCTAACAATTTCTGCCTTTAATTCTCTTTTTATGTATTTATTATTGAAACAATGATTTGATCTTTGACGGTCAGCTGACGTTAGCAAAATATCCAAATTGTATCATTCAATATGGGGACAATGATTATATGATGCACGTTTGTTACACTCCTCAAGATAATAAGAATCAAATCTAAATAATTTTGTCAAAATATCGTGTGGACAATGTGTGTGGAGATATTACTAGAAATCTAAATATTTATCCCATCAAACCTTTTTTTTAAAGCTCCTAGATTACATAGCTACACACATGACGCACAAATGCACCTCCCGTGTCTACCGATTATACCGAAAAGACGCACATATGCGTAACCCGGCGAGAATACGTTAAAATATATTAAATGCTTCTAAAGCTACAGCAATTTATATAACAGCTTCTATTTCGGGCAAAATTTTCGTTTTTTGCCCGCTGCAGAGAAAATTATTACACGAAATGGTGCCCCGACAGAAATGTGTTAGCATTCAATAATTTATTGAACAAAAAGATCTATGCATACATTTTGAATACATTTGAATATATCTATAGTAAAATCGTGCTAGAAACTTTTCCAAGCTTTTAAATGTTGTCTGCTTTCATAACGTCGATGAGTTCTTTTATCGGCAAAGTCGAGCGCTACGATTGTGTTTCTTTGAAATGTCTTTTCATATTTGCATTTTTTGCAGACAACTTTTTTTTCGCATATTTTCATACTTATGCAAATTAAAAAGTAGTCGATGATTTCCGAAAATGTCCATATAACATGCATGTAACAAAAAGGAAAACCAAATAATGATTTTATAAGTCTTTATAGTCAAGAATATCATAAATAGTTCGAAATATTTTTAAATAATGACCACAAAAATATATCTTGACAAAGAAGAATCTTTAAATCCATAGTTCTGGATCGTATTTATCGATGTATAAGGGCTTATAGTTAAGAAATGTCTATATTGTGTGAATTTGTGCAACCCTTTTATTAAGCCATGAAGCATATTACTTCTTGCTATGAATTATATACTTAAAAAAATGCATTATTCGTCCATATAAGGACACTTTACCAGACTCTTGGCCTACATTTACTGTAAAAAAGTTCTTTTGTGCATTTGCTGAGTTATAATTGGTGGTATTTATGTTGAATTGCAAATCTAGGAAAAACATCATATATGTATTGTAGTGTACAATTGTTGTAAACGAAAGAAGAAGAAAATGATACATAATCAAGGGCTTATTCTTTAGTATGTTAACATAAGTCTCATACGGCAACAATCTGTAATATTGATTAAATTTGAAACTTAATCGAGGATTATTAAAAGGATAGATATTATGTTTTAAATTAACATTAGTCCTATTGAGTCCATTGTAGATCCAAGTGTCATTTGGTTGTTTTATGTATTATTATTGATGTTTACAAAGTATTAAAACATTTAATAAAAGCTAACTCTCATATCACTTTTTATCATTTTTGTTTTTTCTTAGATCCAAGTACGCAGTTCTAAACAATCGACATGCATATTTTCTCTTGGTGGACAATGGAACAGGTGGAAAATACGGTGCTGAAATTTTGCTTAGAAGAAAATTGGAAAAATTTATATCTTGCCAAAAACTTCATCCATGTAAGTATATTTGCCATGAATCTGTTTTGGATCTTCAAGAAAATCTTTGATTAATCCGTGCTAAGTTATATTCATATCATGATTGAAATTTAGATTAGCTGTCTTACATCTGAATTAATTAGCATCCTTATTAACAATGCATGATATGAACGATCCTCACTGGAACGCCATCCATATTAATTGTCTTATTAGATCAACCTATTATTAATTGCCGCCACATTTTTAGACACACATTCTTCCACTCCCGTCGTCTGCTTGGTAATCGAAGGAGGAACCCATACGGTGAGGGCTGTCCTGGAATACGTAACCGATAACCCTCCTGTTCCAGTTGTCGTGTGTGATGGCAGCGGTCGAGCTGCAGATCTCATTGCTTTTGTTCACAAGTAAGCTTCGTATAATAGATAAGAATAACACTTGAAATTGCTAATATTTTATAAAATAATTATATGGACGATTTTGGGAGGTTGTGTATTTACAGCAAGTTTTCATCCCTTTAATTTATTATTCTGCATAAATACAATTCTAAAAAGAAGAAGATTGCTTATAATAATATATTACATGTCTATTAATGCGAAATCATATGAGATACATTGACGAGAATCATAAGTAGTCGAATTATTGTATGTGGATTAGCTTCCACTGTAGCTCTTTAATCTTCCTCACTAACGCCTGTTTTTTATCTTCCCTGAGGCTCATTGTCGAGATTTATATTACTGAAAGATTTTTTGTTCACATATCAATCTTTTTCTGAAAGCTGTCCCAATTTTAACTCGTACAAAAAAAGTACGAGTAAAGTAAACGTCTACTGCGGGGGTTCGTCGACGATCTCCTGTAGGTCCTCCTTGAATGACTTATGCCATCAGATATCTTGTGATATGGACTAGTAATCACTACCAAAGGCTTGCTAAATTGATAGAAATGTTTCGGTGGCGGACTTTCCAAGTTCAACCTCTTGAAGAGGTAAGACACAGAGTTGTGTCCAAATTCCAGTGATTCAGAAAGAGCATTCTTACACGTTGAACTCGGAGACTAACAGACGGAAAGTGTCTTGCAAGTTGAGTTTGGAGAGAAACCGAGACAGAGAGATTATCTTACAGGCCGGAGATTGTGAATGGGAGACAGAGACAGAGAGAGTATCTTGCGCATATCGTACGATTGTATAGATCGTTAACCCAAATTTATCGGCTAATAATGATATGTAAATGATATAATGAATCTATTTCAAGTGTATTGTTTATATTTACGCAAAAAATACCGAATACTGTATGCTATCGACAGTGTTTATTTTTTATGTACAAGCTTCGTTCACGCTGCGACGTTCCTGACAGACAAGTGGATTTGTACGGATGATAAGTGGCGGACATACAAATATAGCATCTATGTTTATAATGATTTAAAATTAGCTCACTACTCAAAGGTTTAACGCAAAATTTAATGGTTATCCATTGCGCCGTGTTACATTGCTTCAAAAAGAGGTTCACGGGAACACACACCCTGAATCTGATAACTTGGAAGCAACTTTTTAATGGTTTTTAAGGGTCTAAGCTAACACTCTCCTCAACTTAACCCAGCAGGTTAGATTGTGTTGCAGGATATCGTTGCGTCTGAGAAAAATTGGACGCATTACTTTTTAAACGCACCCTGTATGTTATATTTCATTTCATATATTGCTCGGGTACCAATTCGTTATACCTTTAATTTCATTGTTTTAAGATCTGCCACTATAACTTGGCACGCTTCGTTCTCAAAATAATTTCACAAACTTACAGCATCTTAGGAATTCTCAAGTTCAAATATACTTAAGCATTAATTCTCCATTCTCATAACTCTTACACATTTATACAATTAATATTTAATTCTACGTCAGCACAGCGCTACGTTTATGTTAATTGTTCTATTCTCCAAGGATAAACGATTACAAAAGTCATTTTAAAAGTCTCTAAAATTCAAACACTATAAAACTGTCGTTCCTTGAATCAATTTGTATTCCCAATATGTTCAGACTTTCAGCAGTAAATAGCATTCTAAGCGACACTACGTTTAACAACCACAATTTATTACGCAGGGACGATCGTCTGAAACACGTACTATCAAAACGACAAAAAATATTTTCTTATTCTCCTACATTAAGACGTCTTCATTCCTCGTATAATATGGCGCAAACTGTTTATATCAGCACCGGCGGTCACAATTTAGACAGCAATGAACAACACTTGTCATCAAAGTTTTGCGCAACTTTTACCGCAGCCTTTTCGCACAGAAGCTGCAAATTAAACCCATATTTCCCGTTTATTAAACGCCTCGTGAAACTTTGCTAACATCTGAACAAAAAAATAAACCTTCATCCCTGGATGAGCGGAATCTACTACGTGCGTTGCTTCAATTTCGAACGAGCGCACATCGCCTCTGAAAATTGCTCGTTCTGTTATTAAAATATTATTTATTTATATACAACTAAGAATTTTTAAGTACTCTCGATAGTTATTTTAAAAATATAACATCAAACGAAAATTGAATAGGGAATGAAGTTCAAATCTTCCATTAGCAAACTTAGTGTTCAAGATTTTTTTTACAACACATAATTATAAAGCGAACGTTCGCTGAACGAACGTTCGATGGAATTATTTTTTTTAAATCCATTCTTCATTAGAATTTATTGAATAAATAAAAAAATCGAGGAAAGGCGAATAAGTTGAAGCTTGTGGACTTTTCCATTTAAATTTGACTATGTTTTAATTGGTATAAGAAAAAAACGGGGTGTCTAATGATCCTATCATAAGCAAGATCAAATTTCATTAATTCTCATTTATTAAAAATATCAATACACAGTCAACCCTCCTATAATGACTAGATAGGGACCGCGGTATAGAAAAAAGGGCTATAGAAAGTTAGGTGCTCATACAAATTTGGGGTTAGGTTTTTTCAATTGATGTAGGCAATTTTAAATAAATTAGCAATTTTATTATTATTTTTCCATTTTTGTATTTTAAATGACCTTGAAAGTGTTTAGTTTATTTTCCCGACCTATTTCATTCGCAGAAGTCGAGTCAGGGGAGTTCAACGCGACACTTTTTAAAATTGAAAATCCCTGAAAAGTATAAAGAACGCACTAAAAAAACGTGTGGATCGATTTCCTTGATGATAAATGGTTCGATGGCTATTCAAGTACGGTCTTATTTTTCGAATATTATCAACAAAAACGATTAGTTAAGTCAAGAGAAAAAACATAATGAAATGCGCTTTATAGCAGGGTTGACTGTACGTATATTAACCCTATAAATACCGCTCGCACAAATAAATGCATTCCATCACTTCACTTTTATATACCAAAAAAACACGTTAAACTTTATTTTTGCTCAAGGTAAGTACCTTTTCTGTTATATATTATTCTAATTTCTTGCCACATTCATCAACATATTGCCGCAGGGGCTAGTTTTTAAAACTACTAATTTAATTTTAATTCGTTGGCTTGTAAAAGAGTTATGATTTTTAAGATAATTTTAGTTTTTTCCAAAATTCTCATAATCTTAAACGTTATTTATTGAAAAAAACTTCTTTACTATTTAAGTAATAAAATTATGTTACTGTATATCAAAATGCGAATGGAAGAAAGAAAAATACAATGCTAATCACTTATATATTATATTTAGAAACGGGGAAAATTCCTCTCTTTACATAACATCTTCCTTATATATAAAAATGATATCTATTTGTTCGTATGTAATGCACTGACATACCATTCATCAGATTGCGATAAAACTTCGTTCACTTATTGCTAAGGATTGCGCGAGTAACATAGGCATAGTCTAATATGCAAAAATCAATGTTTGTCTGTCCGTATTTAATGCGCTTCCATGCCGTTCATCCGATTGTGATAAAACTTTGTCAACTTACTATTTACACTTGTGGGAATAACATAAACATAGTAAAAATATTATATAGATGCACCATGTTAGCGCGTATTGGTCTGGTGAAATGAAGTTTGGGCTGCGGGGACGAGGAGAGAAAGTTCTTATGCTTTGGATCCCAGCTCTTCGGCTCGCGCTACACGTAACCTGAAGCAATAAACCACTTACTGCGTTTCTTTTCAAATAATTATTAAGCATTTATGGCATTGCAACACATGCCGGGTATTCGCTAGTATGAAATATTTGTTAAAAAGGAAACCCGTTGCATTTGCATCCAATACGTTGATCAGAATTTATTCAGATCCATCAACTCTAATATTCGAATATTCAACCAATTTCATTGGCCCCTACTAATGACGATCATCTATTACCATTTGTCCTTTAAAGGGTTATAATTTTGTTTTTTTTTCTCAAAGGTATGCTTCAGAGAGCGGTGAACAATCAATCTTAGAGAATATGAAAGAATATTTGTTAACTACTATTATGAAAACTTTCGAAGTTGGAACGCAACAAGCGGAATGCCTTTATAATGAACTTCTGCAATGCACAAGGAAAAAAAACTTGGTGAGTAATTTTTGATTACTTTTACTTGTTTAACTTTTTTTTTAAATTTTAATACACACTTTTTTTGCCTTATAAAACGTGTATTGATTTTTAATCCAAATATGCCCATGAAATTTTCTTCATTGACTAAATTTTAAGTTCCGAGTGCAAGAAATAACACACAACTAATTTAAAGATTTGTCTTTTTTGAATTGGAAATGCTTTAATACATCTTTCACGATGATAGCATTAAGCCTTTGGTGCGTATAAAATTACGGCAATTCGATCGTGCTCATTAACACGTGAAAATAAGACGTCTTACTTATAGATCAATAGGCATATTGGGGTGAATATAGAATGTCAGCCACCAAAAGCTCAATCAAAAAGACGATCAAAGCCAATAACATCAACACCATCCAAAGGACAAATATCTTGCGAAGATTTTTCAAATTTAAAGGCGGATGAACAGACGTAGACATCGGTCTGTGCATCTTACCAAGCAACAAGTTGTGCTTGTCTTCTTCTTTCCAATGTGTGAACATTCCTGCTTGATACAGCATGTCTTGCGCTCGATCGAACGTATTGCCTAAAGGTGAATTGCTTGGAATCATTTGGGCGCAATATTGCCATTTCACAATCTGTTTCATTTCGTAGATCATATCCTCCCCTTCTTCTGTGTAATATTGATCTATGTAAATCCTGGAGACGAAATCGGGACAAAGCATGGCGTAAATCTTTTTATGAGCCAACCTTCTAGTGACGCCGACTGGGTCGTAGAAAATAAATTGTCTGGCATAAAGCTTTCTGCGGATTTCGGCTTCTTCAGGGCTCATGTCTTCTATTCCAAATATCAGATCATCGCGAGCCGATATCATATTGGCTATCATCAAATCGGATTTTTCCAAGTCTTCAAAAGTATCGATCTCGAAAGATTTGTCCAGGGTTAAATTAGTCACAATTGTGCCGATATAGACATTACTCACAAAGAAAGCCCAAATCGACAAGCTTAAAAATATGATTTTTTCCCATTTCGACTTGGGCAATATGATCGAATTAAAGTGTATTATCCTCACGCAATTCATCAAAACAACAATAAAGCATTCGTATATCATCTTTTTGTATCTATGCTTTAATTCT
This sequence comes from Stenopsyche tienmushanensis, assembly GCA_008973525.1. Taxonomy (NCBI): domain Eukaryota; kingdom Metazoa; phylum Arthropoda; class Insecta; order Trichoptera; family Stenopsychidae; genus Stenopsyche; species Stenopsyche tienmushanensis. Next base: position 554,087 of record WACJ01000152.1, read on the forward strand.
TTAATTTTAAACCACGTCCAAGCAATAACAAGAAGCGAAATAAACAGCAAAGAAACAGTTTGCGCCGATCTATCCAATACGGCCAATATCAATTTGATCGTTTTGTGCTTTTCATTAATTTTCGGAACTATTATAACAAGCTTCGATTGTACAAGAGATTTGAGGAACTTAATGTTTTTGAACGGCTGATACAGGACTATTCTATAATTGCCGGATAAATCAGAGTAACCCTCCTCCATGTCTAGCAATCCACCTGATAGGCTCCCATTTTCGGTTTCTCCTCCATATGCTAAACCGTCTCTTGGTAGACAATAAACCGGCTTAAAATTCATTATCTTCGCATATTCCGCCACCACCCTACCTTCGCTGCCCTTAAATCTTATTAGATTCCCTTCATCGTCAAATACAGGCTCGGATAATCCATTGAAGTCATGCATCGTTATTCTAAGAGGGAACCCTTGCAAATTTTGCGCCTTACTGTCTATTACTTTCCTTATACGTTTACCTTCCCTTCTTACATTATTTTCATTTAAAAGATATTCTTGAAAGCATCTTTGTACATCCCCATCGATGGCTCTGTATGGGTTGTAAATTGTTATCTTAACCCATCGATCATTTGAATTTTCAACGACGAACACGTTGAAGAAATGAAAAGTTTTCCACGCCCAATGAGACAATTGTTTATTGTCTTCTTTCGAAGGCTCCATCAACAGTATCAATACGAAGTCTTCTCCCCTGTTTATTAGGGATCTATTGTACCAATTTTGCATTATATTCTTGGCTGAATCATAATCGACGCACATTATGAAGCCTTTTGGAGATTTTTTCAAAATTTTCAGACTCGACGATTTTTTTGGTACTTCATACTTGTCATTCCTAAAAATAACATTTACTTTTATATCACATTTGTATTTATGAATAACAATGTGATAGATCAATAGTAAAATATATTAGGTATCCCCGAAAGAAATCCATTATTTTCGCACGCACTTGTTTGAGTTCAGTTTGTGTCCAGGTCCATAAATGCAAACTCACTTGCTCTATTTCGTAAGAATGAGATAGGAAACTTGCAAGAGAATTCGATGTTATCCGTTAATAATGAAAGCGATTATATGTAAAAAATAATGGTTTTCTTACGGGATAACCTTATATAATAATACTCGTTGAAGACCTTATATAGATGTCTTATAGTCAACATTTATGACCGTATAAGATTTGAATAAAATACAATGACGCAATCAATTTCGTCATCTGTCATTGCTGCATCGATCATATCCAGTCACTCTTCGTATTCGTTCTTAGAATTTCAAATTACTTTATTAAAGACTAACTCTTTCGGCAACATTATAATAAGTACAGATGAAGAACAGGCATCAAATGTTGAAATAAATATAACAGTCTTCTTGCAACAAAGTTCACATAAGAAGGATGGCTCGAAACGTTTCATAATTGAAAAAGTTTAATAACTATCAAAACTTTGATAGATAAACGGTGGAAAGCGGCGGTTGTTATCATTGTACAGCTGGCTTAATGGTTTAGTCTGGATGAAAATGTCAATCAACGTGTGAAAAATATTTGACAAGATAAAAACCACGATTACGAGATCTAATAAGCCAACTGCGAGAATACTAGACCTTCCCGCGTCCAAGACAATCGGTCGGATCCCAAGCCCCCCCCCCCCCCCCCCAATACTACTATTATTATATAACCTCACGTGTCATTGTCGTATTACTATAGAACAATTGGAAGTCAATCTGGTCCCTAGTGCCCACTAATGAGCTTTGTGTATGAGGATATTGTTATGTCTTTACATCTATTAGGCTGGGGAATAAGTTCGTAGCGTTTTTTATATTATTTTGTTTAACAACTTTTTTTTGCTTTTTGGCAAAGTATATAATATTAATTCAATAGAGCTCTTTCTGTTCTACAAATCTGTGTTACTAATCTTTCTGAATAATTAAATTTTTATTACCTTTGAGTCTTAAAAATGGAATATCCAGGAGGCAAAAAGCAATACTTTTGACACCTACTCTTCTTCGCTTTTCATCGAAGTCAAAAAGCTATTGAAGCAGCCCGGAACATTTGCAACGTATACGGAGAAGGTGAAGTGAGTCTACAGCACGAAAATGGTTTTAAAAGCTATAAAATTGGGCGATTTTGATGTTGACGATATGTCCTGTAACGGAAGACCTTCTGAATTCGACGAAGAGTGTCTTAAAGCACTTTTGAAGGAGGGCGGTCGCCAAACAAGTCGTGAATTGGCCAAAAAATGAATTGCGATCATAAAATGATTCTCAATCAATGGGATTTGCCGAAAAATTGGGAGCCTGGGTACCTCACGAGCTTAACGAAAACAACAAAGATAATCGCCTAAGAGCCTGCCTAGCGCAACATGCGTTAATAAATAGCGCTTTTTGTAACAAATCGCCATGGAGGATGAGAAATGGTGCCTTTACATAAACATGAAGCAAAGAAAGGAATGGGTGGCTCCAGGAGATACACCAAAGCCGAGAGCCAAGCCTGATCTCCATCCAAAGAAGATCATAATCTGCGTTTAGTGGGACTGGGAGGGCATGGTGCATTGGGAAATGCTCGAAAAGAATGCCACGATAAACAAAGAGCTCTACATAGCTCAGCTACACCGCGTGAAAGAGGCTATTCAACTGAAAAGATCCCATCGACAAGGCCAAACCATACACCTTCACGACAACGCAAGGCCCCATGTTGCACATGTCATCAAAGCCGCACTCCAAGAGCTCGAATGGGAGATTCTTCAGCATCCGCCGTATTCTCCACACCTTGCACCGATGGATTATCAACTTTTTTGCTCCCTGTCGAACCATATGAGAGGCTTTACCTTCAACAATGAAGATCTTAAAAACTGGCTCAACAAATTATTCGATACCAGACCGGGCGTTTTTTTGGCAGAACGACATCGACAAATTGGTCGAGAGGTGGGAGGAGATAGTAAACAGCAACGACGAATACATAATTAATTAATTTATTGTTAAAATTATTGATTTTTGTTTAAATAAAAGTTTTTGATAAAAACGCTACGAATTTATTCCCCAACCTAATATATAAAGAAAATTATTTATTTATAATTAAATTTATAACAATTTTTGAGAACCTTATATAAATATCTTATACATACAAGATTGAAACTGTGTTGTAGCTGTTTATAATAAATATTATATATATATATATACTTAATATTGTAATACTTTGAAAGTTGCAATACTTCAATCCAGTTCCCATGCTACAACTTTAACCAAGTCTACTGAAACCTTGTAACCACATTGTATCAAAAGTAGACGACGTTTAATAAACAAAAAATAACATAAACTACTTGTAGACAAAAAAGCAGCTTTTCTGGAGACCGCACGAGCCATGGAATAGGGCACTTATCTAGACAAAGAAATTCAGTGGTGTCAGGTCTGAAAATCATGCAAGCCACAAAATAGAGCATGTCCCTAGATAAAGAAATCCAGTGGTGTCAGGTCCGGAGACCATGTAAGTCACGGAATAGGACCGCCAAAAGAATTAATTTACATGATAGAGGTGCCCACAAAAAAAAACCTAATTGATGGAATGATTTGTATGACATGTAGCATATCGTTGGAAAGGGTATAATTTAGAGATCTTTTTAAAACTAAACTAAGCTCAAAATAGTTGTTAGTTTTTGTTTAAAGAATTTAGAAGTTGAAAGTTCTCATTCGTTTGCACATTTTATGTGACTTTGGAAGCTCAGAAGTAATTTTATTTATACCAATTTGATAAGCTTTTATTAATTTAATGAAAAAGGAAACCTTACGGCCGCCAATATGATCGATATTAATTTGCAGACAAAATTTTCGCATTGAAAAATGCTTAATATTCATTACTCCCCGTATTAATTCGTTCGTTCGTTCTATTGTAAAAGTAAAGCAATTTGCCACCCTAATTGCATTTTTTATTACTTCACTGAGCCGTAATAAAATGTGTCAATATAGCCTCTAATCTAAAATGTAATTATTCTTTTGTAACTTCGCCCTTTCACCCACCCTTTACTTTTTAATTAAAAATCGCCGGATTCAATTTTACTTTGAGGTATTCTACATGGATTTTTTACAAAGCCTAAAAATACGCCTCTTTGAATGCTCTATTAAATTCATCAATTTTTTTCGATTTTATGAAACATTTATAAAAATGTATCACAAGAAATTTTTCAGTCTTAAATTAAAATTACTCCGATTGTGGTGGGAATTTAACAAATACTATAATATAATTAATTTTATAATGTAGATATTAATTTACCTTAGCATTTTAATGTTCAAGCAATATTTTCCTGCAATATTTAACAACCTTAAGATGGCTTCAATGTTTGGATTATTTTGATATTTTTCCAAGTAATATAATTCGAGATATTCAAATTCCATGAAAATCTCATTCATAAGCTTTATGTTTGTCTCAACCCAAACTTCCTCTTTGTAAGAAAGACTTTTATGAAACATTAAATGAGTGTGTGTTTTATCTGTTCCATTTGCTGTAGAAACATATCCTTAAAAATAAATCAGTTATTTATAATAACATATTGCTAATTCGCTAATAAAAAGTATATATTTTTAGCAAACAAAATCTTAATAACGTACGTACCTTCGCTGCTCATTTGAGCTATGATTTCTTGGATTTCCAAACACAATATAAAATTTAAAAACAATACAATTTTACGCATTATCTTCATTTTTATTTCTCAATAGCATTCGGAATTATATGATTATTTTACTTCTTATAAAATTTGGTACATATGAACAGTCTAGATCCATACCGCTGTATAAATTAAATGAACTTACATTTGTGTGAAACCTTTACAAATTCAATTATCCTTATTCATAAATAATCAATGTCGCTAATATAACATAAATGTGATTTATTATAGAAAATTACTGTAATTTTTTGTGATATTTCCATACCCAATTTACCTTAAGTGCAGGTAAAATTTCAGACACTAAATCAATTTTATTAACATGACAGCATATTATTATTCATGCATGGCAATAGGAATAAATTGTTTTAATTTCCAAAAAATATTTATGATTGTGTTATTATAATTTTTCAGATCACAGTATTTCGAATTCAGGATAGAGCAGAAGGCGGTGTTCAAGAATTAGATCAAACAATTCTTACTGCGCTATTCAGATCACAGCATCTGAGTCCTTCGGAACAACTCTCACTAGCGCTTACATGGAATCGAGTAGATATAGCACGTTCAGAAATATTTGTCTACGGCCAAGAATGGCCACCAGGTATGATAATCCAATAACTTTCCACGTAAACAGCCATTCAATTTTGTTCTAAATGTATTTTTTTACATTAGGTGCATTGGATGAGGCTATGATGCAAGCGTTGGAACATGATCGGATTGATTTTGTTAAACTTTTATTAGAAAATGGAGTTTCTATGAGGAAATTTCTTACGATCCCTCGTTTAGAAGAACTTTATAATACTCGTCAAGGACCTACAAATACGCTCGGACACATTTTAAGAGATTTAAGACCGCATATTCCTAGAGGCTATTTATATACACTTCATGATGTCGGTCTTGTTATTAACAAACTTATGGGAGGCGCCTACAGGTATTTATCACATACCATTTGTTACATATTTAAAATATAAAACATTCTCAAAAGCATTCTTTTTGCAGAGCTTATTACACGCGAAGAAAATTCCGTCCTATTTATGCAAAGGTCATGAATAAAAACGCTAATGTTCATCGCAATTCAGCTTCATTTGTAAGACATTGCAGTGGAAACCCGTTGAGCCTCGTGACAGGATTTATGCCAGTTACTAGTGAAATGGCGCTATTTGACTATCCTTTTAATGAATTATTGGTATTACATATTTAATGTTTATTTATTCAAATATAAATTTATATTAATCTCTAATGTGTTGATAAATAATCATTCTAACGTTAATGATGCTATTGAATAGATGTGGGCAGTACTTACTAAACGTCATCAAATGGCTTTGCTGATGTGGACTCACGGTGAAGAAGCTCTGGCAAAAGCGCTAGCTGCTTGTAAACTTTATAAAGCGATGGCGCATGAAGCTGCTGAAGATGATCTTGAAACTGAAATTTATGAAGAATTGCGTAATTGTGGCAAAGAATTCGAAACTAAAGGTGTTTAGTTATTTTTATTTTTTTCAGATCTGATGAAATTTTTACTTACGTATATTGTTTTATCATATTTTCAGCTTTAGAGCTTTTAGACTTCTGTTACCGCCAAGATGATGACCAAGCACAACAACTTCTAACGTGCGAATTACAAAATTGGTCAGGTCAAACGTGTCTTAGTCTTGCTGTTGCTGCGAATCACCGTGCTTTATTAGCTCATCCGTGCTCTCAAATAATATTGGCTGATCTCTGGATGGGTGGTTTACGTACCAGAAAAAACACTAATCTGAAGGTTGAAATAGATGAATGCTATTTGTTTCTTCTTTGGGTTGTATATTTTCATTTCTTTATGGATATATTTTTATTTTTCAGGTTATTCTTGGCCTTCTATTTCCATTCTATATAGTCAGATTAGAATTTAAATCAAAAGAGGAATTGCAACTTATGCCACAAACTGAAGAAGAACATCTCGAAAATGAGAGCTTGGAAGAAGGTCGAGATGGAGAAAAAAATTATAATCCCGATGCTGAGGTTAGACTACTAGCTTGTTTTAAATGTGTCTTTGTATTATTAATTCATCGATCCAACCCCTTTATTTTGTATTTGGATTTTATTACTTTTCTTTTTTACCTATCAACAAAAATACATATATAATTTGCACCAAAGTATAATAATATTTATCAAATATATTTTAGCTTTATACAAATCGCTTTTTAATTTAAAAGTTATAATTGCAAATGTACAAATATTCACCAGATTACTTATTTGTCTATATAAAATAAGTTAAACTCATGATTTATTGTTGACGTTTATAATAAAACTGTATTACTGATGCATATTTTGTGTTTTAAAAATGCAATGTTTACTGATTTCCCAATCTCTCATAATGCATAATGAATTGTATTAGTTTATTAGCTTTTTAGGTTGTTGAATCTTATTAGAATTGTACTTCTGCAATTTCATCCGGACTGTTTAACGTAACGCATCAAAATTTCAGATCTGTGATAGGCACAAAGCAGTCCTGAATTCAGTCGTCAATCTTTTTTCTTTGTGTTTTTTCACATGTGCTAACTTTTATTTAATAGTTATAAAAAATTAACATCTTAGGTTGGAGGCAGAAGAAAGTCAATCTCTGTGCGTTCAAAGGCTTCCGATCAACTGAGCACTAAGGTACCTCATTGGGCCAACGTTACACACTTGTATTTTTGTATCATGTTACTATTATATATAAATATATAACTGTTTGTCATTTTTATTAAACTTGGTTGGTTATATTTTGGTCTTATCCTTGAAATGGTGCACTGAGAATATTTTATATTATTATATTACACATTTATTTAGTGCATAGTAATCTTATATGATTTATTTTTATCAACTTTATAAATATATTACTCAATATCATTTTCATTTTACCTATGTCTTGTAGTGGGATAATCATTGTGAATGTCGTTTTGCTGTGATGGGATCAATGTTTCTGCAAATTTACAATTTTCTATGTATTGTAACACAATTCTTATCATTTTTACACTAACTGCAATTCTTGTACAATATCTGTATTATTATTCTGTTCATACATACATTCATAGATAGTACATATTTCAATCTCAATGCAATGTTATAAATGTCTACAAGTAATTTCAATACATTTATAAATTAAATATAAATAGAAAATAAACTCATTTATAACACGCTTTGGCATTAAAACATTCATTTTTTCATCACAGCTTTACTTCACACTTCAAGCATCAAAATATAATTTCATAAATCAATGGATTTCAACTACAATTTTTTTTTAATATACACATGGGTCCAATTTAAAATGGTTTTATACAACACGATCTTGATAGAATACGGTTGATGAATTATAGCTTATTTTTGTATGACACGCTTTATAAAACGTTGCTTTTGCTATTACAGAATTTTTAAAGAATAAATCCAAAAATACTTCCCACTCCTCATGTTAAAAAATCATAACCGGTCTTGAAAAAGAATCGAACATATAGAATTTTTAGTGATAGCTGTGATGAATAAATCCGCTATTATATCTTTGTTATTTCAATGAATATGTAAATTTATATTTTGGAATACAAAGACTTTTTTGTATGAACTTCAAACCTCATATAACCCCGATTTGTATAACACGACGTTTTTGTAGAAACATATGACCATTTTATACGAGGCTCAAATGTATATATCTAAAAATATGTTTATAATCATTTTATTTTTAACTATACTTTTTTTGAATGATTATTGATTTATATCAACTTTTTTATTCCTACGGCCCACATTTCTATCTTTGTAAGTAGTAAATATTTCTACACTACGTGAAGGTTTAATAAAAACATGTAATTAAATGTATCTTTTTATTTATGCTTATATAAAAGTCTATTAATATTGCATTTAATTAATTGCTAATGAGATTCTTGAGGCTGATGCTACGAAAATAAGTTTTTGATATCTGGTTCACTTTTCGTAAGAAACAAACGAAGTTGTCCTCTTTCGGAAATATTCAAACGGTTTCCGTTTGATCGTAATATGATTAACAGCACTGATGAAAACCACTACTACTATTAAACCTTTTAATCTCCTGTAGAGTTATATCATCTTTTATAGACTTTCATGACAAAACCCCTACCACCATAAAAGTTTAAACGTCCAGTAGTGAGCAGTAGAGACCAGGTTGACTACCGCTGCTCCATGAAAACCTAAAATATTTTGATTTTTTTGCAATATTCTTTTATGTATTATTTTTCCTAAATAAATACTAGAATGTTTCATGCTTTCACTTTATACCCCCCGCGCTCAGAGCGCAAATGGCCACTCGAAGTTGAGAATGAGCGTGTACTCGTGGATATTAAATTCAGGTTTTGCATCTTGCTGTGCATTTTTGTTGAGCGATTTGGCATGGTCTCCAATAGCAGGACCAATAAACAACTCGGGTCAGTGGTGAGTCCCCATGTTCCTTTGTCTCAGATGTGAAGTGATGGACACATATTTCATTCTGAATTGATGCAAAACCTCGATCTTTTTGCTGTGAAACATCGCCAAACACTCGATTAAAACATCATCACGACACTTTTTGTTTTATTGTAAGCAAACGCGGTACCCATCTTGCGCACAGCTTTCATGTCCAAATTTTCAGTCAATATGCGATGTACAGCATTTTTTTTAAAGGACTACCATTTTTGCTAGCTCGCGCACGGCCTCGTCTAACCTTTCCTTCACCATGATGTATTTACTAATACTCGGCTCTAATAATAGGAATATCGATATGAAAAATAATAGATACGAGGTTCAGAATTTCATATGGTGTACCAAATACATATCATGATAGCGCGCGGGTGTTTTTTATTTAATATTACATCATAATAGTATTTAATATATTGCATTTATAATAGTATTATTTAACTTTTTTTTAAAAATTTATTTCCAGAGAGGTGGGGCCTCGTTACGGCTCTGGTTATGTTCTTTATTTTAAATCAGAAATAATCTCTTTTCAGTGATATTTATGATATATTCACAAAATTAAACATCCTCTTAAAATTTCATAATTGTTCTGAACACTTTGCATGTGCATTATCATATTCGTATATTCGATCTACGCAAAATAATCATTTTCTCTAACTAACATTTCCAATCAAATTTTAATCTCAATGCTGATTGTTATCTGGTATAACAACATATTTTAAACTTTTGTACATTCGCTTACTTTTTTCAAACTCATTATTTAACTTTACTCTCATTAATATTCAAAATAAATTTATAATCACTAAAATCTTGCTAAAAGGTACATGTCCTCTATTTAAATAATAATCTTCTGTAGTACAATTGTAGTACAACAAACTACTGATAGTAAATATTGCAAATGTAAATTTAATTTGTTATACTTCAATACGTTATTTTCATATAATTTTTTATACATTTCTTGCCAATCATCAAATATAAACTATAATATGAGCCAAATGTAATTAAATTCTTATTCTTTTCATTCTAATAATTATAGTGGACATGAACTCTTGTATAGTATTGAATATCTGTATCGCTATAATTTCTTTCTATATTTCTTAAAAACAATCTTTATGAAGGTTATTTGGTGTCAATGTCTTCTGCGTGCTTTAATCTATATTATCTAATTATGCATTATTCTAATATTGCATATTTTATTTTAATTAAATGGGATTAATATGTTAAATGTGTGATCTAAGTTTTACAATCGTATTGTTGATGAAACATAGAAAGAACACTAACATATGTGCCATTTAAAAATAAATACAATACCAACTAACCGACACATATTAACGTTTACATTCATGTTGAATTAATAACCACCATACACATCTCCAATTATTAATTTATACTGAACGTCGTTTCTAATTGCATTGCTTTTCATCCATGCATACTTGAAAAACTTCCATTAACACCTTAAAACAAACAATTTAAAATATCTATCACAAAATTATTTCATAAATATGTTTAATCTTAAAGGGGTTCATATATCTATTCTGCGTTGCTTATGAAAATTAAATTATCTTATTGAATTTTTCAGGCGTTAATTGGTGCCGAATATGAAACGCGAGTTCAAGAAAACGGAAAAGTCGGACTCGATATGTTACAAACTCCAACAACGCTCGATTATTATGAAGTAAAACAAAATAGACCTTTACGCCTTAAAAAGAAACTGTATGAATTTTTCACTGCGCCGATTACTAAATTTTGGGCCGACTCTGTTAGTTTTATTCTTGAATTGACTTAGTTTATTTTTAAAATAATATTTTATCATTAAATATACTTGTTTTTATTATATTTTCAGTTGGCTTACATATTCTTTCTAATGGTATTCAGTTATACGGTATTAGTAAAAATGGACCAATCACTTTCTTGGCAGGAACTTTATTCAATAGCCTATATTACTACTCTCGGTTGTGAAAAGATAAGAGAAATAGTTTGTTCTGAACCCGTAGCTATCAGGTTAATATTTTATTTCATTCAATTTGACAAAAACTGTTATTTTAATCAGTACATTTCATATATAATTTGGACTCTTTCTATTGTTTCAGTCATAAATTTTCTGTTTGGGCATGGAATATGTGGAATCCTTGTGATGCTGCCATAATAATATTTTTTCTCATTGGCCTAACGCTCAGGTTACGGCCAGCGACTCAAGATATCGGAAGAGTAATATACTGCGTAGATTCTATATACTGGTATCTTCGCATATTAAATATTCTTGGTGTCAACAAATATTTAGGTACATTTCAAACATGTATACTTATTTCTAACTACAAAATTTGGATTGAAATATGAATCGTTCCCCTCTCCATATGACTTGTGGTTTTCTGTTGGCTATTTTATTCCAAATTTAGTATACACACACCTTAATCTTTGAAGGATTCAATTCGAGTTGATTCTCGTTATAGTATTGAATCAATAATTTTATCCTGTTCTGCCATTGCAGTATCAGCACAGGGTAAAAATAAGTGTATATACAGCATAAAATGATACAAATATTTGAGCATGTGTTTTTTCCGTTATCACATTGGTTACTTTTGTGTTTCAGGTCCTCTTGTTACTATGATGGGGAAAATGGTCAAAAACATGATATATTTCGTCGTATTGTTACTAGTGGTGCTCATGTCTTTTGGAGTATGCCGTCAAGCTATTCTATACCCGCATAATGATCCAAATTGGCGAATTATCAGAGATGTAATATTATCATTATTTTTAGCTTTATACCAATCCAGTCTTTTTTTTAATATCTTTTCAATGCCCAAAAAAGTTTCTAAAAAAGTTAAAATATTTTTATTTATGCTATTTATACTACGTTCAGTGCCATAACATCCAGATACATGTAACGGGTGACAATAGCAGAGACAAAAAAAGCAGCCCATATACAGCTATCCATGTGAGAAGCATGCACGCATACCCTGTGTGTTCCTGTGCTTTGTTGTTGCTCACACCGGAAAGTGCACACATTTCAATTTAATTAGCATATTCAATCCGAAGACCAAACACTTGGCAAATAAATAACAAATCAACGGTTGTAGTGCTTTATTCACCCTAGCAATATCAGACCAATATTTGCCAAAATAGCGCATACGCTAAACGTCTCGCATAAAAAATTGCATACACAAACAATATTTTTACCATGCCTATGTTATTCCCACAAGTGTAAATAATAAGTTGATAAGGTTTTATTGCAATCAAATGAACGGTATGGCAGCGCATTAAATACGAATAAACAAAGATTAATTTTTAAATATTAGATATAAATTTAAAAATCAAAAATGTTCACATCTCAGAATGCATTTTTTTTAGTTGTAGTCATTAAATTATTAAAGGGGGACAGCGACAACTTGCGTATAGACAATATTGGATTACAGTGCTCCCTATTTCCACTTGATATTATCGACAACTTTCTTTATACTTGTACAGTATATAATCCTTAATCTTAATGTCAGTAGCCATCCCCCAGTTTATGAAAAAGATACAAAAATCTTTATAAAAACCATGCAGTACCTCCACTTATTTTAGCTATGAGCCGCCACTAGAGGGTGTCTTTAAAATACAACTATGTATTATTAAGGTTGTCAACTCTATCATATCAGATGGACACTCTATATTTACAAACAGGGCCTTTCAGAGAAAATGCGGGCAATATTATAATATTTACGCTGGGCTCGAATTGTTATTTTTTTTAATTTTAAAATTTGAATCATCACTGAATTGTTTAATATAATTCTAACACCAGAAATTAAAAACGATTCAAAGCTTAGTTAAAAAATATTAATTTCGCAAGATCTCAAATTTTCCCTCAACGATCCTGAAGTTCAACTGCAGTTGAAGCCTCTCAATCCATCACTGGTTTTTATTACATTTTTAAGAAATGCATTCTATTATCCAGAGTTTATATTAAATACTACAATTAGGATTCAATTTATTTATAATTTTTCATATTGTGTTTTTTTTTTGTCTAATGAATATATTTAGTTTTTTTTGTAAACGCCTTATACAAATAGGAAGATTATTTTTGTATTTTTTTAAATTACGGTTAGGTGTTTTTTCAACCCTACTTCATGCTGTACGGAGAAGTATTTGCTGACCAAATGCAAGGGGAATGTGGTAATAAACCGGGACTCCCCACATGTAAAGCTGGAGGCTGGGTACCTCCACTTGTCATGTCTACTTATCTACTCGTTGCTAATATTTTACTGGTCAATCTCCTCATAGCTGTTTTTAACAACATATTCAATGAAGTCAACAGTATATCTCACCAGGTCTGATTATATTCAAGCTGGGAAACATTCTTGCTTCATATTTTTTAACAGGAATGCTATGAATGCTCTGTATTCTTTGTATAAATTATTCCACATTATTTTCGTATTATGCATTGTTTTTATTTATTTTTTTACTGGAGATCTTGAGACCTTTATGTATTGGGTACGTATATTAAAATTATTTTGTTCATTTACGAATTCCAGTTGTTTTTTTTTACAATACAGGTTTTTTATCAACCTTACTTTATGCTGTACGGAGAAGTATTTGCGGATAGTATTGATCCACCTTGTGGTACTGATCCTCATAGACTTTGTGAAACTGGGCGATGGATAACTCCAATAGCAATGTCTATGTATCTTCTCGTCGCCAACATCCTGCTCATCAACCTCTTGATAGCTGTTTTCAACAATATATTTAATGAAGTCAACAGTATATCCCATCAGGTCAGGCTGCAAAAGTTTGCATCATCCTGGCTTATTGCACTAGTATTTCTCAAAATATCAATTATCAAACACCTTTTCTAAAACTCTCAAACTAACATTACTACCATTAACAGGCAAATCCATAAATTACTCATAGTTTTGGATCAATAATTATAACAATAATAAAGCAATCAAATCCATTAACATGAGAAATATAGTTTTGCACAAATTGAATGAAAATCATATTTTTAGATTAATAAAATGTATGTATTCATTACAACTCATATCTTATGATTTTTTTTCATAAATGTTTTCTAAATTTTGAAAATTGGAGTATGTTCATTTAGATAACTATAATACGGTCAACTGAATGGATTTAAATTTATAATATAAATAAAACACAGTTTTAAATTATACCTTTATTAATAATTTCAGAAGTGAAGTTTGTTTTATATTTATTTTCAAACATTCACCACTTTTTCGTTTTTTTATTTTTTATTTTTTTATATTTTTTTAGTTTGAGGTAACTTTTAGCGATCCCTTTTATGAGAATATTATTTTTTAAATGTGGTCGCCAGCCACATCTATAGATTTCAATTTTAGATGATTGGGTTACTAGACCAACTGCGTAAGGGATTACATGGGTTTTGAAATTTCAAAAAAATATAGACGTTTTTTTTCTAATACTACAATATATTAACAATATTTTACCAATGTTTTAAGTCAATCAAAGTAAAACTATAGGAGAGTCTTTGAAAAGCCTTTTACTAAAATTTTGCATACTTTAAAACGCATTTAACCCCTTAATCGCGGGACTATCTACAGGTACATGGGTTTTATTTTATCTAATAACTTTATTATTTTATTTGTTACTATTGTTTTGAGGAATACTAGCGCACATAAAATTGCTATGAACTGAATTAAAATGGTTTTCAAAATCATGTGGTTGTGGATGGGGCGCTTTCATATGTACATGTTTTAATTAAAATGATAAGACGTTTTAAATATGGAGTCTTAACATAACGTATTTTATTTTTATTTTTTACGATTCCATATAGTCATTATACTCAACTGTTAAAATTGTTGCACACGTTATCTCAGTTTTTAAATCACAACTCGCATTAAGAGAGCATATTAAATTCAATTACAGCACTAACTATCAATAATCTTGGATGACTAATATTATCTGCAAAATAATCAGGTACCGCTTTATTAATATTATGATGTGCTTGCTTATTAACAATATTAACACAGTAATATAACAATATCGCCTTTGGTAAGTATAGTAAACATTAATTTTAATTCGATTTATCAGCTTCAAGTTTTTCTCGTATATATAATGGTAATTATCGTAAAATATTCAAACTTGAAAAACTTCAACAAATTATTGAGATTAACAAACTCATTTTTTATCAATACATAATTGCGACATTATTTTGCTACATCCTTTTTATATACCTACTAAAATATTAATTCCTTGACTCGCAATGTTGATTTCAAGAAGTAGTTTTGATTGTGTTCATATAAATTTTATAAAAATCTATGTGTGCATGAATAAGTGTTTATTTGACAAAAATGCTATTGAATTTACATATACTCTATGTATGAATATTTGTAGAGAATGGATTTGGAATTGCATCATGGAGTTATTTATCTTTCTCCGAACCATTAAATAGATCCTAATATTTTTAATATTAGGAAAACACATATTTTTTAATATATCTTCCAGATTCACTAATGCAATTGCAAATCTGTTTAAAATTTAAAAAATATTGATATATAAATATTTTCTATGAATATATTTGAATCGGCGATTAGAAACCTAATTTAATTCAATGTGTTTTACAATACTTTTTGTATTCAGTATAGCAATTTGTGGATTTATTGCACCTAATTATTTCATTTTCAAATAGTTCCTTAGCCTTTATGTATAAGATAAATTTGTTTACTTTTAAAAGTTCGATACAAACGTCTCTTTTATTGAAAATTAATATTTTAAATTGTTTAAAGGCACTAACATTTAATACTTATTTAATTTTATTAGGTATGGATGTTTCAACGCTTTACTGTGGTTATGGCATATGAACAGAAACCAGTTATTCCCCCGCCGTTGATAATTTTCTCACATGCCTATCTACTTCTGAAATGGTTGAAAAGAAAAGCACGTGGGGTTCGAGAAGCTTATGATAATGGCCTAAAATTATTCTTAGAGAAAGATGATATGGAGCGGCTCTATGATTTTGAAGAAGAGTGTGTAGAAGGCTATTTTAGAGAACAGGTATATTTTTATTCATCAACGGTAGTCAATCTGATCCCTACCACCCACTAGTATGCATTCAAACTTTCCTGGTAGGCAGTGAAGGTATTGTGATGTCGTTACATCTATGAAAGATGGTTTAACTCCAATGGAGACTCCACTTTAACATACTTAAATTGAATATGGAAAAACGCTTTGAAGATATTTTGAACTTGAAGTTGTTTGACTGTATAAAAAAACCTTTTACCACAAATATTAAGAGGCAATCTTTCCAAAAAGAACTGTTAGAAAATAGATATGATGAAGAAAGTAAACATAATGTCGATGGAGTGGATATGGAAATCTATGTCTTTTTTTAAATGAAAGAGTTAAATTTAAACAAAATATTAATTTATTAATTTTATTAAAACAATGTATTCTCCTCAAAAGGAATAAAACATTTGACTATCCCTTTTCTATATTATTATAATTAAAAAAATTGATAGTTTTTAATAGTCTGTTTTAAAATTTCATTACATCTTTTACAGGAATTTAAACTTAACCAGTCCACCGAAGAGCGTGTTCGTAATACATCAGAGAGAGTAGAAAATATGTCTCAAAAACTCGAAGAAATCTATCAGAAGGAAACCGTACAAGCCTTATCAATGCAGGTTAAAATCTAAATTTAAAATATAACGTATGCTGTGAGTGATATCAGCGTTTATATATTATGTGAATGTTTTAGGGTGTTGAATTCCGTATTAGAAAACTAGAAGAACGCTCTGATCAAATTATGAATCACTTAGCAGTTATCCATAGGTTTATGGCTACACATCCACATATGGGTGCTAGAGGAGGATCTGCCGATACGCTTAGCGTAGAACCTTCCAATGTCAAACCACCAGATCGTCTTCGACGCTTTAGTGAAAAATCAGAGGTTGTTAAAACTGCACAAATATGTCTATTTCTGAAATAAATAATTGCGTTAAAAGTCTAATTTAACTTTGTTTTGTTTTTTAATCATTATATAGCCTGCATCAGATGGAGAAGGTGCTCCAACTCTTGTTGTACCTCGTAGAAGACTTGCTCGTGCACTTACAGAAGTTAGACCTGATACTATTTATTTTGATGAAATGGCTCCATTGAGCTTTAGCGTTCCTGTTAAAGAAGAAGACGAAGAAGATGTTAGCACTTGTTTGGGACCAGCCCAGGTAATTCATTTCTAATGTTTATTTATTTAGGTATACAATTTTAAATTTGTGATATCCAAAGGGAAAATCTAGTAGCTTATCTAAAAAAGTGATAATAGAGTTAATGAACAGTAACAACATCATAGATTCTCAAAATTACGGCGAATAAATCTACACTAGGTTATATCTGGGTTGAAATATCACTTCATTTCATTTCAGCTTGAAGTAGAACAACCTTCACAAAGACCAATTTCTACTTCTGGATCTTCAGAAGAACACGGCGGCACTTTGGGTCAATCTGAAGTTGATCATGAATCAGAAATAACGAAAAAGCCTGAAACAATTCCGCTTCTTCAAACACGAAGTAGCGACTCAAAGGAAACTGATGAAAATCATGATGAGCAAAAGCGTTAGATATTTTCATTAAATATTAAATAAAAATAATACTGTTTACTAAATAAGCATTTAAATTTATATTCTGCATTTTTAACACATCAATGCGTTTTTTCAGAGGGGTCTGCTGAATTAGAAAGCCTTTCGGAAGTAGTATCGCTGCGTGGTGATACTTTTGGACCCACTGTGCTAAGACGACGCCATAATACTCGCAGGTATTACTTAAAATTGAGCAACATTTTTATTTTCTGAATATTGCAATTTTTTATAGAAATTTATATATATATATATATTTATACTTTCATTTTTATACAATTCCAAATATTTTTATACACCCTTGTAAAGTGATTTTTTTATTATTCTTTTATTAATAATACTAATAAATTAAAAGTATTGCACAAATTTTTACATAGTACTTAATGTGTAAGGAAAATACAGGATGTGGCAGGGAAACTATCATATTTTAATAATGGATAATACAAACAATATAGACAAAGATTTATTGCAATCCGATGCATTTCCAACGAACAAAACCCAATTCATTTTTATATATTAGATATTTTAAAAATTATGCCATTAAAGTAGCCTTTTTTCTGTTCAGTGCATTGAAATAGTCGAGTTTTGAAGCTTCTCACCTGGGTGCGGCAAAGAAAGTTCCTTATTTGAAATGTGTGCCTTAAAGCGGCAGTTATTCCAAGAAGGATAAAATGGTACTCATTTGAAGCGATAACAGGACCTAATATGTGACTGTTTGATATGCATTTTCCAGAATAGGCATCATTGAACTATGATTTTTTAAAGAAAACAACAGTTATGGTCAATTCTGTTTTTGCCCACATAATTGAGGAGTTGTTATTTATCAAAATTCGAAGAAATGAATGTGGGGGTCTGATAGAACACTTCTTTGAACACCTCATCTGCTAGCAGGATGATCTTCAGTCTATCTGAAATCCATAGTTTATACCGACCATCCAAGAATCTTTAATAAACTAATGAATTAGATAACATACCCGTTGATATGCTGAAAAAAATTAAGAGAAGCTTCAAAAGTCGACTATCTTAATGCATTGACTAAATTTCTCTCTATAATGTGGAGAAAAAAAAATTAAACTGATATCTCCTACACTACTTGTGCTATTCATTTTTAAAATACAATATTTTCCCTACCGCACCCTGTATGTACATCTATAGTGAACCTCTCTTTAATGAAATTTCTTTCATCTCTAATGTTTTCAAGTCTAAATAAAATCTTATCCAGTGTATTTTATCAGAGACTCAAGTTTCATTGAATAGAGGTAACTTTGTATGATTTATTTTGCATTTTATATGGCATTTATGTTTCAATCTTTATAATTAAAGTTTTATTTCCTGAAATGCTAGTTAAAAAATCTTAATATCTATCCTATTATCTACCATTAATTTTTAATGTTCGATAAATATGAAGTAGTATATAATACCATTTTTTTATTTTTATATTCTTCCTTAAATATTTTCCTATATATTTCAATCAATTTAATTTTTTATATATTTTTTTTTATATCAATTTAAATATTTATTGATTATTCTTGTTATTGTTGTTTGTGGCGCTACAGCCCCTGCAGGGCTTTGGCTTCGTTCACAAGCATTCGCCTTACGAGGTTGGTTATCATAGTTAAAAATACACACATCGTAGATATTTTACTGGAGTTGACTAAAAATCATGCCGACCGTTCATACCACATTATAGCAGATTGCTAAAGGCACTAGCATGATTTGGATTAGACATCATTAAGCATATACATTGTATTATATATCAGTGTTAATTCTTAAAAGCCATTATTTCAATATAAGTCCAGGTATCATCACCATAAGTAAGAATTTTACCGTTTCAATATACTACACAACATTTAATGATCTAAAAACATAACAATTAAAGCTTTTTGTATTCATTTCTCAGAATTATTATATAATATTAACTTTAGTAAAATTGTCCCTAGAATGTGCCAACAGTAATATAACAATGTATTTATTATGAATATGTTTCATAATAATAAGCAACATTATATCATTTTTTTCTCATTTGTTCATTTCAATGAATTAATTCTCTCATATCTTAGCTTTGTTTGAGTTTGTGTATGAAAATATCCATCTTGCCTCATATTACATATAATATTATGGATTCTGAGAAGGAATAAAAGCCATTATTCTTTATTTATTTATGATTACAGTACCCAGAAATTACTTATAATAAATTATGAAATATTAATAAACCACTGTGGATTTACAATATTAAGATTTGGAATGCTATTTCGAACTACAATATTGATATTGTGCATCAAAAAAATTATTTAGTTAAAAAATAGGCATTATTTCGATAGCTCTTTTTTGATTTGATTTTATTTTGAAAAAATATTATATATAACATCTAAACAGAGAATATAATATATAAAAAGTATAAATAAATAATTTCAGACTTTTCCACAACATAGAAGACAATGCAAGTCTTTGCATTATTACACAAGTATTTTTATTTAGGTTTTGTTAATTAAATTTTATATTTTTGTTGTTGATGAAATATAAAAGCCTCCATAATGATGAAGTACACATTGTTCATTATATGATTGCAAACGAGATCACTGAATTCATTGATGAACTTCAATAAATTTAACACAAAAAGAATTGTAGCCATAATTGATGCACACATAATAAAAGATGAAAATTTGATATCTTTGTCACTTTGTTGTTAACACATCTTAGGCGGCTTATGTTTACAAGCAATCAGTACACGTAGTGAACAAAAACCATTGAAACGTTCACCCTTTCATCCTAAACACATGATTTTTTTTATAGATACGCATAAATTATAGAACATTAGTGCACAGAATACACCCAAAATCGTCTGCTGAATTGTAACACATACAAAAAGTGCTGATTAGAAACACATTTTACACTGTAAAGTTAAGTCTTGTGAAACGGGTAGAACTTCTCGTCCCGCGCAAAATCTGTTGAGATAATGATATCAAAAATCGATTCATAACGAATGCTATCTATATATCGATAATATAAATATTTCACAAGGAATACAAATCAATTGCAATTGCATTATAAATTCTGCATAAGTAATATTGAAATTAATTTTCTTAAAAAATGAAATTCAATATATTATTTTCAAAATAATGATTTTCTTCAAACAACTCTAAAAATACAGACTAGATTTTTTTAGTTGATAATTTGAGCTAATTGAGAACTCACAACACATTTTTTTTTCAATATGTTTTGCATACATTTTCCTCATATATAATTTTAGTTAAAATTATAAATATTATAGCTTAAAACTTAGATTTTCAACTTGAATCATAATAGTGCACAATAGGTATCGATTAACTAGAGGAAAAATTATTTTGATACTTGCAAAGTTTAAAAGATTTAACATAATCCCATAACTGATTTATCAATTATTGATTGATTTTGTTTACATTCATTTTCTTTAGTAATAGTGCAATAAATTTGATACCCAATTTATTTAGATCTTCCGAAGGAGGTAGTGATGCAGGAGTGGGTGGAGGCTTTTTAGGTCCTGGCTCACATTATCCTCCCCGCCGCCAACATTCTCAAACTCACTCTGAACCGGACAACTCGACTGATGCTGCATCTGTTCACGGTATGTAAATAATATAACACGTAACATCCAATGCACAATTATTGTTTTAAAAACAAATATTTTCGTTTCTAGAATATATCACATCCCATGGTCCTAAACCAATAACCGGGACATCACGCGGTCCAAGACAATTGCTACTTGCAATGCACGCCGAATATACAAGTATTACAGATGAACTAGAAACAGTCTGTGGTCTTCTTTCTCCGACGAGAACACCAGGGTATATTTATTTATTTAACTGAAATTATACTTATTTTTATTCTTTCATACCTATTATAATAATCGTCTCTTTTTTTTCAGTAACGGAACTGGTAATATCTTTTCACCGCCTCGTCCTGGCGAATCTCCGTGCCGTCGAAGACATGCTTCGGAAATGAGTAATCCAGAATTTGCTCTTTATATCGAAAAGGAAAATTTGAAAGACGCCGAAGAAAATGATTATCAACTGATGGAAAATTTAATTCAACGAAGGTCTTAATATGAATTTAATGAAATAATATATAACCTGGTTGTTATTGAAAAATCTTTTTCATAAATGTAATTTATTTGTAGATATGATGAAGATAATGGCTCTTGTAGTGGTTGTGGCGATGATGAAGCCGGTATTAACATGCGTCTAACTGCAGGGAGTGTAAGCACACATTTGTTGGCTGTGAATGATAGTCGAGAATTTCGTAATCCTCACGGCAGGTTAGTAAATCACTTTTGTTTTCCTTTATTCCTCTGTTTCCTAAAGTATTTTTAATTATCCGCTAAAAAATTCAGGTGCTTGAGACGAGCTAGCGCATTTGAAGTCCGCGAACCAGCATCACCGTTGAAAAGTGGAGCAACTCCTGGATGTTTAGATCTTTTGTTACCTGTTCCTTCTCCTTCACCACCACAAGCAGTTAGACAAAGTTCTGGTTAGTTTTACTTTTGTCTACTTTTGAACCCTACTCTAATATACCTATAAGCTTGTTTGTTACCTTCCTCTCTACGCAAAGTAAAAATACAAAATCAATTACAGTATATGTTTTCATTAAACCGTCACTCAAAAATTACTAGTGCTTTGCAATTACATTAAGGAACGTTTCTACCTTGTTGGTTCAAAAAGTTGGTAAGTTATAGGTCGACTTTTCATGAAAGTAATTTCTAGTGCTACATGAAAGCTATATGTTGTATTAAATTATGCTTATCTTCAATTATTTCTTACAATTACAAAATATTTAGATGCATAGCTATTTTTCAAATGCTGTTATATTATAAGATCAATGGTAAAAATATGTTTGCTTTATATTATAGGAGAAACTAATGTATCAAGTGAAGCATCTTTGTGCCGATTGGAAAGTGAACGTCGACCTTCTTTACCTCCGGCACTTGCACGTCCACCGCTTCCTTTGCATGACTCAAGTGAAAATCCACCACCGCCACCTGCTCAACCACCGAACTCCGAAACAATGTGCTAATTACATTTTTCAATATTTGTTTTGATGATAATTGAAGATCAAAAGAAAACGTCTTTATAGAGAATTCAAAACAATTTTTGAATAAGGATGAATGTGTATGAAAAATATTCTGTTTATATTTTTATTAATAAACCCCGATTAAAAGCATATTGAAATAATAGCATATTCAGATATGTTTATTATATATTTAAACAGACTTAAAATAAAACATATCTATAAAAATCAATTATTTAAACTCTTTAGATTATCAATTCTTCATCGTTTATCGTTTTATGAGTAATATTTTAAAGATACTTATTTTTTTAGTAATATTTATGATTGATTTTATCATGTTAATGGTCTTCAATTTGCAAAACCCTTATATTACACGTTTTCAATAAATGAATTATGTATACATATTATATTTATATGAATAGTTGTAGTCTTTCAAAAGCTTTAATTTATTACAAGATAGTTTATACAAATGTGTGTAAAAAGTTTTATGGGATTATCAAAGTTTAAACGTTACCAAATATAGTAATTTAATAATGCCGATATTGTTATATAACTGCCCACATAACATTTAAGCTTTAACAATGAATAAAGTTTTTCATGGGCTGACTGCTGACATTGTTGTCGAAATGATAAAAGGACAAAACAGGGATTTCAGATCATCTAAGAATTCTGAGGCTGGTGAGAAGCTTATTCTGCTATTATTTAAAATTAAAGTACATATTTCAAGCATGATTTATTTTTATTCAAGATTCATATTTATGCGCTAATTTTATTTCACATCAGATTGATAATACAGTCAGTTCTCGACTTCCGATGGATCCTTGGAATAATAATAATTAAATGTAAATAAATACATAAATTAACCCTTTGCAGGCGTATTGAATTTGAAGATGGGTGTTGTACTGGTCGGAATTAATTTCCATTGAAATAGCACTTGATATATAACATGCAAGATTATTAATTCTTTATTGAACATTAGATGTAAGACAATAATGTGTTTCAATTAAATGTTTTTATGTAAAAATTATATTTTATATTTCTCCATTGTGTGGTATCTTTGAAAGCTGTCTCCAATATGCAGTCCCGGTTTTTGACTACAAGTATCACAAAAATAATTGGTTTGGTGTCTTCCGACCCTGATCTTTCCATTCGAACATACAGAGCAATCTTTACTTTTCACATACTCACAGTGCCACAATATATGTAGTTTCCCATTAAGCCTTTCATCTTTATCTGAGGCCGATGGTCTTTGTATATGGTCTGGAATAAAACATTTATCAAACCAGTCTTGGAAAAGACATTACGTCGTCTATGCCTTTTTGTTTCAATGACAATGTAACGACAAAGTAGACTTGTTGATTCATTTAAAGCCTTTTTTGAACTACTATATTAATTAAAAGTGGCTTCAATTTAAATCCAGTTACATTTTCATCCAACGAAATATTTAAAAACCAATCATGCATTTATCTTCGACAAGCATTTTTTTCTTATAATTTCGCTCTCCAAATGATCGTAAGTCGAGAACTGACTGTACAGCAGAAATTCAACGATCGTTGATGTGCTTTTATAAATGTTTTTAAATATATTTTGTTGAGTTGACTCGATTTTAAGGTCCAGTGCATTGTTAGACCTGTAAACATTTATATATGGCAAACATTATTTTTTTAATTTATATCGTAAATATATCAGAAAATCTTGATATTCAGATATAAATACTATTTTTTTATTATATTTGCTCACAAAATAGTTTTATAATTATAATAACCATATTTCAAGTGAGATCTTATCGTCTCTGTACAGCAATAATCATTTAATTTAACATAATTATTAGAAAATATTTAATATTAGTCAACATTATCTAATGTACTAATGAACAATATCCAACATTATTTACATGCTAATCGCCGATATTTATAATATTAAACGATGTAAAATGTTGTTGAATCCAATTCTTTATTTATCCCGCTGGTATCGAAAAGCTTTAAAGATCACTTCTGTGTAAATGTACTTAATTATCGAAGCATTTTGATGAATTTAATTTAGCAACTTTCATCTTCCAACTTACGTTAGATAATATTTGAAAAAAACATGATGAAGAAGATGATATGAATATTCCTTTGGAAAGAACCCTATATGATTTTTTAAAATGTGCAATTTAAATTAAACGTCATCAAAATCATAAAGCTTTTTATATTAAATTGGTATTGTTTTCATAATGTATTTTATTTGATAAAGAAAATTATCCTTGTTATATAAACTTTTATATGGTGCGTACGCCTATTCCTTGATTTACATTGTTGATCAATTATGAGAAATTGTCGTGCAATTCTAAACTATATAACATTTTTATAAATATTTAAGAACTTATAAAATTCGTCAAAGATAAACTTTTTTTAAGTTAACCCTTTGATTAACGCACACGTTCCGGGAGTGAGTTAATTTATATTTTATTTTTTCTTAAAATTATATTTAGAATAATTATTAATTTGTACTTAGATGGAAAAAATTGTAATTTAAAAAAAATGGTAATTTTCAACATTTATGTTTAAAAATGTTTAATTACTTGCTCTTGCTATAAATGCTCCACTCATCTCATCAATGCAAATGTTTGGTACTTATTGTATTAGAAATAGAACCATAGCATTGAAAATAAAGCACTATGGAACACTGCACGCGACATGTGAGTACATACTCAACAAAGGGATAACAGAAAAATAAGACTTGGTGTTTTTTTTTTAATTTTGTCTATCATTATACTATTATATTATTATTAAGTATTTAGAAAACACTTGTCTTGCCAAATAAAGAACGATCATAGCCATATTTGACTCCCAGATTTTTTAATAAATTCTATATAAATTATTATAAAATCAGTTTCCTGGATTATTATTTATTTATATATATTTTCTGTTTATTCTCATTGAAATTTTAGACTGTAATCTATATTTGGATAAAACAATTTTCTCATTAACGTATTTTCCGACCATCATATTATACATTTATAGTGATTATTGGAACTATCATATCATTATATTTACAAATCTAGATAAGTGTGCGGTGCATAGATGCAAACGTACAGTGTATTCAACCACAGATAATGTTTTATTCAATATTAATAAACATTAAATCAAAGCAAAGAAACAAATAATTCGACCGTGTAAATCAATGAAAAGGTGTACATATTTTTACGCACGTTGATTGCTCAAAATACTATCATCGTATGTATATTTAAAGGACCATCCATCTTAAACATCGCAATAAATCTAATATAAATATTATTTGTTTAATGTAATTGTTTTTTTATAAGAACATATCTCATGCTTTAAAAATTTCCTCCCATATTTTATGTAGTCTTAAATATCACCTTAGTGTATAACGTTTTATAAGTAGAAGAATTGATACGTTTTCAAATACATGATCTATTAATCGTACTACCCTAAGATTATTGTCAATCCTGCTGGGTTTACTAGAATAGAACTCATTGTTAATGATTGTAAAATTAATTTCCATATTTGAAATATACTTAATTCGTTCGTTTAAATCAAGTGTTGATGAAAACGCTCTT
The DNA here is from genome assembly GCA_008973525.1 of Stenopsyche tienmushanensis. Lineage (NCBI taxonomy): Eukaryota > Metazoa > Arthropoda > Insecta > Trichoptera > Stenopsychidae > Stenopsyche > Stenopsyche tienmushanensis. The sequence goes on from WACJ01000152.1 coordinate 580,401, forward strand.
AAAAAAGTGATTCCCTGCCATATTTATATTCACCGAGTATGTATTATTTCATGAGTGGATTTGACGATTACGCAGTTTGGTTTTGTTCGATACTCTGAATTACCAATTGGTGTTAATTATTACAACGTATTGAAAATATGAATAGTTAAGTCGTCAAATTCATATTGAATTGTGTTAATTAAATTAACTAATAAATAAATTTTGATGAACGGTATGACAAATTAGTTTTAATTGTGAATGTTTGGTAATTTAACCAAATACTTTCCAATCGAACAGGCTGAATTCCAATTGTTTATATGTGGAATTTTATTAATATAGTTAAGTAATATCATAATGTATTTAAATGAATAATATTAATCATATCTTTGTTTTAATATGACCGATTCTAAGACACTGCGTGTCAAATTAACGGTCAATCAACTCAAAAATGTGATAATGTCGACCAACGTTAATTGTGTCTATTAAATTATTTTTGATTGTGCTGCCGGAATTCAATAACATTGATTGAATAATTATTTCGCTAAATCTATGTTTATGTATCGGCTTCATTTTTTCACCGTACGTTTCATATATTTTATTTTAGCAGATTTCAGCAGTCACATTTTATTATATTTATCATAAATGGTCGCAAATCGTCTTAATTTTATATTATTAACCCTTTGATAAATGAACTAATTTTTGTAGCGCTTATGTTCCAAAAGAGTGAGTACATTTTTTCAGATTTAAAACTTAATTTAAATTTGACAAAACAATAAAACAGATCGTAAATATAATGTTTGATGTCATAATTTGAATAAATCATATTCCACTAGAAATACAAGCACGTCATTGGAAATAAAGCGCTATGAAGTGCCGCACGCAACATGTGAGCGCATACTAATCAAAGGGTTAATTAAATTAAATCTGTTGAACATGGTTTTTTAAACATTTTTCATCACCAGTCTTACAAATTTATTAAAAAAATATTCATAATTCCTTTTTTAACTCTTTATGGATCGTCAACACATATGTTGTGTTTTTGTGAAAATTTTACCCGAAGTCAAACAACATTTTTACAAAATATCAACGGACCATAATGAGATAATATAAATTATTTTTACATTTTAGCACTAAATTATATATGTTCAAAGCGAGTTTTTGAGACATTGAAAATATTCACCAAATTGGGTCAAGAAATTTTTAATATCTGTGCCTTATTAACACATTAACTGCGGGGCAATTCGTGGATGTCCACCGGAAAATCGTATATTTGCATAGTATTCCTTAACTTTTAAAATAGCCAACTTATTAAATATTTATTTTCAACGCATTACTCACCAAGTATTTTACCACCAATATGCTCAATTTTGTAGAATCAGTTTAAATAAATCCTCACAAGGTAACTAATGTGAAAAAACATCACGTTATAACATTTTATCTGACGTTAGATATTGTAATTCATAGAAATATGCGTCCCACAGTTAATGTGTTAATTCAAGGTATTATCTTGTGCCGATTTGAAATTTGGCTGGTAGTGTATATTTTCATGAGCATAATTGTAACTGAATGAAAACCAATTTAATTTTAATACTAATTTAATGATAATATAAAAATATTTCTGTATCGTAAATGTAATTTCTGTTGAAAAAAAATTATTTTATAATAATTTATTAGCACAAAGCAATGATTTTTTTTATAATATCAATAAATTTTTGCAGATCATGTTCTTAAAGCATGTTTTTTTTTATAAATATTAAATGAAAATACGTGTACTTATTAGCATGATTTTTTTTAAATAGAATTAAATTTAAATCATTGAAATACCTCTTGTTTAAGTCGTACAAACGCACAGTTTGATTTAGATTTTTGTTCCGTACTTAATAACAGTTTCGTTAGCTTACCTTAAAGACAATAATTATATATTTGTTTGTATTCCATAAAGTGTATATGTATATATTGAATGAATTGAAACCAAGTTTATTTCACTTTATATTAAAATATATTTATATAAGAATGTCGTCGTCGACTATTTTTTAGGCGATCATTATCATGATGTAATAAATTGTCGTCTGAATTGATGACCCTTAATATTGATCGTAAACTCGGCGTATTAAATAAATTAAACCGTTTCCCAATTCGAAAAACCCATTCAAATCCGTGATTCAAAGACTTGAAAAATATATAATATAAATTTTATCAATTTATTTTGAATCAATATCATGATTACTTTGTGATTTTTTAATTCATTGAATGTTAAAAATGATATGATTAAAGATTTTATTCGTCGTTAGAATGTTGTATCCCCGAACCCGAACCATTTATAGATGCTAGTTAGTTCAATTTTGTTTTTACAATTCTCTTAAATTATTTTAAGGAGATTTATATGTGCATATAAAAATTGTGCATTTAGCGTAATATAACATATTTAAATGGCATGAATTTTAATTTTTATATTGATTCATATTGTTGGTTTTAACGAGCCTAATTACCTTAATAAATAGGTTTTTAATGTAAGTTATTTTATATTATATTATACAAGGATTAAATAACCTTTGTATATATTAAAAATATGCACATTTTCATTGTGAAAAATTAATATTTGTCCGCTGAGGAACATTTTAATTTTAATTTATAGATAGACAATATGGATTCAATTTTGATTTAAAAAAGTAAGTCAACTTTCTAAACAATCGTTGATGGAGCTGTATTTGCAATATTACTTGTTTTATGTTTATGTGTGAATGATGATATTGGAATAAATTAAAATCATCTGAACATAAGTTTGTTTTCTTTTATTTATAATGCTAATGCATAATTATCCCTCGGTTAATCGATTAGAGTAAACCTGTTGTTTAATGAAAATATTTTTAATTTTAATCGAATTGATTCCATTATTTAAACTGATATATTAACACTTTATGTTGTTTACGAATAATTAAATATTTCGTCGTATTTATAAAATATAATTAATATGAACTTGATGTTTTAAGCTATCAAGTGGTGACGACAATAAATTATTGAAATTATTGTTTGAAAAATTTAAAGACAATTTCTTAATCATCTATTAGATTGTATCATCACCTGTTGATTAGTCTTGATTCACATGATTTTTTATTCATATGGTCATTCAATAGCTACTTATCTTATTTATAAACCGAGGGATAGCGTATTTAGTTTTAAAACTCAGTGAACAATGAAAGAAATCTGATTTACTCAGATGTTACATATAGTACAAGGTTACAATACTTTTTTGTAAAAAAATTTGAAATGGCACTACTGAACAATTTGTAAAGTGGACATTGAATTAGATGATTCTCAGTCTGTGATGTTTAAATATATCATTGTAATAAAACATCATTATTTAATTGTATGGATATTTATTTAAAAGACATGTACTTGTATATCCTGACTGATAAGCATGTAAATAAATACATCACAGTTTTAAAAAGTTTTGTCTAGTTGTTCTTTTTCCTTTTCATAGCGTATATACAGTGTTGTTTCCAGGGTCGCATGAGCGCAAAACGCAGAATACCATTAAGTAAAAGACAATTTATTTATAGTTGTACAACTTATATTTCTAGTTAATTACACACTCTTAATTACCAATTATTACATATTTATATCAATGTTTTTTGTGTAACTTATGTTTAAGTCATTATCGAAACATAATATTCACAACAAAGCAGTAAAAAATACACACTAGCATACATGGAAGGTTTTCAATATAATTGAAAATACTTAGAGAGTCTTTATTCATTCTAAAAAAATTATCAAAAATCTTAAATAGATTTGAATTAAAAATTATCCTTTGTGAATTTTAAGTTTTATCTTGATCCCCAAAATATCTTTAAAAAAAAATCTCACGGATATTTTTTATAGACAACTTTTTTTATATAGTCATTGCATCTTAATGGTTAATTCCTACATCTGTTTATTTTTACGTATTAAAATTTAAAACTTCCACTCATTATAATTATTTTATTATACGATTTCAATTTTAAGCTCTGCCAGGGCGTGAATTGTCGATGCTGACATCTTGCCGGAGCCTGGGTGGAAGCTCACGATAAATTGCTTCTGGAACATTTTCTGCAATGGTAATTGGAATATTAATTAACTTTTTGTAATAGAATTCGTACTTGACTTTCATAGGGTTTAAAATTTAAACTTACCGTTGCAACGATAAACAAGATCCGACCATATTATCATTTCTTGCGAGAAACAAAATACACCGAGTCGACCACCCTTAAATGTGGAATCATAAACATTATTTGAATCAGCAACCATATGTTCTCCTTCAAATATTCTCAAGCGGATCAAGCCAATTTTAGGTCTATGTAACAACAACCATCTGTAGGCTGTTTTTTCCTTCCAGCCAACATCCCGAGGATCTTTCCAGAGTAATTTAACCTTTGAATTTAGTTCTCAGTTATTCATCAAGCTTATTTTTATTAAATAAATTGATAAAGGATTGTTTAATTATTATTTATACCTGGTCAGGTGTATCACCGGTATGCCACAATGAATTCCTTAGCATTTGACCTGGACCTGTACTTGAATCAACTAACTTAAGTTGAATACCTGGTTCAGCTACAGCTCTAAATGGAGTAGATTCCCAATATGTTTGTGGAGCTTTCTTCCACATCACTGCATAAAACTTGTGATTATCTTGGTAACTACATGAGAATTTCAATTCAATGGTTTTATACATACAGTCTTTAAATTTTATTATTTTTTTTAAATATAATATTAATAATAATACCTGAATATAAATCCTACATAATCATCATCAACATCTGTATCAACGAAAAACGTTCCTTCAAAATCAACTCCATTAAAAGAATCATAACCAACGGCAAGACCTGGATCACTATTCATCGTCTGCACAATTTCAGCACCTTTATTATAAATTACCCAATTAGGATCAATTTGAGATTCTCCCTCTGGATCCAAGACGACAGTTTGGTACGTCCTAATTAAATTTTCGAATAAATATTTAGTCTATTATTTTCTACATCACATATTAACATATTTTGTCACTTTACCTGAAGTCAGTAGACCATATTTTTGAATTGTTTGGACAGTTATCAAGATGATTAGGCACATCATCTACATCATAATCATTTTCACACCTATCCCCTACTCCGTTGTCTAATAAATATTAAAAAATGTTTATTTTATTTTCTTGAATAACTATAATCAACAGCAAAAAATAATTTAGCATACTATTTGCATCTTCTTGTGCTGGATTATAAGCCAATGGACAATTGTCCTTATTGTTGGGGATGCCATCATTGTCGGAGTCTGGATCACATGCATCTCCTCTACCATCATTATCTGTATCTAATTGATCGCTGTTGGGAACTTTGGGACAATTATCCTCACTATCTTGAATACCATCTCTAAAATAAACATCAGTGGCATTAATAAGTGATTTAAATCATTTTATTTTATTAGATTCACAATCAAATTACCGATCTCTGTCTATATCACTATCACAAGCATCTCCTACCAGATCTTTATCTGAATCAATTTGACTTGGATTTGGTACACGTGGACAATTATCACACACATCGCCAAGACCGTCTCCATCATTATCTCTTTGATCGACATTAACATGTCTTGGACAATTATCAGAATGATTTGGAATACCTAAAATATAATATTTTTGATAAATTCGTATATTTATCAAAGTATAATTGATTTAAATAAGACTAACCATCGTTATCAATATCAGGATCACAGGCGTCTCCAAGTCCATCTTTATCCACATCTTCCTGATCTGGATTGGGAACTAAAGAACAGTTATCACAAGCATCTCCAACCTCGTCACCTCCACCCTCTTCACCGTCCTTTTGATCCGGATTATATTTTAGTGGGCAATTATCCTAATTGTAAACGAACCCAATTAAGTAAATCATATTTTAAATCGCAATTAGTTTTTTTTTTCAGCAATCATACCGGGCTATTTGTTATTCCGTCGCCATCAGCATCAGTATCACAAGCATCTCCCACTCCGTCTTCATCGGCATCTTCTTGTCCAGAATTTGGTACGCTGACACAATTATCCTATAAATAAACAATCATACAAGGATTATCCATAAAGTAAGGTTACAACATTCACGATCGCGAGTCGTTCATTTGTCATGTAAGCGGTCCGAAAAGCGGACCGGTTGGACACACAAACCTTGTAGCCACTGTGTCCTCTTACATAGTTGACTCGCAACCAAATGAAGTCGCGAACGATTCTAGACTTCCCTCCACCCATAAAAACCATATTTTTATCTATCTTACTAATTTATGCTGCTATAATAATAGGTTTTTTAAATTTTAAGTCTTAGTTGTAAAAGCACAAGAAGCCACTCGAAGTTGAGAAATTGTCCCGAATAGCGGGACCTGCTCCGGCGTGAGCCATGGAGCACATAACTTCTTGCAATCAATTTTTTCCTAGGATTCATTAGGATCCCCTCTACATGGAAAATTTAAAAAAATCAGGCCTTGCGAGCCTTTGTATATTTGCCTTCGTATATCTGTATGAGTTGTATTATGTATGTTTTATTCGTGTTTATTACCTTTCTACACCTTGGATGAGGGCATCTAAGATCTGAATCTGGCCATCCATCCAAATCTCTATCGTTGGCACATATGAGACCATCACCAGCCCAACCGACACGGCAAACACACGTGTAACCTCCATTTGATGCTGATAAACAATCAGAATTACGATCGCATAGGGTACCATCATCACAGAGACCAGGTCCTGGTCGACATCCCATTGTCTGATTCCCAGAATAGCCTCTATCGCATGGACCACAACGATAAGAACCCTGCAAAAACGACATAACTTCAATATATACATCCAGATTGGTATCAATTTAAAATAAATATGATTCCTTTTACGTAAATATGAAAAGTAAAGGGCAAGGAATTTGTCTTAAATATATAAAATTTTGCTAACCTCAGTGTTCATACATGATGAATTTTCAACACACCCTCCATTATTGCCATCTTCACATTCATTTATATCATAGCAGCGTTGTCTATGTCGTCTAGCATAATCTACTCCAGCTCCTGGTGCCGTTCTCGTTTCCGTAAAACCAGGAGGACATGGACCACAACGATAGCCCGGGGATAAATTAACACATTCCTGTCTCGGGTCACATGGCTCCGCTAAGTCACACTATGAAGAAATTGAATTCAGTATTGTTTTCATTGTATAAATTCATAAGCTTCAATTATTTATTCTTTAATGATATCTTACTTCATCTTCATCTCGACAATCTGTTCCGTTTCCTGTGTAACCTTCAGGACAAGATCCACAGCGATAAAATGGTGGACTATCCGTTGCTGAACATTCGACTCCAGGGAAGCAAGTATTTGCTCGGCATGATGGTAATCTTACACAACTTCGTCCATCGCCATCGTAACCACCAGGACATGACCCACATTGAGCACCCTCTACTGTATCATAGCACCGCACGCCTATTCATTTAAAAAAAATATTTAAAGGTAAAAATAATTTGATTATTTAAAATTTAAGCTGTGATTAAACATTTTAGATTGTATTTTTTACTATAATTTACCTGCGAAACATGGTCTTTCCGCACAAGTTACTCCAGGCTTGCAGAATTTTCCATCTCCTACATAACCCCTGGGACAATGCCCACATCGAGGCCCTTCAGAAGTATCTTGACATTGCACGCCTATTAGAAAAATAATTGATTATATTGTTACAATCTGCTTATTCAAGTGATTTTAGGTATTTTTTACAAACTTGATTTTATTTATAAAAACCCTGACACTTTGAGATATTTAAATAAATAGGAAAATGAAAGGTAACTATTGGTTTCACGATAACGAGATGAATTTGATCTCTTATCACTGCTTTTGTTACTTTTGGTTTGAAAGAAATGTTTTTCAATACAAATAAATAATTAATTTCTTCCCGTATCAGATGAATAGGAATTTCAAAAAAATATATAACATTTTCAGAATGCCGATAACCTTCTTATTTTAAAAAAAATTCAAAGTGATTTCAAAGTTATCAAGAGCAGTGATAATTTTATCTGAATCCAAAGTTGAATAAGAAAGTCATTTTTTGGTTGTTAATATTTTTTTAATCACAATGCATTAGAAGGATACATCTTACATTCTGAATATGTTAATCAAATTTGTTAAAAATTTCTCCCATAAAAGAAATTCAATTTAACTCAAATAATTGTCTTGGTTTGCTTGATTATGACTAAACAATTTAATTATGCGTTTCTATGACAAAAATACTTTAAATTGTGTGGACTAAACAATCAATCAGGAAGAGAGAAATTTATAACCTTATACATTCATAAACATACAAGTTAGATTACAAAAATGCTATAGTAAAAATTATCATTGCCAAAAAGTTTGGGGTCGTATTGCATGATTTGGTTGATCAAATATGTCTCATACAGTTTTTAAATCAAAACTAATCGTTCCTTATAAATATATGAGGGTCATCTAGAAAGTAAGGTTGAAAGAGCTCCTGAGGCCCTAATCTTAACGGTCAGTTTGTTTAGTCTCGTGTATTTGTCGGCCATTTTGTTCAGTCACACTAAATTCTTCCAATGGAGAGGTCGTCGCGCGCGAGTCCTGGATTTATCACTACACCCCAGAATCCAAAATACAGTTGACAAATGTTGGTTGTGAAGTCTATGACATTGAGATACAAAAGCTAATGCCCTGACTACAGAAATGTCCTATGAATTTCAATTAAATACAAGCATTTTTCGATCCCATATAAATATTGTAACCTTACTTTCTGGATGACCCTTGTAAATTAACGTATTTTAGAGTGCCCCATACAGAGTATAAATATGTTTATAATTTTCTTTTGAAAGACATTGTTTTCCAGTATTTACAAAAAGCTTACCCTTATTTTAAAATTATTTCATTACATAAAAGCTCCCTTTTATATAAAAAGCATAGATATATCTTACTTTAAAGTACTTAAGAATTAAAGTAACATTGCATGATTATTATCTGCTATCTAAAAATTATTATATTTATATTCTACTTTTAAGTTATAGTGGTAATTGATATATCTAATTGTATAACCATTGATCGCAGATATTTTTTGAGCTAGTTAGAGAATACTAATAGAGTAATACAATTGATTGATTATGAATCCAAGTTGAAATTAATACTTCTAACACTGTCATGAGTCGTATCACATTTTATAACTATTTAAATAAAACTAAAGATTTATCATAATATTTTGAAACCAAACATATTAAAACCTGATTCGCAACGTATGTCCTTTTAATATATCAAATATGAAAATTCATTACAATATCATGCAAGAGTAATATGCGTTTAAGCTTTAAATTGATGATTAAGAGCTTTAGATATTTATCATGCAAATTTTAATATCTATGTATTCTCATAACATTCTAAATATAAATGCAAATCTAAAACTACAAATAAAAATGACAAGTTTTTGCTTCTTCAAATATGAAATAAGCTATCAGAGGTAGATTGCTTAGTTAGATCTAATAATCGCAACAAAGTGTGCATTAAATTTATTATGTGCAATATTTGGATGTTCCAAAACATAGCATATTTTAGCAGCCTTAATAAGAATTATATATAACATTTAAATTTCATGAGTGTTTTATACTATGTACATGCAATAACTTTTAATTAAATAATGTGCTTTGCATAAATGCCATTCATTGTAACGTGTGATTTTATTTTATATTGTTGGCTAATTTATTCACCAGGGAAACATGGCCCAGGATTGGAGTTGCAAGATACTCTATAAGTCTGAGGCTCCCGGCAACCAGCACAATTTTCAAGCGTCTCCCTAAGATTCTGCAATTCTCCACGTTGATTTAGAATTTCTTCTTTCAATTGCTGCACTGTTTTTATTAAATTTACAACAGTTCTCACCAACAAATCTGAATGGAAATATATCATTTATTAAATACAGTGTTTAAGATATGATTGGCAATTCAAGACATTGTAATTATATAAATGAATAAATATACCGTCACAATTTTCTGTTAAATGAATTGGAATATCTCCTCGGTATTGAATAGTATTGTCGATGGGTTGTTGAGCTTGCATCTCTTCTTCATCTTTCTTTGTTGAGGAATTCAAATGCTTTTTGTCTGGATGTTTTGTGTTTGTAATAATCTTATTTTTGTTGGTATGATGAGATTCACAACCTAATACATCATCTATATGACCTCCCAATACGCTCACAGGATACCTCTTTTCTCGGGACTGAAACACAAAAAACATTATTTTTCTTCTATCACACACTCATGAAATACAAAAATATTCTACTAAACTTTAAATTTAAAAGATTAACATTCATCTATGAATCTTACAAGCCATATTTTATAAAAATATATATTAATATTATACATCAGAGTAAATACCAGTTTCAAAGACGGTTGCTCCATCTCAGCTAAAATATCCCTAAATGAAGTCGGTGCATGCAGCTCGGATAAAGATTCACAACCCTTGTACAATGTAACAAAAACACCATTTCCTTCGACCTGTCTCATTGACAATGCCAATGATCCTCCAGCGCCCAATCCGTCTGATCTCCATCTCAATGCACTATCTCCTCCCTCGAGGGTTACTATTTAAATTAAAAATGTTTATAAAAGAGCATTATTTTTATTGATTTTCAAATATAATTGTATAATATTACCAGTATTTGTATCCCTGTTTAATTTAAGTGAATATCGTCGAATTTCTCCAGGGAAGCGCACTTCAAATAGTGTTTCAGGCATCTCCCGTGGTCGCTTTTGTGGTCTTGTCTGTTTCATCAAAAATATCACATGATCTTGTTTAACTGTTTCTTCTAATTCAATCGTAGCAACTGTAATATAATAAATATACATTTATTTGAGATATAAAATATTTTTGGAATGGCAGTAAATTCATATATTTAATATTATATTGGGTGCTCTTGAGAATATTATATAATAGAAACTTAACCAATTTAAAAGCAGTGAGATTTATAGACATCATGTTTTATTGTCTAGAACTAAATATAACGGTCCAATTAAAAACATTTTTCTCGAAAATACTTTTTTCAATACAGTTGACTTGATATCTCAAGTTCTAATTAATTAATTCACTTCAAACTTAATAAAAACATTCTCTATATAATTTTTTATCGGTTCTACCAGATTTATGTCAAAAATTTGTGATCATCAATCAAACAAAAGTGTTTTTTTTAAAACAGTCACCACTTTTTACCTTTTACACTTTACCAGCCCATAACTTTTTTTAATTAAATTTTTTATTGTATATTCTAAAAATGTCAAATAATACCTTATAAAAAGTATATATATTAAAAATATTCCTTATTTCCTTTTCATCGAGCTTGTAAAAACGCCCAAAATTTGTGCCTCTTGACTAGAGTCCCCCCTTAAATCCTTAATAAAAAATTAAAAGACAATGCAATAATTGTATTATTAACGTATTTTTTTTAAAATGTAATATTTTTTAATATAAATTTTAAAAAAATGTTTTTGTACTTTTTTTGTGCGATTTCGAAGTTATGCGGTTTTTTTAAATTTCATAAAGAGTACGTATTGAGATATTTTGGGTAAAATAGAAAATAAATCATCAACACTAACTGAAATTTGGAAAAATATTATAATTTTGGACTGTGTAAAACTCAGATGCAATATGAGTATCTGATTTTGCTGAATTACGACTACGCCCTTAATTCTGGTTTAGATTTTTGAAAAAAATTGATTTCGTTTTTTTTTACATTTTTCCAATATTTCGACTTTTAAAAATACATTCTCCAAAAGAATTTCAAAAATTCCAACTGTTTACGGAGTTATAGCTATTTTAGCGCGGCAACTTGGTCGGTCCTACCAAAATGAAATCTTTTAACGCGTTTTTCTTGAAACTACTTTTTTCAACACGGTTGACATGATATCTCAAGTTTTAATTCAATAATTAAATATAAACTGGATACAAATCTTTTCTATATAAACCTCTATTATTTCTACCAGATTTATGTCATTTTTTTTTAATTATTTAAAAAAAATTAAAACCGTGACTGAGTTTTTTTTTTAAACAGTCACCATTTTGTGATTTATTTTCTTCGAGTTAGGGACTATAGTGGAATCTTTACTAATTATGAATTATTTTGTTGGAAAAAGAAAATCTACAAACAACAATGATGACATTAACACTGGGTATATTATTTCTACCGAAAAAAAGAGCGATTTTGAGTCATATCGAAAATCGCAACGAAAAATAACATACAGCGATGACAGTTGGTAATTAAAATAATTAATATTTCTCTAGTGGATGTATGGTATTTGAGATGCCAGATGTCAGACATCCTTAAAAAATTACCAATGATGCAAGAGGTCCTTGCCTTATTGTTTTCCTGATTTTTTATTAACTTTTTTTATGCGATTTTGGATATATTCTATACAGTTGTTTAAATGTTATGCTATTTTCAAAATCCATGGAATGCATCTTCACTTTTTCTATGTAAGTCATAGCTTTTTTTGTGCGATTTCTTTTTGTGCGATTTTCCGCGGAACGCATCTACCGCACAAAAAAAGTTTAAGTGTAAATAGAAATATCGAATCTCAATATCTTTAAAATGCCTAATTATAAGTCTTATCTTAGTGTATCTTATTTATTAAAAAAATTAAATGCTTTTAATAATTGCATAATATTAGCCTTTATTTAGAGTCTTAATCCATTTTTTCAATCTTATAATGTTTTAATAAATATGGCTTAAGTTGTATAATTATCTTCCTTTGGGATCACTGACCATTTATTCCTCTAGTCAAACTTTATAGTTTATGTATGTTTTTTGCTTTTATTCTAAGGTATTGTTATAATTAAAAAAAATGTAAATAATCAACTCTGATAAACGACGAATTTTGTTCATCCGTTACTGTATTTTATTGTTTTCTTGTAAACACTCTTTTCTTGGGATTGGTTACAACATTGTACTGACTACTCATTATCGATCCGGTAAATCCAGAAAGAGCTTGACAAGTGCGAGTCATATCTTCCCTAAAAGGAGAAGAATTTACTCCAGTCTTCTGCACCGTTATCTGACCCAAGATGAGCTACCCTCAATGGAATAAAATGTTACAAAACGAACGATTCTCAAATTCGAGCCATCCACAACAGGCGCCATTTTTTCAAATTCTGAAGTGAGATCTATCAAACATCTGTTTGTGCCGTTAAACAAATGTGCTAAAACGATTAATAATGACTGCATCAAATGTCAACGAAGAAAAATGATCATTGTCCATGATTGTTAATTCGATCAAACTGATTAACATAACATTTATGACATCATGGAAGCCGAATGATAATTGCTTCAACGTCAGTATGTCTATGTGATTTTCAAAACGAGAATAATTGTTATTATAGGCACAAAATCGTTCCGTAGGTGGAATAAATCGTCTTTGAAAAGGAGAACTTAAACTCTGAGCAAAACCAATGTACTCGATCAAGGCTGTCTCCCACGTTTGTCGTTGCATTCACTTTCAATCTTAGCATAAATTATCCATGGATCCATTTGAAAACAACGCTTTAAGCCTATGTCATAAAACCACCCAGATGAATAAGCCCCTTAACCCTCTAAATGCCGGATAACGATACATCGTCGTTGATAATCTTGCGCAAATTGTCATCGGCGATATATCGCTGCGTAGGCAATGGCACCCTAATATTAACATCTGTCAGTGGCTCGATGATACTTTTGACATTCACCAAAACAACATCTCAATTTGACATTAATTTGAGAGGTAATTGAGACATTAATAAAAGAGGATGGACAAAAGTTTTTGGGTTATTTAAATATCTTTCTTACTTTAACCAACCTAACGTATTGATGGTGGTTACTGCTTAAAAATATATATGATAGAAAGTGTCTAGACGCTACGTTGCTTCCATGATCATACAGATCATATAAAATGCCGCAAAAAGCCTTAAAAGAGGATGGAGTAACCACAAGGTTTGTATGTTCAATAGGTCCGCTTTTCGAATCACTTATACACACTTTCGAAATTAACAGGATGAACATAGAATAAAGGTAAATATGATTATTTGTTTAATACAATTCAACCAATTCTATATAATAATGGCGAAAGCCACATATTATAACTCTCTTTCGAATAAGACGTGTATCGCACCGATAGAACTGATATTTTTGAATCGGTTCAGTTTCGGTTTTCATTCCGGCAAGCAAAGATAACGGTTTTACTTGTTATTTTTTCAGTTTTGGTTTAAAATCCTGGTATTTTAAAATCAGATTTCATTCTGTTCGCTCGTGAAATGCTTAAACTTATTGGGTTTTGAATGAATTTATTTTTTCAGTGGATTAGAATGGGAATAGTTGACGATTCCAGAGACATGAATAAATTTTCGAGGAAAGGAGGCTAGCTATATATAAGAATGGCTCTAAAAATAATCTAGAACATGTCAACAAGATTAACTGCTGAAGCTTCAACAAATTAACACTTCTTATGACAAATAAGGAATGCACATCGTCTCCAAGTTTCCTTTTAATAAAGCGATAACTCAAACGATATACAGGATAAATAGAAAATTATTATGAATTCTTTCATGTAAAAGAATAACATGCCCTTTTAATATTGAACGTGATATCGCCTTATGTTTTGTCTAGAAACTTTTTTTTGGCATTAAGTTACAAAACATGGATGATAAAGGCTAATATTGTCAGAATTTGATATTATAGTTATTAAAAGAGCCATGAAATGAAGTTTAAAAAAAATACAAAATCACCCCCTCAAAGTAACTATCCCTCAAGTGATTCATATGAATGGCATTTCTTCATAAATTCGTTTTTAAAATATACGTAAAATTAATAATATTCTTTATGATATCAGCAAAATACACTGACTATAGCCAAAGACGGTTACAATCAAAATTGTTTATACTTGCGTTTGAGTGGGTGTAAAATTGCGGCGGGTACGTTCATAGAATATTCGCTTCAATTTACATCAGTAATAAGATTTTTTTTTGTAAATAAATATGGTCAAAACGTAGGCTTATCCAGGGCTTGTAATTCTCATTTTAAAAAAATACCAGTAACGAGGATATCTTGAACATTCAAACGAGATCAATGTGTTATATTAAGGTTCAAATACATAAGCTTTCTCAGAGACCTTAACATATTTTATAATATGTGCAATTTTGAAAATGCCAATAAAAGCTACAACAGCAAATATATCATTCATGCTAATGACTTTAGCATTATCGTATGTATTCCATCTTTATTTGTTATTCATAAGGTATCGGATCTATTTTATAAAATGTTGATTCAATAAAACAAACAGCCCTTCGGATATTTTTGAGATGTACTCAAATGTTTTGCAATTATCATATAGTGTGCTTTTCGTCACAAATCAAGAACATATTGTATTCAATAAAAATAAAAATGTTGTCTAGTTTATCCACCTAAATAACAAAATAATACGTAGTTACACATGAAGATTCGGAATTTTAGTTAGTCAATCGACCATAGTCTGTGGAATATTTTATTACGAATAAGCATTTTCAAATTGAATACATTAAGTAACGAGATTTTAACACATCTATCTTATTCATCAAATCTCTCTATAGCAGCAACTCGAAACTCGAATGCAATTAATTGGTTTTAAGTGCGGATCTTTATAAAAATGGAATAAGTTAAATCGTTTCTCATTGACATAAGACTATTAAAGCGAATGGAGATTATTTAGATTGAATAAATTATGTTTCATGAAATCTATCTATTACAAATATCGAACCTTCATTTGATACACCCTAGTATTCTAGTATTTTGATACAGCCAACAAATTTGCGATGAATCACAATTTAATTTAGGATCAAATTCCCCTTCGGCTTTTCAAACCGTCTTGGAATAAACGCATGATTCACGCTGATGCTTTCGGATGCGCTCGCAAGACATCTTCAACGGTGTCACTTCTTCACGAGTGGAAACTTAATTTGACCATGTCATCAGAGGCGACTGATAGTCGTGTGAAGTAAGAAAATATATGTGTCGTGTTCCAACCGCCTACCTTTCTTACAGTCGAAGAATCACCAAGCACATGTAACCTGTCGCCTTATAAGGTGACGAAAACAGCTGTCGACTTTGTAAATTTGTCGCGATACATTAAGAAAAAAATATGATCAAGCGTGTTTGTTGAACTGTATATGGTCACAATTATGAAATCAATAATCTGTGATCACAAAGAGGATTTCCGCATCTTTTAAATATGCACCATCAAGAGGTTATTGTCGGATGAAATCTTTTTGCGACACCCTCCAATCGTGCAGCCATAAAGAGATGGTAATTTCAGTCGTAAAGACTGGTCGTTACATCGAGTCGGTGATGTGGATGAACTGTTATTCGTATGCCAAAAAAGTGGTACTATAACACTTTTCATTGGATGCCATTAAATAATTGTGAGGTTGACTAAATCTCCATAATGTTAATTGAAGATTGTCAACTGTAAATTTGAAATAAATTCAGATATAGAGCTTTGGATAAGGAATTGTTACATTGTTTTGATATAATCATGACTTAAATACCATTTCGATACCTTTTATATAGGGAATATAATCCCGAGCCAAAATTTCACGGACATTTCAACATTAAAACACGGATTAAAACCCGAAAAAATCCCGATTTCCGAACAAATTATTTATTCCCGTCGCTGCAGATGAATACTTATTTACTATAATACTTTGCTGTGATTCGTAATTATATTACGGAGGAATACAAACATTCTGAACCCCGTATCTATTATATTTCATATCGATATTCCCATTATTAGAGTCGAGGTGTAGTAAATACATCACCGGTAGGGAAAGGTTAATATAACAATTTGAAGAACATATATGTACTGTATATATGTATACATAGATTAGACAGTTACTGTCCCTAGGTATCGCCTAAGCTTGCCAATTAGTAGTCTTGATTTAGTAGCCTTCATCGTGCTGGCGAAGTGTACGATTTCTGTTAGATAAAAATTTCAATCCCGAATTTTTGGGATTATGTTTACTAATACCGGGATTCATGAGCATCTAAAACTATTCTGGATCCCGGGATTGGATTGCCTACTCTTATATATGTTAATAGAAACCTTCAGAGTCGATAAAGGAAAAGCTTATCTACTCTGTTGCATTAATAATATCGACGACAAGAATAAGAGAAATGAAAGCCAGCGTGAAATATAAATGCATTTATAAAATAAAATCGATATTAATAATAAATATTTTGCATAGTTAGTCTCCAGCTTTTATTAGCAATGCGTTCCCACAGAAATACTGACAAGAAGAAGGAGACATGTCAATAAGATTGATAATAATTATTTCATGCAGGGTATCGAATCGTATTTTTTTGTTTGTTTCGGTTACGTTCCTAGCATTTGTATCGGTTCGATTACGGTTTTCTTTTCGGCAAAAATAACGGTTTTATCAGTTTCGATCCGGTTCAAAGCCCTGATTTCGTGCAATCATAGAAAATAAATTTAAAAAATTAAAAACCCTTGGCTCAAAAATATTCTTATTTGGATATATATCAGAAAATTTTATGATAAAGCGAAACAAGAAAATATTTGCACATTTATTAATCAGTCAATTGTGTTGAATTATCCTTATATCAATCCTGACATATTCATAATATCCATATTTTTATAAATTAATATTATACATTAGTAAGCAATTGAGAAAAATGGACCCATAAGAAATTACAATATGTTGAATGCAATATGGAACTGAACCGGTTCGAACAAATCGGTTTATTTCGGTCCGATACATGTCTTATGCTGGAAGAGAATTTGGTATAATTTTGTGTTGGACTCTAGCAACATAAATTTAAAGACGAGACAACACTTACTTCTTTTTTTACAATGTTTTAAAAATTATATTAAGAGACTTGTAGATAGTCCCGCAATTAAGCGGTCGGACTAGTAATTCGATTGTTGTGGGTTCAAATCAATAGGACCTGTGTCAAGCGACCACATTTTTAAAACATATATTCGTTAAAAATGATTGGCATTGGAGTTCCATAAAAAGGAATGAAAGCCGAAACGAAAAAAGCCCTAAGCATTACTCACAAATGCATGAGATCAGCTGAAATCCTCGAACAGACTTCGTTTGTCATCAATGACTTAATGATAGTCATCATTCCAGATATAGTTAATTTTAAATTAAACTCAAACATATACACAATCGATCGTATGCTTGTCTATTGTCTGTGTAATCATGCATCCTTTGGTCGATCAAATCAAATTTTGAATAGAAAATCATCGAAAACCTTTTGAAGCCATAAAATCATACATTCTCAAAAATAAACATGATTCATTAAAACATTTGTATGCAAGCAATCTAATGCACATTGTTCTTGTGGACGAAAACATTGTGCTTCGTTATAGAAGAATGAAACACTCTAAAGCAGCAAGTAATCATGAGATAGCTACGATATTAGTTCTTGAAAACTCTCAAGATTTCCCAAAGGAAAAGACCTATATATAATTTAATTTTGATTTTTTTTAAATTCTAATGTTCTTAATTATATAAATCGTCAGGGGAAATTCAATAAATTGCGATTTTTTAAAATTAATTTTCCTATACAATCTCACAAATTTGGGGTGTTTTGATATTAACATTTTGTGCTTTAATCTATTTTAAAATAATTAATAAAGAAAGAAAAATTACTTGGATCCTGAACCAAAGCTGCAGTCACATGCACAAAGAATATAGCCAGCATCCATCTGAACGCCATCTTCGATTTTATCCCAACTGTTTCACTTGGCACTCTTCTTTGAAATATATTTTTGGTCGAATCTCAACACCCCATCCTGTTCTACTTGTAACCCTAAGAAAAAAATCAATGATTAGGATATTTTAAATCATTTTTAATGTGCATGTTTTAATGAACTAAATTCAAGGAACTAAATTCTTCCACAATTGTTGAATATGAGACAATGGTCCATCATGAGATAGTTTAATGGACAAAACGTGTCCGTTTTGTCACGCTCAATTTTTAAATGGGTCGCTACCCGATTTCATCAATTATCAAATCTACTCGGAATATTTTTGATGACATAAAGGAATAAAAATAAAATATAATGATTTTGGAAAAATAGTTTTTTTTTCTATTATTTGATGCCCGTTTTGAATTTATTTTATCCATGATATTTGATAAATACCTATCAGTGTCACAAGTAAAAGACGGCGAAGGCTCCGTTTATGGCGACTCGTCCCACAGACTGTCGTTCAGAGACTGACTAATTCTGCCACAGATTTCTGGTATCATCAAGTTGACCATCAACACTTGGACAATTCCAAACTTTCAAATATATGCTTCTATTAATATATTCAACACACGTATCTTTCGCATATAAATATGATAAATTAGACAGTAAAATATACATTGCCATTTCCAAACTACCAAAATTTCACTAATTATTTTAAATATTAAAGAAGCAAGTGATTGATTCAATAAATACTCTTGCCAATGTAATCCATTGATTATCATTTATATGAAGCTGCCCAGTTTAATGACTTTAAAATAATTTAAGGTGATTTATTGTCTCACTCAGACACAGTAGGGTTAATATATTTT